>JARHVA010003554.1:0-122500 GCA_037957365.1 Torreya grandis
TGACACAATTGACTCTAATTTTATCAAAAATACAAACATGAAGGCAATTGGGGCCAATATTAACTTGTTGGCCCTAACTACAAGTCTAGGATATGACTCAAGGGGATAAAGTAACTCATATTCCCTAACATGTTGACCCTAAACCCTAATTTTATCATAGATATAAAACCTATACCCTAAGCCCTAATTTTATCACAAATGAATTTACATGAAGGTAATTAGGGGCAATGTGAAATCGTTGAACATAACTAAAAGTTTTGAATGTTATATAAAGAATAAATTAGCTCATATTTATTGACGTATTGAGCTAATTAGTTGATTATTATAACCCTGAACCCTAAACTGTAAATCCTAATTTTTATCACAAATGCAAAAAAATAAGGTAATTAGGCCAAGATCATTTCTAGCACCCACGTCATCCATTTCCCCCTTTTCCCCCATCCTTTCCTCCTCCCTTTCCCTTTCCTTTAGGCATTCCTATTTCCACCGACATTAATATCAGAATCCATATCTACATTGTTCATATTGAACACATTGGTAAGGTTCGATGATAGATGGATTTATAGATGTAAATGATGGAAGAAGTCTTCATTGAATAGGGTATTGGAGATATTAAATTGAAAATCCATGATATATCTAACTATATACACACTACAACATATATATATATATACATATACATATATATATACATATATATATATACATATACATATATATATACATATACATATATATACATATACATATACATATATATATATATATATACATATATATATATATATATACATATATATATATATATATATATATACATATATATATACATATATATATATATACATACATAAATATATATACACATATATATACATATATACATATATATACACACACATATATATATATATATATACATACATATATGTATATATACATACATATATACACATATATATACATATACATATATATATATATATATATATATATATATATATATGTATATGTATATGTATATTTATATATATATACATATATACATATATATACATATATATATATATGTATATATATATACATATATATATATACATACACATATATATATATATATATATACATACACACACACATATATACATATATATATATATATATATATATATATATATATATATATATATATATATATATATATATATATATATATATATATATATATATATATATATATATATATATATATATATATATATGTCATGTCCCCTTTTTCGTGGACATTGACAGACTTGATAATTAGCCTATTATGCAACCTTCGTAGGCTAATAGGATGGATAGAGGGTCATAATGGAGCTTGGCTTGACTTTGATTCATAGAATTTCCACATTTGGTTTTCATTCAGGTTATTTCAGACACATTGGGCCTGAGCTCCTATTATTTAGGGATATTTGACATGTAGCGGAGCACCTTTATTTTGGTATGGTCATGTGCAGAATCACTCCCTGGTTCACCAGCTTCGAACGGTTCAAGGATCTGACATGTATTGAGGGAGATATTAATATTTGATTGATTTAATCAAATATGAATTATTTAGCCTATTTTTAATTAGAAACCCTAATTCTAATTTAAGAAACCCTAATTAGGGCAAGCATATCTTTTTGAGGGTATAAGGGTTTCTCATGGAGGCCATTATTGATAAGCCATTTGATTATTGATATTGATTTTGAAGAAATTCTTCTGTGAAGACTGAGCCAAGGGTTCCAAGATTCCATTTGCATTGGAGAACGTTCCCTCTTCAGTGTGTGCAATTCAGAGGCTGTGAAATATCAGCTGATCTATTGCCAAATTGAGAGATAGCTTCATCCAAAAGTTATCACAGAATTTACAGGGTGAGAGATAACTTCACACAGAAGTTATTACATATATTCTAGGTATTTATTTCTTTATGTTTTGATTCAATAAATTATATAGATAGAGATATTCTATATTAGAATCGTATATCTTCAGATCAGGGATGAAAATAGACAGGTTATGCGTAATTAGCGTCCGTACGAAGTCCGTATAGATCCACGCAGACACCGACCTCGGCAGACAGAGATCCCCAGTGACCGACATTGGTCGACTGGAGACCGACGTCGGTAGTGAAGGACCAATAGAGACCGACATCGGTAGTATATCGACTGACATCGACAACTGTGTGTTCGACACAGCAAGCCGAGACACACAGATTCAAGCTCAATTACCAGATTTGAAAAAAAGTTAATCAGGATTTTAAGGCCGTATCTGAATATTCCTTTTATGCATGACTGAGGACATCTATTGTAACCATCTGGACAATAATAATATTAGTGATTTGCCAGTTAAGAGATTTACTGTGGTTTCTTGTTATTTGAATTTATTCTGCAAATTCGTATCTTTGTTCAGAGCTTTTGTTTCGATATTCGAAGGGATATTACAGTGGTATCAGAGCTGTTGGAGAAAAAAAGGAGCCCCTAAGTAAGGGACATCACAGTGGTATCAGAGCTGTTGGAGAAAAAAAGGAGCCCTTAAGTAAGGGACATCACAGTGGTATCAGAGCCAAATTCCTGCCATATTGTTGGATAGTTTGGGCAAATCAGAGCCAATGTCTTGTCATTCTATTGGGTAGTTTGGGTAGATTGAAATAAGCAAAGTATCATGATGACTTCATACACTCAAAAATAGTGGGACAATGATATGAAGAAGCTGAAACACAGTTTTAAATAGTTGGATGAAACCCAGAGGAGGATGAAAGAAATTCTTTCATACCCTACATTCAAAGACAAATCCACACGGTATATGACAGCAAATGAGGAGTGGGAGTTAGTACCACCTCGAGTTCAGGAGTTGTTTCCTTTTGATCGCTTTGTTAGGTAGAGGAGAGAGCACTATAGATCACTTAGATGGGGCAACATCATGTCCCCTGATTATTATGAGGATTCAAAATCGAAAGATTTCGAACAACATGATAATTTTGAGTCAGAGGCAGAGGCTTCAGAGCCCAAGATAAAGGCAATGAAGGTGGCTCACCATGATTTTGATAGACATGTGGTTGAGCTTAGTCATGAGGATTTGGACTCTCAGTTAGTTGCAGAGGACGAGGGAGCGAGAGATTGTGATGATGAGATAGTTTCAGCAGCAGCTTCTTTAGAGTTAGATGAGGATGAGTCCGATGCTAGCATTCAGAGTGTGGAGGTATACTCAGAGGTTAGTACATTGAGTGTTGATTGTGAGTATATTCCTATAGTTGTAGCTGAGGAACATGTTGTTGGTACTGACACACATGTTTATGATTTGGGAGTACCTGATTATGATGAGTTTGAGATACCAGTGGGGTCGAGTTTTTGAATTGATTCTTCTCACACAGATGATAGTGTGGTACAGTTGGTTGTGCCACCTTTACAGAGGGATCAGTTATGGGATGGATTGGCACCATCTTTTGTAGATGGGATTGACAGTTTTTTGGTGCATGACTTAGAGCAAGAGTTGATCAGATATGCTGACCACAGTAGAGGTACAGTGTGTGGATTATCCATACTTGGCATAGTTCCATTTGGGAGTTATTGCAGAGTTGGAGCGTGCCTTCGGCATAGCATGGTGGAAGTTGTATATGATATTTGTGATCTTAGAATTTGGTTGAGTTGCATTCACCAATTTGATTATGGGTTCCTCTTTGTTCTACTTTTGCTGATGTTGCAGGTACTTGCATTGATTAACATCAGTGCAGAGCATAACTACATTTGGGATCTAGGTGGATCGAGTGGTTCATTGTTTCGAGATTGCTTGGGGACAAGCAATTTTTGGAGGGGCAAATTGCCATGTCCCCTTTTTTGTGGACATTGACAGACTTGATGATTAGCCTATTATGCGACCTTCGTAGGCTAATAGGATGGATAGAGGGTCATAATGGAGCTTGGCTTGACTTTGATTCGCAAAATTTCTACATTTGGTTTTCATTCAGGTTATTTCAGACACATTGGGCCTGAGCTCCTATTATTTATGGATATTTGACATGTAGCAGAGTGCCTTTATTTTGGTATGGTCATGTGCAGAATCACTCCCTGGTTCACCAGCTTCGAACGGTTTGAGGATCCGACATGTATTGAGGGAGATATTAATATTTGATTGATTTAATCAAATATTAATTATTTAGCCTATTTTTAATTAGAAACCCTAATTCTAATTTAAGAAACCCTAATTAGGGCAAGCATATCTTTTTGAGGGTATAAGGGTTTCTCATGGAGGCCATTATTGATAAGCCATTTGATTATTGATATTGATTTTGAAGAAATTCTTCTGTGAAGACTGAGCCAAGGGTTCTAGGATTCCATTTGCATTGGAGAACGTTCCCTCTTCAGTGTGTGCAATTCAGAGGCTGTGAAATATTAGCTGATCTATTGCCAAATTGAGAGATAGCTTCATCCAGAAGTTATCACAAAATTTACAGGGTTGAGAGATAACTTCACACAGAAGTTATTATAGATATTCCAGGTATTTATTTCTTTATGTTTTGATTCAATAAATTATATAGATAGAGATATTCTATATTAGAATCGTATATCTTCAGATCAGGGGTGAAAATAGCCAGGTTGTGCGTAATTGGCGGCCATATGAAGTCCGTACAGGTCCATATAGATCCACGCAGACACCGACCTCGACAAACAGAGATCCCCAGTGACCGACATTGGCCGACTGGAGACCGACGTCAGTAGTGAAGGACCGACAGAGACCGACGTCGGCAGTATATCGATCGACGTCGGTGACTGTGTGTTCGACATAGCAAGCCGAGACACACAAATTCAAGCTCAATTACCAGATTTGAAAAAAAGTTAATCAGGATTTTAAGGCCGTATCTGAATATTCCTTTTATGCATGACTGAGGACATCTATTGTAACCATCTGGACAATAATAAGATTAGTGATTTGCCAGTTAAGAGATTTACTGTGGTTTCTTGTTATTTGAATTTATTCTGCAAATTTGTATCTTTGTTTAGAGCTTTTGTTTTGATATCCGAAGGGATATTACAGTGGTATCAGAGCTGTTGGAGAAAAAAAGGAGCCCCTAAGTAAGGGACATCACAGTGGTATCAGAGCTGTTGGAGAAAAAAAGGAGCCCTTAAGTAAGGGACATCACAGTGGTATCAGAGCCAAATTCCTGCCATATTGTTGGATAGTTTGGGCAAATCAGAGCCAATGTCTTGTCATTCTATTGGGTAGTTTGGGTAGATTGAAATAAGCAAAGTATCATGATGACTTCATACACTCAAAAATAGTGGGACAATGATATGAAGAAGCTGAAACACAGTTTTAAATAGTTGGATGAAACCCAGAGGAGGATGAAAGAAATTCTTTCATACCCTACATTCAAAGACAAATCCACACGGTATATGACAGCAAATGAGGAGTGGGAGTTAGTACCACCTCGAGTTCAGGAGTTGTTTCCTTTTGATCGCTTTGTTAGGTAGAGGAGAGAGCACTATAGATCACTTAGATGGGGCAACATCATGTCCCCTGATTATTATGAGGATTCAAAATCGAAAGATTTCGAACAACATGATAATTTTGAGTCAGAGGCAGAGGCTTCAGAGCCCAAGATAAAGGCAATGAAGGTGGCTCACCATGATTTTGATAGACATGTGGTTGAGCTTAGTCATGAGGATTTGGACTCTCAGTTAGTTGCAGAGGACGAGGGAGCGAGAGATTGTGATGATGAGATAGTTTCAGCAGCAGCTTCTTTAGAGTTAGATGAGGATGAGTCCGATGCTAGCATTCAGAGTGTGGAGGTATACTCAGAGGTTAGTACATTGAGTGTTGATTGTGAGTATATTCCTATAGTTGTAGCTGAGGAACATGTTGTTGGTACTGACACACATGTTTATGATTTGGGAGTACCTGATTATGATGAGTTTGAGATACCAGTGGGGTCGAGTTTTTGAATTGATTCTTCTCACACAGATGATAGTGTGGTACAGTTGGTTGTGCCACCTTTACAGAGGGATCAGTTATGGGATGGATTGGCACCATCTTTTGTAGATGGGATTGATAGTTTTTTGGTGCATGACTTAGAGCAAGAGTTGATCAGATATGCTGACCACAGTAGAGGTACAGTGTGTGGATTATCCATACTTGGCATAGTTCCATTTGGGAGTTATTGCAGAGTTGGAGCGTGCCTTCGGCATAGCATGGTGGAAGTTGTATATGATATTTGTGATCTTAGAATTTGGTTGAGTTGCATTCACCAATTTGATTATGGGTTCCTCTTTGTTCTACTTTTGCTGATGTTGCAGGTACTTGCATTGATTAACATCAGTGCAGAGCATAACTACATTTGGGATCTAGGTGGATCGAGTGGTTCATTGTTTCGAGATTGCTTGGGGACAAGCAATTTTTGGAGGGGCAAATTGCCATGTCCCCTTTTTCGTGGACATTGACAGACTTGATGATTAGCCTATTATGCGACCTTCGTAGGCTAATAGGATGGATAGAGGGTCATAATGGAGCTTGGCTTGACTTTGATTCGCAAAATTTCTACATTTGGTTTTCATTCAGGTTATTTCAGACACATTGGGCCTGAGCTCCTATTATTTATGGATATTTGACATGTAGCAGAGTGCCTTTATTTTGGTATGGTCATGTGCAGAATCACTCCCTGGTTCACCAGCTTTGAACGGTTTGAGGATCCGACATGTATTGAGGGAGATATTAATATTTGATTGATTTAATCAAATATTAATTATTTAGCCTATTTTTAATTAGAAACCCTAATTCTAATTTAAGAAACCCTAATTAGGGCAAGCATATCTTTTTGAGGGTATAAGGGTTTCTCATGGAGGCCATTATTGATAAGCCATTTGATTATTGATATTGATTTTGAAGAAATTCTTCTGTGAAGACTGAGCCAAGGGTTCTAGGATTCCATTTGCATTGGAGAACGTTCCCTCTTCAGTGTGTGCAATTCAGAGGCTGTGAAATATTAGCTGATCTATTGCCAAATTGAGAGATAGCTTCATCCAGAAGTTATCACAAAATTTACAGGGTTGAGAGATAACTTCACACAGAAGTTATTATAGATATTCCAGGTATTTATTTCTTTATGTTTTGATTCAATAAATTATATAGATAGAGATATTCTATATTAGAATCATATATTTTTAGATCAGGGGTGAAAACAGATATGTTGTCCGTAATTGGCAGCCGTACGAAGTCCATACAGGTCCGTACAGATCCACGCAGACACCGACCTCGGCAGACAGAGATCCCCAGTGACCGACATCAGCCGACTGGAGATCGACGTCGGCAGTGAAGGACTGACAGAGACCGACGTCGGCAGTATATCGACCGATGTCGGTGACTGTGTTCGACATAGCAAGCTGAGACACACAGATTCAAGCTCAATTACCAGATTTGAAAAAAAGTTAATCAAGATTTTAAGGCTGTATCTGAATATTCCTTTTATGCATGACTGAGGACATCTATTGTAACCATCTAGACAATAATAAGATTAGTGATTTGCCAGTTAAGAGATTTACTATGGTTTCTTGTTATTTAAATTTATTCTGCAAATTCGTATCTTTGTTCAGAGCTTTTGTTTTGATATCCGAAGGGATATTACAGTGGTATCAGAGCTGTTGGAGAAAAAAAGGAGCCCCTAAGTAAGGGACATCACAATATATACATATATACATACACACACACACATATATACACACACACACACACACATATATATACAGATATATATATATATATACATATACAGATATATACATATATATACATACATATACATATATATACATACATACACATACATATATATATATACATACATACATATATATACATATATATATATATATATATATATAGATACATACACACACACACACACACACATATATATATATATACACATATATATATATATATATACATATATATATATATACACATATATATATATATATACATATACATACATATATACATATATATACATACATATATATATATGTATATATATATATATATATATGTATATATATGTATATATGTATATATGTATGTATATATATATATATATGTATATATGTATATATATGTATATATGTATATGTGTATATATATATATATATATATATATATATATATATATATATATATATATAAAGTATAAGTGCCCTTGGTTTCCTTTCTCATTGGTCAAGAGAATAAATGCCCTCAAACTCCATTGGTTAAATACCTATAACTTCAGTAACTAGCCTCCCATACATATATATATATATATATATATATATATATATATATATATATATATATATATAATTGATTTGACCCCCAAAACTGAACCCAATTAAACTAATTGTGAGTCTAGGATGTGAATGGGGCTAAATTAGCCCATATTTACTAGCATATTATGCCAATTAATTGATTATTGGAATTAGTGATGCAAGATGGATAATATTTAACCCTGCAAACTTGATTTTGACTATATAGGATGTATTTTCAAAGGACAATCGATCCTAATATCATTAAAAAATCAAATATTTCACCAATTCAATCACAAAGGAAATTAGGGCAAAGTTAATCCCCTTCAACCTAATTACATGATAAATACATGATTTTGGGATAAATTAGGTTAGATTATGTCATGAATTGATCAAATTAGTCAATTGGAGTAATTAAGGACATGATTTGGACAAGATTGAGCCATATGAGCCTAAATTATGGGTTGATTTATTGTATAGGATATAGCATATGGATTAATCAACCTTAAGTTTATTAAAAATGCAAACGTGAAGGTAATTGGGACTAATTTGAACCCTTTGAACGTAACTACAAGTCTACAATGTATTTAAAGGGGCTAAATTAGCTTATGTTTCCTGACATATTTACCCAATTAGTCCATTGTTATAATTATTGATGCAAGTTGGATGAAATTGAATCCCTGAACATAATTTTTACCATAT
Organism: Torreya grandis; assembly: GCA_037957365.1. NCBI lineage: Eukaryota > Viridiplantae > Streptophyta > Pinopsida > Cupressales > Taxaceae > Torreya > Torreya grandis. The sequence continues at coordinate 8,994 of JARHVA010003554.1, forward strand.
AAAAGTAATTTGGGGGTCAATTGATGCTAATATCATAACAAAATAAAGCATAAAGTCCACCAATTTGAGCCCATTCAACCTAACCAGACAAGAACAAGATGTGATTTGGGGCTAAATTAGTCACAAATTAATACAATTAGTCTATTGGTTCAATTAGAGACATGATTTGGGCATAAATTAGTAATGAATTAATCCAATTAGTCAAATGGTGCTATTAAACATGTGATTTGGGCCAAATTGAGCCTTGTGAACCTAAATTGTGGATTAATTACTTATAATATGATGCAATATATGGGTAAATCAACCCTATAATTATATCAAAATTATAAATATAGAGGTAATTATCTAATACTTCTTGATAATAATAATATGGAATAGTTTGGATTTCATGACAAAATCATATAACATAATAATATAACATAGGTTTGCATCATGTAGTATGATCATTTATCATAACAATATGATATATGATCATATATCTAACATGTATATGTTATAATGTGTATGCACTATAATTCATACATGTTATTGTCTCAATAGATAACAAGTTTTTATCCAACATTTATTATTAGGGTATTTTGAGCATTCTGACCCCACATACATTATATGAATCATTCTACATTTTCCATGATGAAGACAAGAGGAATCAAATTATTCTTTTGGTCCCCCACCATAAAAAAGAATCAAATTGTTATTTGGTTTCCCACCATCAAAAGGAATCAAATTTTTATTTGTCTAGTCATGGGTGATGGAACTTGATCAAATAAAAGGAAGAAGTTAAATTATAAAAAGTTAGAGCAATTAGAAGAGTTGAGATAAAAACAAAAGGTATGAATGCAATAATTTTACTCAAGGGAAGGTATATAAACTATTCCTAATGAGCCAAATGTTTTATGTAATGATGAAATTGACAATAATGAATTGAATAACAATGATGAATATTTACTTATAAGTCCAAATTATGTTAAAATTCCACGTTCAAAGTATAATTTGTTTTATTTTTTTAATGATGAATCTATGCATGATGGTTGACCCCCTATCAATGAGGAAAATTTCATGAAAACACATAATTATGAAAGTAGCAATGAATAAAATGCCATCCCATAACTAAAAAAAAACTAACAAAGAATAAATTAGTACTGAACATAATTATTTTGAAACACCCTTTCAAACAAATTCCATCATGAACAACACCTTCAATTATTGTGTGTAGAAAAGGCAAGTACTTAATTGAAGTTGATGAAAACATTTTGAAACCAATGCATACCAAAATGTTTGATCACCATTCAGGAAAACTAGCTGAAAACAATTGAGATAATTGCTTTGATAAATTTTATTTTGATAGTAAAAAATGTCAATTGTATGTTTCATTGATGAAATAGACGTGCAATGTACATCTTAGGACTAAGAACATCTAATATGGGTGATGATACAACAAAATTGTTGAAAGTCTACATGATGCATATTTTATGGTAGACTTATATGAAAGGAAAAAGATATAGTCAATGCTCTCAAATATTTACTTGCACAATTTTTGAAAGAGAATATAAGAATTTTACCCGATACAAGAGATGTAGTGAAAAAAGAGTTGGTTTTCATAACCATGAACCACATCTGAAACATTTATTAGATATGATCCAAACACAACTATACTCTAAGTTTTTGGGAAAATGTCCATAAATTTTCATTAGTAAAATATATTTTAAGATGGCCAAACTATTTTATGTAAAAATAAATCATGCATGCACCACTTGTTGTAGGCAACATCTTGAATTTTTAATGCACTATGATGTTTTTCACCCTATACATTGTAATTTACATACTGAAAACATTTTTTAGGAGTGTGACATATAATTTAAACCAAAATCAATTAGGGAATTTATTCCAACATTTTTTTGTGAAAGACATGATGGACAATTATTTTATTACAAATCATGTATGAATGGAAATTGCAGCATTTGTGGTGGTTGCCAAAATTGTATACATCAAGAATGTACAAGTGAAATTGGATAGGAATTAGCTAGTTTGAACAAATATAAATATGTGAATTATAAAATTATCTAAATTGTACATGGAAAGATGATCACCATAAAATGTGAACACATGCACACATGCACAAACACACACACACACACACACACACACACACACACACACACACACACACACACACACACACACACACACACACACACACACACACACACACACACACACACACACACACACACGTATGTATGTATGTATCCATAAAAGCCATAAATTCATACAAAATAAGAACATAATAGAATGTTAGGTGAATGTCATATAAACATACAATCAACATAATATAATGTTGAGTGAATTTTATATATGCATACAATGCTAAAAATGTGTACATTACCTTATAGTCATATAAACAAGTACATCATCTAAGATATCCTACTCATAAAACTGTCTCCCTCTCTTTGTCTTTCTTGAAGAATACTATCCCTAAGATGCCTTAGTCATAGATGGAGATCCATCAAATGACTTGGATTCCTCCAAGGTCTGACTGTGGGTCATTTTACATGCATATATTGCATATAGTTGAACCTATTCAAATACAAATATTATTAGAAAAATTACATAATATACATGTAAACAAATTAAAAAATTAATTTTAAACTAAAATGCAATAATAATTTAAACATGTACTTATGGAAATATCATTGTCATACTCAATCTATGTTTGATGCTCAACAGGATTAGTGGCAGGTCAAGATACACAAACAAGCATGTGAAAATGGGGATAAAACATGATAAGGTGCCCTGATAATCATTTGAATGGGATTATCAGATGTCATCGAACAACCCTGCATACACAATAAATTCACCTAAGTTATATTTACTCATCTAGTAAAATTATATATATATATATACAATTAAAAATTATAAGGCAACATGTACCTTGGTGAGTTCTTACACAGATGACATTGCAGCAATAATGCTTTTGTCTATCTCAGTTCATACTAAACTATAGGAATGAAAGGTGATTGATGTGTTAGGCCCTAAACAAATACCAAAAAAAGGTTGGACTTATTTCATTGTTATCTATTTATGCAACATGGATGATTCTCTATTATGGTCATGAACTAAAAAAATAACCTAACTTAGTTTTGTATAAAATATTAAAGATAAATGTAAAATTTATCTACTTTATTAAACCCATTATCAATTAAAATAAATTTTAAAACCCTTTTCTCTATAAAAATTGGAAAGCAACAATCAATTTAGCTAAAATATAATTCATGGTGATGTAAGACCTAATCCTTATATAAATTTTCACTTGCATAATTGAATTGAAATGATTTAATTTGAGGAATCAAGATAATAATTTCTCCTAGCCACTTCAATTCAAATTTTTACTTAAAAATTTTATCAATTTTAACCTCTAAAACTCTACTCACTTTCATGATTTATTCCCTATCCTATATACATGAATCATACAATTCTATGTTTATAAACCTATTTATCTCAAGTTAGGACCCTATTGGCATGGAAGTAGATACACAAAGAGAAGCATAAAATCAAGGGAGGAATGTTCAAAGTGACCTAGGAATAAAATAGACCAAAATCATACTATTTAATAATAATGTACTTTAATGTTGAGAACCTTGATAGATAAACTTAATTTAAAACATTTTATAGAATGCGTGATTCACACAAGGGAACTAACTTAAGGATTTGGAAGATAGGTAGTGGTACTAGATTTAATAATGAAAATATTGAGTATTTAAAAACACTATGAAGAAGAGATGATAATCAAGAAACTTGTGAAGCATTAAAATAAGTTTGGGAAGGTGAAGGTACACCAAAAATATGAAATTAGAAGAAATAGGAGGAAGAATATATTTTGAAAAAAAATGAGAGAAAGGCATCATCAGACATAGAAGGAGACTCTCTAGAAGGTTGATCATTATTAAAATCATTCAAAGATCCATTATCCACCTTATAAGGTATATATTCAATTAGGGGTTCTTATGTTAGGGATTTTATCTCTATATATTTCAACGCATCTCAAACACATAATTTGCAATCACATCAATATCATTCAAATTTTGATTTGACCATGTATTATTGTTAGTAAAGAGCATATATATTTATATATAAATAAAAACATGTACACAGAGTATAATTTTAACTCAAAATTACATATGTATATGTGAACATTGGCCTAGTAACATCAATAGATGTAGTAGTATATGGCCTAGAAACTAGCTATAAATATGTAAACATTGGCTAGCCTAAAAATGTAATAGTGGAGCTTGAAGATGATGACATCGCCTGCTCCCATAATATAAAAAATTACATATATAATTCAGTTTCCATGTAAATTAACTGTTAGTTTTTAAATATAAATATAACATTAATTTAACATGTTAAATATAAAAGATACATGTATGTGTGTAGTGATCGACATGTGCACACCAAATGTATGTGTCAAAAATTCATCACTTAAAAGTATATCATCTAAGCCTTTAGAAATAATACCATAATTTGATGCCCTAGATGAGTAGGTTTTGTGTTTAATCAATTTACACATATACAAAATATGAGATAATGGTTTGATGCCTATGGGTTTGTGGGTTTTTATGTTTTATTTTAGTAAACATAATGTGTACACATTATAACATGTATGAATTATGTTCAATAAACTAAATTCATATGATTTATAACATGTATGTGTTTAGGTTCATTAATACCGAGCCTAGTTTAAAATAATGTGTAATGTATATAAGGCATATGTATTACGGTAAATGTCTATGAGATTGTCCCCCAAGACCATGTACTTACCCATAAATAATTTATTCCATATCTTTCTCCTCTTTTAATCCCTTCCCCCAATGCTTCTCTACTATTCTCTGCAATATGAATTCAATTTACCTTGCACCTTATCCATAGCCTTCTCATATGCCTTCAAATCAATCCACTTCAACCAATGAAGATAATCCCCAATATCAATAACTCCATTAAGAATAAAAGGATCTTCAATCAAATGGGTTACTAAGTCTATCAAAAATCCTAATTAATCTACAAAATATCTTTCATATATGATCGTAGTCATCAAAATTTTAAAATTCAATTGGGATAAAAAACTTCTTATGTTTACAATACTCTACATTTGTGTCTGCTAAAATAGAGAGTTTGTTGCATTAAAAATCTCCTACATTCTCTTGGATCTAAATACAACCACATGAACCATGTTACAAATGAATTTCTCTTCATCAATAATAAAAGATACCTACCCCATGTTCCAACAAAGCCCCTATGCCATATCTCCAATGCATAACATACCTTGTTGTTTTAACATCCACTTGTAATGAAACTTGATAGAAAAGTACAATTGTCTATTAGTTAGGAAATAAAAATGAATTTCCCTTATCACTTGGCTCCCAAGGGCTAGTCACTACCATCAATTGTTTTTATTTTAAAAAATAATAATAATAAAAAGATTTTAATTTTGAGGGTAATGTTGATGAAATTTGACTTTTAGGTCAAATTGGGGCACCCCTAGGTAACAACTTGGTATTTAGTTATTCTAAGGGGTCTAAAATTATGTCACAATGTGTTTTATAGGTTAATTAATGTCAATTGATGTTATCCAAGCCATGGTCATTAGTCATTTTAGTCCTTATATCATTTTTGGGTCATTTTGAGGTCAATAAAGGTGCATTTAATGAGTTGTATAGGTTTCTTGGGAAGTGTGAAGGTTAAAAAAGATGATGTCATGACCCATGTGTCCACTTTAGTCTTAACCAACTGACATAACTAAAAGGTGGTAGGTTATTCAGAAGAAAAGGTAGTTTTCTAGTAAAAGGAGAAGAAAATATCACTTGTACAAATTTATTGGGAAGTGTGCCATGTGGAAAAGGATCATAAAATTCCTCTTCAACTTCTCCATGCTTAGTTACATATTTAAGATGATCTTAAGGTACCATTTTTTGTCTCAAAATAGTTATATTCATTTTCACCCTTATTGGCAAGCAAAAGTGACCTATAAGTTTGCACATGGTTAGTACAAGAGGTTTTAGGAAAAATGATCTTGTGGGTGCATTATAAACTCATTTATATTCCATTTTATGTTTTGTTAAGGAGGAATGGTTGTCTGATCTTTATGAACCATTCGTAAGAAGTTGGTCTTTCAAATCTACCTGCTAATCTATGTAGCATGTGGGTTTTGCCTTGGTTCAGATAATTTCATATGAACCAGTTGATAAGGTTAGTTTTTGATGATTTTATATTCCTTCTCTAATGTTACCCATGTTTTTTTTCAATTTTAGATTTTATTTGATAGTCTAATTACCTCAAGTTTGTGGACTGATCACATTCTGTGTTGTTGGCAATTTTTCATGTTCTATATCTTCATGCTTGTTCATGGTTTCAATGAGTTATAATAACTTCTTGACCATTTTTTCAATGTGATATTTCTCCCCTTCACCTTCCAAGATTCATTCTTCAAGGTAGTTTCCATGAATTTCTACTCATATGCATTATTCACAACCTAGCAACCATTAATGAGCATGTACAGGTGTTATTATGGAGGAATCCACATTGAAAATGAGGTATTAATACATGTTTTATATCCTTTTGAATGCGAGGGTGCATTTTAATATATTTGGATAAGTATATAATTCATGGGATGACAAAACAATGTTCATTGCCTATACTTTTCCCCACTACCTGCCTGCAAGCAACTTAGTGTGCACTTATAGGTGCTCTCATGGAGGATTTATCGTTGGAAGGAATTTTTTGACATGAACATAAAAATATGCAGACAAATGGAGTTGAAAACTATGCTAAAAAATCCAAATGATTGTTTTAGGCCCACAGTCCCTAAAAAGGCAAAATAAAGGCCCAATCAAGTTTGGGGATTATCACATTATAAGGTTGCCATTCCATTTCTATACATATAATGAGCATACATTTTATCCATTAGAATATAAAAGATCCTTTAAAATTTTGAGAGAGAGAAGGTTAGTAGAAGATGGTAATTCAGAGGCTCCAAGTTGCCTTCTAAACACTAAAACCAATTAGTGATGTCTATAGTCATGTGAGCTAAGTGGTCTCTCAAATCAATGAAATGAGTCTCAATGCATGAAATAAGGTTGGTATGATCTAATCTCAATATTAGACATATACTTTCCATGTGAAGCATAAAATAGGAACATTGAATATGTTTTTCACTTACCAAGGGTAAGAGCAGTCTGTACACAGGATTAACACTCACCTACAACATATTGCTTCCTTCAAAGCATAACCCAAGGTTTATAATGGGCCATACCTTCATTTTGATAAGGTTTTATTTAGTGAAAATGATAATTAATGACCTATATAATCATTATAATGATAAGATAAGTAATGTTATTGCCTTCATAGGTACCTACAAGGGTATTTTCCTCAAGAAATGTACACCTACAAAAGGGTACACTAACAATGAGTTGGCATGAGTTTTTAAGTGTTTTTTAGGTCATTAAATTTGAAATCAAGTTTAAATATAAATTATGGGACCTGAATAGGTTAAAATGGAACTCTTTTCACATCATTGGCCAATTCTAAATGAGGTAAAGTAACCTACAATAGGGATTATTAAGGAAGTGTCTCAGTCATGAATCCAAGGTGCATATCAAGAGTTGAGGAGGGTTGGGATAAGGAATTAGACTCATGAAAAAAATAACCATAGTCATTTTGATCTTAAAATATATAATAAATGTGAAACAAACCTATTTAGGCCCCTTATGACCCTATGAACACCTACAGTCAACTGTGTATGATTGTGTTGGCAGTAAATAGTGAGGTGATGGTTTTTGTGTGTTGGCATTGTATAAATGTGATGCATAAGTATAAAACCCTTGATGAATGGCCTTGGTGATGTATGGGAGGTCCAAACATATTATGATCAAGCTCATTTGAATCAAAATAACCTATAGATAGGGTTTTAAGGAGGAAAACACACTCAAACAAGAACTCAATCCATCTATAAAAGGTGAATGAATCATTTTAGCAAGGGTTATTGTGAAAAATTTATTGAAATAGATTGAGAAGAGATAATATCATCTAAAAATCACTAAATTTAAGGAATTAAATTATAAGGAACTTTTTTCAAAAGCAAAACACAGTCCACCTCCAAACACCCCTACACAGTCCTTTTCCTAGAAGTTTGCCTTGGGTTTCTAGTCCATTTGAAGGGTCAAATGACTTGATATAAAGCTGGTTCTTGGTTTATAAGGTATCCATCACTTGGGGAAGCTCTTTAATTATGTATTTTTTCTATAAAAATAGGGGAAGTTCCCTCTATTTTTTCTCAAAGAGAGGGTACTTTCCTAGGTAAAATTGGCAAGTTTTAAAGAAAAAAGGGTGAAAAATATGTACCAAAAGCTGATAGAGATTTATAATAAGGTGTGAAATTTTGAAACATGCATAAAAAAAAATTAGGGATCAATCACATGAGATTCAAACACAATAGGGTGCCTCATTCTCTTAAGGTTATAGTCAGGGCTAAGAGGAAGGGTGAAGCCTAGGGCTAGATGAAGAGGTCATCTTCACTTATAACCTTTTATATGACTTATATCCTATTAAATATTATTATGGGACCATGGTAGAAGTTTAAAAACTATAAGGATGCAAATAAAACCATAAAAGGTCATTTTGAGCTTTAAAATGTAGTCAAGCTTACTTGGCATGCTCAAACTTATTGCCCAAATGAGAGTTCAGTTGCATTTATAGAATGAGATAGGCTCTCAAACATATTAGAGTAGGTGTATTGGATGATAAAATAGGTTTTAAAGTTATTTTTATGAAAGAGAAGTCATGAATAAGCCATTTTTGGCTCAAAATCTAACTCAGTCCTATAATGAAGAGGAAAACAAGCTCGAATAGGCAACTTCAAATGCTCATATCTTCCTGGAGGATCTGCATGGGAGCCAAAGGAGTTTTTGGAAGTTATTAAGGTTCTTTAACATAATTTTTTTGGAATTTTTTTTCAAGTTTGATGTCAGAGTTTTATGAATGAACCTTAAGAGGAAAAACACACCTAAAACCCTCCCAAACCCTTCCTAGTGACCCAATTAGATAAATGAAGCTATAAATGCATTCTAATGGAATATTTTGGACATTAAAACTATTTTAACTTGTATAAGACTCACTCAATATCCATCACATGCAAATTATTTGTACGGACATGTATGGATGGGATGAAAAATAGGCTTATTTTGACCATTTTATGTGTTTTATAGGATAAAAGAGGAGTATGAAGATGAAATTTTTTTTATGGGTAAGATATAGAATTTTTATAACTCCCTATGGTCATTTAATGCCTTTAATAAAATTTTATGTTTCTAAACTAGGTGCTTCAACTTAGCTAGTCAAAACTATCCTAATGGACAAGCTTATGAGAAGGGTGGAAAGCTTAATTTGATTTGATTTAAAAGAATTAATGATAACTATAAGTAAATGGAGGGTATTTAAACTTATAATTAAATCCATCCCATGGATTTTAATTAGTAACTAATTCCCTTTTGGAAGTTAAGTGTCTAGGGTGCATGAAAAGAGAGTTTTTTTATAACAAAAGATGATTGCTCACTTATATATGTTCCAAAAGATTAGACCTACAATAATTTCATATAGATTCATGTATGATGTCTTTAAACTTCATCTAAATCACCATACCTAGTGTCGATTAGTTATAAGGTGTTCAAACAAGGCCAATTATGAAGGCAATTTTTTTGAGACAGAATGAGGAGTTTTATGCCACTTTACAAGATTTTGATGACTTGTATTGAAACTCATGATTATTTAACTTGCATGGTTCATATCATATCCTATTATAATTCAAAATTAACTAATTCTATTATTTTTATAAGTTTCCTTGTGACCCTTGAATTTCTCTCTTATGTTCTCTCTCTCTCAAGTTCTATAAGAACTAGCCATTTTGGCCATTGTATTCCATGCTCCACCTAAGTATGGTAAATCCATTCTTGTTTATATAACTTTTGATCAATGATAATAATAATTTTTCCCTCTTCCATGACTTCTCATATTGTTTTCAATTAGATGATGAATCTTGCTTAGTGAAAACTATGGATTCCTTAGCATGTTGTTCCATTCTTTCACCTATTTACAGCCTACTCTTACAGGGCATGTGAAGTTTTCCACAATATGTCCATGTTTTAAGTGAGTTATTCTATTCACTAGTTCTATTCAAGTCCTCTTGTCTAGTCCTCCTAGCCTAAGACATTCTTTCATAACCTCATAATGTAATATTGATGTAAGAAGACATAGATTGGAGAAGTGTATGTTTAGTTTGTCCTCTGATTTCAAGTGTAGCATACATATGGTTGGAATTTATCAGTCAATTTGGTGTATCAAATCAATTAGAGTAGTTTTATTTTAGTTATCTCTCTCCCTTTTCACCCCCAAGTTTAGTTCTATTTACAATCCAAAGTGGTACATCAAGGGAGCTAGCCCTATCTAGAGATTCACCTCAATCCTTACACAACCTATACTCCTAGAGGTGATTCCATTGTGACACTTGGATGAGGAAATATTTACCATCTCCTCAAAGGGTGAAAATATAAGTGACAACATTTTTTGGCACGCCCAATGGGACTCCTGGTCCAAGTGGTTGAGAGACTTTTTGTGTTGTCTCTCAATGATTAGCCTTTAAAGGCTTCTATCAAAGCATCAATGGTGACTCTGAAGATATATTAGCTGGTCAAGAAACATACGTTATATATTAAATATTATTTGTAACATTTTCCTTTATTTTCTTGCTTTCAATGAAGTTTCATGGATAATTTTGGTGTTGTGCACTATTTTACACAAGTTGGTGAGACTTTTCAAGTTTGTGTCATTCCTTATCAATATGAACAAGTTATTAACCATCCTTGTCATGAAGTGTATCAATATTACAATCATTTTTCTCCATGTATTGATCCTATTCAACCTATCCACTTCTCAATCCAACCCATTTCTACCTTTAAGAAGACATTGTTGGGCTTTGAGAGGTATATGTTGGATCTTGATACTCAAAGGGGATGTGGTCTAGATATTCATAGACATTATATTCACAAGGTGAGAGATGCCTTAGATTTGGGCAAAAGAGAGTGGGCACATATTTAAAAATCTAATTGGCAAAGGCTTAAAAATGAGATGCTAGATGTGAGTGGTTTGATTGTTTCCTTGGAAGATAAGCTAAGCATTCATGAGAGGCATCCTTACCAAGTTTATCAACCTTCATATCCACTTCCCCAAGTTTCATATCAGCCATATTCAATACCTACTCATAATACCAATCAAGGATATAAAATTCACCCTTCTTCTAATTATTTGGAGGAGAGAGTTGAAAAGAGAAGCCTTATTTTTGAAACTAATCTTCAGAGGCAAATTGAGTTGGCTAATATGCATATACAACAATCCATGTTGGCAACAAAAGAAGTGGAGTTCAAGCCATCATTTCCCTCTCACATTTCATACCCACCACCTAAAAAAGAGACTCATAATACCAATATCCTAAGTTGGAACAATATAGTGGAGTCATGGGGAAAGAAAGAGGAGAAAAGTTTTGATAAAGAGTGTGAAGTTGTGAAAGAGCTTGATCCTATACAAACCCCTCCCACCCTTCCTCAAGAAACTTCTTATCCTCCATATGATCCCTCTTGTACTCTTTTTCCTCATTATTATTCATATCAACTTCAAAAGAGACATTTCAAAGAGAATCTAGCCAAGTAGATTGAAGAGTTAGAGGCAAAAATGAGATTGTTGAGTCAATGTGTGATGGAAGGTTTAGACCCAAAAGAAGATCCTATGCCTAAACACACCCAATACACCCTTCCTCAAGAGAGCATTCAATATAAACCAGATGTTAATGAGGTTTTTTTAAAGTGGAAGGAATAAAATTAAGTGGTTTTATCCTAATGTTTTCCTCCCCTTCCTCAAGAGCTTCCAAAAGAAACACCTACATCTCACTCCTAATCTATTTTTGAATTCTATGTGCCACCTCCATCAACTAGTTAATATTTTACTCACTACATCACCATTTACCTTGATGGACCTATGGTATGAGAACCTAAAGAGGAGTATTTGGTTGATAAGGAAAGAGAAATCTTGCTTGAAGAAATCATATCCCCTTGGTAGCCTCATTGGGCTAGGTCACATGATTTCAAAATGCCTAGTCTTGGCATCACCATGAAAGAAAAAGAAATGGGAGATCTTGAAGCCCTTAAAGATGAATTTAAATATTATAAAAATTTATGAATGATCACCTCCAATATGAATATTAAATTGATATTATGGATTGATAACCATTTCAAGTCTTTCCCAAAGAGGTGGCAGTCCTAGCAGAATATCTCAAAACCAAGGTGAAGGTTATTGCTCTTGAAGATGATCCAATACCTTAGCCTAGTCTTGAAACACTATCAGATGCATTGGATCTTGAATAAAACTAGCTTGATGACATCATACATCAAGAAAATAAGATTGAAGAGGTAGTGGTTCAAGATGATGAAGAGGTCAAGAGTGATTGGTAGCTATAAATGGAGTTCTTTCAAGGGTTTGAAGAGTTTTGTCAATTTAAAAATCAAGTACATGACAAGGTGAATAATGAATACTCCATGGAGGAAAATGACCAATATTAGGAATAATATGAAAATCTCCTTGATGAGATAGAATAACTTGCAGCTGAAAGGAAGCCCAATCTTATTGAGATCAATATGGAAGTCACTAAGTAGGAAACTTTCATTGGTTCTTCCATCACTTTGAAAGATGTCATAGATGGTCAAGGATAATTTATTAATTAGAATTTGGATGAATTTTTTGAAATCATTGGATTTGGCTATACTCTTCTTCAAGGAGGCTATGATCTAGTCAAAGATGGAGAAGGAAACCTTGGTACTTAAGTAAGTATGCAAAGGAAAAGCACTCTTTCATATCTATTCTTTTAAGAAGTATGTGTATTTGATGATGATATGTTTGAATTCATAAATATGGGGTATCATCCTCTAAATAATTTTGGAGCAACACATCTTTTCTTGAAGGATGGAACAATCTCTTATTGGCCTCAATCTTCTAAGGAATAAGAAACCAATCCTCTTGAAGCCATGCCTACTAAAGAGACACAAGTTGATCATGAGATGAAGAGTGGACAAAAGTATGAAGTATGTGAACATTTTAAAGATGAGTATATATGAATTATAGACCTATTTAAGGATGATCCACTTGAGGGGAGATCAAGTGAAGTGCTAAAGAATAGGTCTGATCTACAAAGCATCCCTTTCAAGGAGAAGTATGCTTGGCACTAAGTTTCATCTCACTATGAAGATGATTAAAGAAGTTTTAATTTTGATCTTAGAAAGGAGGTATGATTAGTCTCTAGTTGTGAATAATATTTTTTGTTAGATCCCTTAAGTGCCTTGAGCACATGTGTGTGTCTTGTTAGTTTGTTGCCTTGTTTTGTGTGTGTCCTTTGCTTTGAGTGGTTGAGATAATTAGTGGTTTTAATTTGAATGTCTATTGTAAAAGGTTTCCTTATTTTTATTAGAATTCATATTACTCCTTAAACCCAAAGGACTGATAAGGCTACTGGTCTAGTTAGTATAATAGGCATACTACCCCTAAGAGCGACCAATTTGTTGACGAAATTTGACTTTAGGTCAAATTAGGGCACCCCTAGGTAAAAAATTTGTATTTAAGTGTTTTATGGGGTCTAAAATTATGTAAAAATGTGTTTTATGGGTTAATTAATGTTAATTGATGCTACCCTAGCCTTGGTCTTTAGTTATTTTAGTCCTCATATAATTTTTGGGTCATTTTGAGGTCTAAAAAAGTGCATTTAAAGAGTTGTATGGGTTTTTTGGGAAGTGTAAAGTTTTAAAAACATTATTTAATTTCCTATGCATACAATTTAGTCCTAAACAATTGAAATAACTAAAAATAGGTAGGTTATTCAAAATAAAAAGTAGTTTTTTAGTGAAAGGAGAAGAAAATGGCACTTGTACAGATTTATTGGGAAGTTTGCCACATGGGAAAGGATCATACAATGCATTTTAAGATTTACCATGATAATTTACATGTTTTAGATGATATAAATATACATTTTTTGTCTCAAAATAGTTATATTCTTTTTAACCCTTCTTGGCAAACAAAAGTGACCTATAGGTTTGCACTTGGTACGGTCAGTACAAGAGGTTTCAAGAAAAATTATCTTGGGGATGTATTATAAAATAAATCATATTTAATTTTATGTTTGGTTGAGGAGGAATTTTGGTTTGATATTTATGAACCATTCCTAAGAAGTTGACCTTTCAAATATGCCTACTAATTTGTGTCGACTGTGGGTTTTACCTTGGTTTGGAGAATTTAGTTTGAACTAGTTTCTAAGATTGGTTTTATATGGTGTTATATTCCTTATATAATGTTAACAATGCTTTGTTTCAATTTTAGAGTTGATTTTTAAGTCCAATCACCTCAATTTTGTAGACTGGTCCCATTTTATGTTGTTGGTAGTGTTTCACCATGTTTGTATCATAATGCTTGTTCATGATTTTAGTGAGTTGTAATAGGTCCTTGATCATTTTTTTAATGTGATATTTCTCACCTTGACCTTCCAATATTCATTATTCAAGCTATTTTTCATGAATTTTCTATCATATGCAATATTCATAGCCTGGTAGCCATTGATGAGCATGTACTGATGCTATTATGGAGGAATCCACATTGAAAATTAGGTATTAATACATGTTTTATATATTTTTGAATGTGCGGGGTGAATTTGAAGGTATTTGGATAAGTATAGAATTCAAGGGATGACAAAATAATGTTCACTACCTATACGTTTCCCCATTGCTTGCCTACAAGCAACTTAGTGTGCACCTACAGGAACTATCATGGAGGATTTCTTATTGGAAGGAGGTTTTTGAGATGAACATTGTTTTATGTGGTGAAGAGAGTACATTTTAAATCCTTTAATAAATTAATAAACTCATGAAAGGTTAGAAACATGCACATTGTTTGCAACTTTACACTGTCATCCTACACATTTATATGACCCCCTATAGGTGGTACTACAAAGAGATAAAGGACCATCATGAGGTGTTGAAATAATGAATTAGAACTCTAATTGGGACCCAAATATGTAGAAGATACCTTAGCATACATGTTTTATGTGTTAAGTAGGAAAATGGAGTTGAAAACCATGCTAAAAAATCTAAATGACTGTTTCAGTCCCATAGTCCCCAAAAGGCAAAATAGAGGCCCAATCATTTTTGGGGATTGTCATATTATAAGGTTTTCATTCCCATTTTATAAATATAATGAGAATACCCTTATCCCTTATCATAGACAAGATACTTTAAAAGTTTGAGAGAGAGAAGGTTAGTGGAAGATGGTAATTTAGAGGCTCCAAGTTGCCATCTAAACATTAAAACCAATCAGTGATATCTATAGTCATGTGAGCTAAGTGGTATCTCAAACCAATGAAATGAGTCTCAATGCATGATAGAAGGGTAGGATGGTATAATTTCACTAGTATACATATACTTTCCATGTGAAGCATTAAATAGGAACATTGAAGATGTTTTGCACTTACCAAGGGTGAGAGCAGTCTGTACACATGTCTAATACTCACCTACAACATACTGCATCCTTCAAAACTTAACCTAAGGTTGATAATGGGCCATAAATTCATGGTGATAACGTTTTAGGTAGTAAAAAAAAATTCATGACCTAGATAATCATCAAAAGGAGAAGATAAGTAATGTTACTGCCTTCATAGGTACCTACAAGGGTCTTTTGCTCAAGACATGTACACCTACAATAGGGTACACTAACAATGACTTGTAATGAGTGTTTAAGTGATATTTAGGTCACTAAATTTGAATGAAAGTTTAAATAGATATTATGGGACCTCATGAGGTTCAAAGGGAACTCTTTTCACACCATTGACCAATTCTAAATGAGCTAAAGTAACATACAACATGAATTATTAAGGAAGTGTCTCAGTCATGAATCCAAGGTGCATATGAAGAGTTGAGGAAGGTTGGGATAAGGAAGTAGACTCATGAAAACCTTACCCATAGTCATGTTTATCTTAAAATCTATAATTAATTTGAAACAAACCTATTTAGGCCCCTTATGACCCTATGAATACCTATAGTCAACTGTGCATGACTTTGTTGGCAGTAAACAGTGAGGTGATGGTTTTTGTGTGTTATAATTGTATAAATGTGATGAAAAAGTATAAAAACCTTGATGATTTAGGTTAGGTCCAAAAATACTATGATCAACCTCAATTGAAGAAAAATAACCTACAGGCAGGGTTCTAAGGAAGAAAACATAGTCAGACAAGAACTCAGTCCAGCTATGCAAGGTGAATGAATGGTATTAGCAAGGGTTATTATGAAAACGTGATTGTAATATATTAATAAGAGATAATATAATATAAAAATAACTTAATTCAAGGAATTAGAGTATAAGGAACTCTTTTCAAAAGCAAAACATAATCCACCTCCAAACACCCCTACACAGTCCTTTGCCTATAAGTCTACCTTGGGTTTCTAGTACATTTGAAGGGTCAAATGAATTGATATAAAGATGGTTATTGGTATATAAGGTCAAAATAACTTGGGTAATCTCCTAAATTATTTATTTTGTATATAAAAATATGGAAAGTGCCCTCCATTTTGTCTCAGATAGAGGGCACTTTCCTAGGTGAAATTGGCAAGTTTTAAAGAAAAGAGGGTGAAAAGGATGTACCAAAAGTTGATAGAGAATTATAAGAACGTGTGAAAAGATGAAAAATGACTAAAAAAATATGAGGGACCAAGCACATGAGAGTCAAACATAACATGGTGCCTCATGTTCTTAAGGTTGCAGTCAGGGCTAAGAAGAAGGGTGAAGCCTAGGGCTAGATGAAGAGGTCATCTTCAATTCTAACCTTTTATATAACTTATAGCCTATTATAAAATGATTATGGGATTATTTTAGAATTTTAGAAACTATATGGAGGAAAATAAATCCATAACAGGTCATTTTGAGTTGTAAAATGCAGTCGGGCTTACTTGGCATGCTCTAAGCTAGTGCCCAAATGAGAGGTCATTTACATTTATTGTATTAGATAGTATCTAAAACATATTAGATCAGGTGTATGGGATGATAATAGAGGTTTTCAAGTTATTTTCATTGAAGATAAGTAATGAAGAATCCATTTTTGGCTCAAAATCTAACTCAGACCTGCGATGAAGAGGAAAACAAGCTCGAATAGGCAACTTCAAATGCTCATATATTCTTGGAGGATATGCATGGGATCCAAAGGAGTTTCGAGATGTTATTAATTTCCTTGAACATAAAATTTGTGGAATTTTTATGCAAGTTGGACGTCAGAGTTTTATGAATGAACCTTAATAGGGAAAATAGGCCTAAAACCCTCCAAAACCCTTCTTAGTTACCCAATTGGATAAATGAAGCTGGAGATGAATTATAATGGAATATTTCGGCCATGAAACCTATTGGAAATTGCATAGGAATAACTTAGGATCTCTCACTTGAAAATTAATTTTATAGACTTGTACAGATGGGGTGAGAAACATTCTTTTTTTTTACCATTTTATGTGTTCTACAGGCTACAAGAGGAGTATGAAGATGAAACCAAGTTTGGGGGGAAAATATAGACTTTTTATAACTATCTATGGTCATTTAATGCCTTGAATGAACTTATAATTTTACAAACTAGGTGCTTTAACTCAACTAGTCGAAACTGGCCTAATGGACAAGCTAGTGAGAAGGGTGAAAAGATTCACTTGAGCTGATTTTAAAGCATGTATGATGATTCTATAACATGGATGGTTTTTAAACTTGTAACACATTACCTCTCATGGATTTTTATGATTAATTGATTCTTTTTTGGAAGCCAAGTGTGCAGGGTACATGAAAAGAGAGTTTTCTTAATAATAAATGGTGATTGCTCACTTCTAGATGTTTTCAAAGGACCATGCCTACAATAAATGTATGGAGAGGCATGCTTGATGTCCTTAAAATTCATCCCAATCACCATGCCTAGTTATAATCAGGTATGAGGCATTCAAACAAGGCCAATCATGAAGGTAGTTTTTATTAGTTAGAATGAGGGGTTTTATGCCACGTTGCAAGAGTTTGGTGAATTGTATTGACACTTGTGTTTCCTAAACTTGCATGATTAATACCATATACTCTTCTCATGCATAAGTAACTACTTCTCTTATTTTGATAAGTGTCTTTGTGACCCTTGGAATTATCTCTTCTTCTCGCTCTCTCTCTCAAGTTCTATAAGAACTAACCATTTTGACCATTGGATTCCATGCTCCACCTAAGTAGGGAAAATACTTGATCATTTGTATACATTTTGATCAATAATATTAATAATTTTTACCTCTTCCATGACTATTCATAGTGTGTTCAATTGGATGATGAATTCTGCTTATTGAAAACTATGGATTCCTTAGCATGTTGTTCCATTTTTTCACCTATTTTTAGCTTCTTCTTACAGGGCATGTGAAGTGTTCCAAGAGATGTCCATGGTTTAAGTGAGTTAATATAATCACTAGTGTCATTCAAGGCCTCTTTTCTAGTCCTCTTAGCCTAAGACATTCTTTCATAACCTCATAATGTAATATTGATGTAAGAAGACATAGATTGGAGAAGTGTATGTTTAGTTTGTCTTTTGATTTCAAGTGTAACATACATATGGTTAGAAGTCATCAGTTAATTTAGTGTATCACCTCCCTTAGAGTAGTTTGCTTTCAGTTATCTCTCTCCCTTTTCACCCCCAAGTTTAGTTCTAGTTACAATCCAAAGTGGTACATCAAGGGAGCTAGTCCTATCTAGAGATTCACCTCATTCTTTAAGCTACCCACAAGCCTAGAGGTGATTCCATTGTGCCACTTAGATGAGGATAGCTTTACCATCTCCTTAAAGGGTGCACATCCAAGTGACAATAGGTGATATTATTAAAATATTAATAACAGTTTAATATATAATATAATAATATATTATAAATTATAAGATATCAACAATGAATATAAATATATAATTTTTTATGAATCAAACAAGTGTAATTTGATAATCATACTTCACTCGAAACCCATAACTATCAATCCCATCTCACCTTTTGTGCATGAACCATTAAGAAAAATAATTTTATATTTCTAGTGGAGGTGATGATATAAAGTGAGGTTGTGTTTAAGATTTAGGGTAGTTGTTGATTTACATGACTTGCACCCATTGCAAAGGGGTACAAAACTTGCAGGTTGGTAGGTTATTTGATTGGATGTTTGCTATTGTCATAGGTCAATGAGGATGACAAGACGTTGATTTGATTTTGAGAAGGTTCCACATCTAATGTGCAACTCAAATCAGTGTTGCAATGCCTTTGATGTAGAGACATGACATTGAGGTTTCAAAGTCTATATTAAAGCTTTTATTCGTCTAACCTACCAATATATTTGCACTTAGAGAAATTACATCAGGGTTAAGAATAAACATACACACCATACTTGTACCTATGGAATAAAGGGCAAGGTGTGACATAATTGCAAGTATCTCAAGATTTCAAAGTGAGTTGGGTGGTGATGATGAAGGGAAATGATAGGGAATTTTAGACAATGTCATACACCAGAGGGCCCATATCATAAACATGCCTCGACTTTAGGGTAGTTGTTTGATTTACATCCCTTGTACCCATTACAAAAGCATTTGTAGCTTGCAAGGTGGTGGCATATTTTATTGACTATTTTTTATTTGATTATGGAAGGACTCCACATCCAATGTGCAGATTGAATTGATAATGCAATTTCACTCATGTGACAGCAATACATTTAAGTTATGGATTCTATCTTATTGATTTTATTGCAGTTGAAGTGAGTATCAAAACTTTTGTAAAGTACATACCATGTGAGTGCATAAGGGGACATCCTTGGTGATACAATATAAATGTCATAGCAGAAAAATCACTATTTAAGAAAAAAAGTGATTGATTAATAATTGATCTTAAATAATAAATAAAGTTGATAAATTTAATTCTCATACATTAAAAGATACCCACATTATACTATTAAAAAAAACATATACTTCAATTAAAAAAACATTTACCAAAAAATTTTCAAAAAATTAAAGATACATTCTTCACAGCGTAACTTGCACCTTTAGTAGATACTAATAACAATAAAGAAACTCTCTAGAATGAGAAAATAATGAAGGTATTACAAATGCGTTTGAAAATTCCATTAGTTATTAGTCCCTCTCGAAGTCATGGTACTATACCTTTTGCCTCCAGCAGTTAATTTGTTTTGAAACTTGTGTGCAGCCAATGCAATTCCATTTGCAAGCATAAATTGTAGTAGGTTTGTAATGTTTCATCGTTGGCTTCAATTATTTTATTAATTTACTAGTTAAAACTAAATAGTGAATAATCAAAATTCTAGTGTCCAATGATAGGATTTTGTATGGGTTAAATTTATACGCAGTCTTGTACCAACGGTGAAAATGTATAGATATTTACCAAAAAGAAAAGGTTGGACAAAAAATTTCTCTCTTTCCCATCTAATCCACAGGAAGCAAAAGCAGGCAACGTGTGATTTTTTATGTAACAACGTGGCAAATAAACCTGTATTATAAATAATCAACAAATAATTATTTATTATATTTCTTCTGTATTCATTTCCTGATGCAAAGGATTTTGTAGAGATCCAGTCTAAAAATGAAATTGCAACATAATATTTATAGGTATATTTCATTTATTTAATCTTGATATCATGCACCCAGAGATTTTATGTCTTAATGTAAGATTCAGACCTAGGTTTTTTTTTGGGATGTAGGTCAATAATGATCATCATGCCATTATGCCTTTTAAGGTCTCATGTTTGAATCTGTCCCATAAAAAAAATCTTGGTATATTTTCCTTTTTGCCACTCCCCCAACTCCCTCTCTCCTAGTTATATATAGTAGGCCAATCACCAATATTTGAAAATTGTGTTTTTATATCTATGCCAGTAATGATATGATAGATGAGGAAGGCGATTGAAAAAATGGTGTTCAAATGTTTTGTTTGGCATAGATATTTTCTTTGTTGTATGTAATTGATTCAATATTTTTACAATTTTCTGAGCATTAATGTGTCATCATCAATGTGTTTTTTGAGATTTATTCCTTTTAAAATTATTTAGACATAAGTAACGACTTAAATTAAGGAAAAGGTCCTAATAGTTGTGTATGTTCCAATTTCTGAACAAGGCTTTTGTTAACATGTGTTCCATTGATATAACATACTGGTGTGTATAAATATATTTTTTGTTCTATACTTGGGAATTATAAGGGTCCCAGACGCTTTGTCAAAAAAGATAAAATTAAAAACATTACGAGTGTGCTCAGCATCCTTCCATGCAGAGGCATATGACCTTACTAACAAAACAAAGTTTCAAAAAATAACCATCATTACATACAAATTTATACATATACTACCAAACTATAGGATGACTTTAAACAATGAAAATCCAACAAATTATCTTATTATTCTAGAATTACCAATTCAATAATCTTCCCTTGATTGGTACAAATATTCTTCTTCTCTAGGTCCTGGCTTGAACCACATGCTGTTGTGCCCAAAGCCACCTGATTCTCACTTTCCTTCGAGCAGTCCAAATCCACCATCTTTCTTCCTTCTGAGCTCTTACAAGCTAGTCAAAAGTTGAAAAAATAGTCTTTTATGTACTTTATCAGACTCCTAGCTCACCAGTTGCTTTCCTTTCCACCACTGTGGCATCTTAATAGAGCCTCTTGACACTCCTTTACCCAGTCTTCTATTTTTGTTAATCCTAACTTTAGCACGCCTAATCACCCTCCATTTAGCCAAATCGGGGATGGAATTAAGGAGATCTTCAACAAAAGGCATACTTACTCCCTACATTTCTTCAACTTTTAACTTCACTCTATAGGCTACTTCCCCATCCTTTACGAAATCAACTAAAGCCATGAATCTTGACTCAAGTTCTCAAAACATAGCCAAGGGGATAAACAACAAAAAGTCTCTCTCAAAAAATGACAAGAGTGGAAACGGCCCTAGCAGCAAAGATTCCAAAGCCTCACCCAAATCAATCCTATAGTCCGACCAGATGAATAATTCCACCATTGCAAGCACCTGAGCTCTATCCAACATAACTAGACATAGATTAGAGGTGAACAGAGAGGTTAGATCATAATTAACTTTAATTCTTCTACCCTGAGCTAGGAAATCCACTCCCAACACCAACTCAATGTCTTCTACCACTTTAGGAGGAGTCCAAAAAATAATTGATAGACGTGTTTTAGAGACTAATCTAGCAAAGCCTATCTCATGGATTTTGGATTTGTATAAAACTAATGGCCATCCAATAAATTTTAGACTAAAACTATCCATCCCTGCTAAACCATAAAAATAATCACTATCAAGCCAAAAGACATATCAACTATCCTGCCAAAATGTCATTCCAAAACTGATGCAAGCCATAAATAACCAAGTCATGAGAAAAGAGATGCCATTATGAAATGAAGAGACCAAACAATGAATGAATGTTCTACATGACAGTGTCGGAAAAAAATCATTCCGCCAACTTCAAATGACATCATCCATCACACCTAGGACAAGTGAAAACATGATTGCCTTGCCAACTAAACACTTTCAATTGATTAAGAAATATTTCAAAAATGATTTCATAAAATAGTGCTCTATATTAAAAAATACGAAGACACCATCTATTTGTTTTAAAAAGAACAATTTAAATAAAGAATGAAAATCAATACAAACCATTATATCAACATTAAAATTGCTTTTAATAAAAGTAATATAATGTTAATTCAACTCAATCAAAAATCAATATGATCAAAAATCCCACAATCTTGCCAACACTTGTTAACATTATCCATCTTTTCCTCCTCACATTGATTAATCACTGCATTAGCCATAAAGTCAGCCACTTTATTACTTTCTATGATTTAATGTTTACATTCCCAACGTGTAAATGCTTCCAATTTAGACTAGTGAACATCCAAAATGTTAGCAATCTTCCGTGACTTTGCTTTCATACTAGACAGAGTTAGTATTATCACCTTTGAATCCCCTTCGATTTCCAAAATGGATATTCCATAGTTTATTGCCAAATTTACACCTACAACAAGTGCTTGTAATTCAAATTTGTTATTGGTAACATATAAAAGATTAAGTGAAAAATATATTATTAAGGAGCCACTATAGTATTTGATAGCACACCCTACTCCTGAAGCTCTAGGATTGCCTCTATAGGCCCCATCAAAATTCAATTTAAACCATCCTGCTTTTGGCAAAATCTAGCTAGCTTCCTTTTTATCCTGCCTATTTTTATTATTTACTAAAGACCCCTAAATGTGTGGGACTTTTATCAATTGCCAAACTGCATTCATCTACAT
This sequence comes from Torreya grandis, assembly GCA_037957365.1. Classification (NCBI taxonomy): domain Eukaryota; kingdom Viridiplantae; phylum Streptophyta; class Pinopsida; order Cupressales; family Taxaceae; genus Torreya; species Torreya grandis. Next base: position 32,457 of record JARHVA010003554.1, read on the forward strand.
ATCCCATTTTGACAACAAACCTTTCTTCTTTTCAAATGCGATGAGACTACTTCTGATATTGATAATTCTATATCTTTAATAACTATAAAAAGTGGTCTCTCTTTTTCTTCAAAAATTCTTGCATTTATTTCTTTCCAAATCATCCAAATAATAATTATCAGTTTGCATCTCCAAAGACTAAGAAAAGCATTCTTAACATCTCTTTTAGGCCATAAGACAAAAGCTTTAAATAGAGACTCTAGCCAAGTCCAATGCCATTCTAGCCTATTACATAACCAAATCCAACACCATCTTGCAAAAGGACAACAAAATAGAAAATGATCTACTGATTCCTCCCCTTATTTATAACAACTGTAATGAGAATAACTTACAAATGCAATTTTTATCAACCTATCTTGAGTCAATATCCTCCTGTGAACTTCTAGCCAGACAAATGTCCCTACTTTTTGCAAACCCTCTTTACTCCAACACAAGAAAGAGGCCCAACTTAATTCCTCATCTGCTACTTCAACCAATTGATAGCCTAACCTAACAGAATAGAGACTCAACTTAGCTCCTATCTGATGAAGTTGATCCTCTTTTTATTTAATAAAGATTTTCCTTAATCTTAAACAAGAATCCAAAGATAAAATTTCTTCTTGAGGAACCAACAATTCTTGCAAGCTTTTCCAACTATTAACAACTTTACTTGAGATAGAATCTTGTATTACATAATCTTTAGCCAATTTTCCCCAATGAGTTTCCAAATACTCTTTAATCTAATTATTAGCAAAAAATTCTACTAAAGGTCTATGACCATTCTAAGAACTCATCCAAAAATATGTCGTTATACCATTATTAATAGTACACAAAACATGTTGGCCATCATCGATCTGCACTTTAACATGAAATTCCAAATATGAGAACCCTTAGGAGGATCTATGTTAGAAATAATCCTTTCCATGGACTCAAAATCTAGATATTTCACTATAAGCAATATGCACCAAAGTCTGCCTGAATTAGAAGTCATTTGTCACACCAACTTGGTTACCAGCACTAAATTCTGCAAAGAAAGATCCTTAATTCCAACCCCTACTTTCCCTTTCCTCTTAAAAACTCTTTCCAACTTCATCAATGGATTTTTTTAATCCTACCCACATCCTTGCCACAAAAAATCCTTCATGATTTTGTTCATTACTTGGACTATTTGCTTTGGAGGTGATAGAACTGAAAAACAATAAGTGGTAAGGGCACTTAAAATAGACTTGATCAAAGTAATACACCCAGCTAAAGAGATCCATTTTCCTTTCTAGGACTGCAACCAAGATTTGAATATTTCCAGTAGATTTTGCCACAAACATTTAGAACTAGCTCCTTTAAAAAAAACAACCCCAAGATACTTACTTGGAAGTTTCCAAATCTTAAAGCCTAGGAGCCTACTAAGATTGTTCTCCACCCTTCTATTACAATTAACAAAAAAGTTTTTTGACTTGCCCTCATTCACTCTTTATCTTGAAGCTACTTTGTAGGTACACAAAATCCTCTTAATTTCCTAAGCTTCCTCTATTTTAGCTTACTCGAAAAGAAAAGTATCATCGATAAATTGATGATGAGAAAAACATTCAAAATCCTCAATAACCCTTAAGCCCTTAATAAATTCTTGTCCCTGGGCCACTTTTATAACTCTCCCTAAAGCTTCAACCATAATGATACAAAGAAAAGGGGATAATGGATCCCCTTGCCTTAAACCTCTCGAAATAGAGAAAAAACCCAACGGATTACCATTGACCAAAACTAAAAATCTGGGATTGGAAACATAACTATAAACCCAATCATGCCAATCTTTACTAAAACCAAAATTGATCAAAATCTTAAAAATTAAGTGCCAATTAACACGATCATTGGATTTTCTATTATCCAGTTTGATCATAATTAATTTCTGACGATTACTAACTAAAGAGAGAGAAATTTCATGGGCCACAATAATACCATCGTGAATACTTCTACTTGGAACAAAGCCTATTTTCTCACCTAAAATCACCTTATCCAGAAGAGGCTTCAACCTCTCTGCTATGGCTTTAGAAATAATTTTATACACTGTATTACACAAAGCCACCAGACTGTAATCCATAAAGGAATTTTGTACTTCACCTTTAGGAGATAAGGAAATGAAAGTGATGTTAATTTCAAGCTTTAATTTCTTTTTCAACCTTGACTCTTCTACCATAGCAACAACATCCAGACCCATTATATCCCAAAAAATTGAAAGAAGGTCATTGGAAAACCATTTGGCCTAGGAGCTTTATCTTTTACCATGACAAAGACTACTTTTCTGATTTCTTCCAAAGAAAACGGAGAAAGAAGTCTCTCATTCATTTCTTGAGAAATAATTGATGGAATATGTTGCACAAATTCCTTTTGAGCTTGCAGATTAGAACAATCTTCATCATTTAAAAGGTTATGGAAGAAACTAATCACTTCCCTCCTAATTTCCTCAAGGATTTCAAGAGCTATCCCTTCTTTGGATAGAATATGAGCTATCATGTTCACTTTTCTCTTTGTCTTAATTGATTGATGAAAAAAGGCATAATCTCTATCACCTTCTTTTAACGAAGTTTCTCTTGATTTTTGTTTCCAAAAAAATTCTTCCCTACAAAGAATTTCATCATACTCACTGATTAAATTTTTTTCTAGATTAAAGTTGGCCACCTCCATTCCTAAATGAAAAAAATTATCATTTAAAGATTTTAACTCAGATTCAATCCTACCTTTTTCTTGAAAAATATTTTAAAAATGCACTCTATTCCAGTTTTTCAACTTTTACTTCACAAAGTTTAGATGCTTTACCATTTGAACCATTTTAGAACCTTGAGGCAATGGACCATCCTTCCACCAAACCTTAACCAGATCATATAGGGATTGATCACGTAGCCACATAACTTCAAATTTGAAAGGACATATTTCTAGAGGAGAATATAAATTAATGGATAAAACTAGAGGAAGATGATTTGATCCTGGAAATTGAGAAACCCAACAATCCAACTTTATGTTGTCCTCATTCCAATTATCAAAAATAAAAAAATCTATCGAATCTTTTCAAAATATTATCCCTGCCTAGCCTCATATTATTTCAAGTGAACCAACTTAAATTTGGAACCACATCTTCTAGATTATGAAGATCTGTAAATGAGCCAAAGTCTTGACTATCCCACGAAATTACAAAATGGCCCCATTTCTTATCCACCTAACTGGAAATAATATTAAAATCTCCTCCTAAAACCAACTTATCTTATTAAAAATTATAGAAGAAATTGACATTTCTTCCCAAAGATCCAATTTAGGACCGATTCCCTGAGGACCATAGATATTGACCAACAGGAATTCTAGATTAGACTAAAAACTAAAAATTTTACAAGCAAGCAAATTTTGTCATGAGGCCAAAAAGTCAGCTCAGATAGAAAAGGGAGACCAAAAAATTGCCAAGCCTCCCGATGCTCCCTGAGCTTCCACAAAGATCCCTTGACAACACTTTCCAATCAACAAAACATAATCCTATGCTTCTTTTTTAATCAATTTAGTTTCTTGTAAAAGAAGAATATTAGGTTTTTCTTCAAACAGAAGATGATTAACAAGCCACCTTTTATTAGGAGTGTTCAAGCCCCTAATATTCCAAGAGATAACCTTCGCTTTGACAATGGAGGGAATTCTACCCCTCGCTTTGAAACATTAATAAAACCTTCCAAACTACCTTGAGTCCTTGCTAAAATATTCCCTTTAGCTTGATTTAATTTATTTTTCCTTCTTGATTTATTTTTTGGACCTCCTTTATGTTTATAAATTTTACTTTTCATTTGAGAAATAGACAAAACTCCTTTAGAATTCAAATCCCCTTCTAAATCTTCATCTATCTCCTCTTCTGATTCTTTTTCTAGATCCAATCCTAGATCCTCATTAAAAATAGCAAGCTGCTCCTCTTCCACTTTTTTCTCTAGCCTTTTTAGCATCAGTCAAAGCCTTCTGATTGTTAATAACTAGATCCATAATATTATGTGACTCTTACTCAATATAATCATAGTTTTTAATTAAAGATGTTGGAGAGTTAAAATCATAAGAATTAATTTTCTCCAAAACTTCTTCTGTTGTTTGAATATTTTCTGTGAAACTCTCACAGACGATCTTCTTCTTATTTCTTCCTAACATCTCTAGATCTGACAAAGAAGAAGAAGACTACTTCCTTTTATGGGTCACCTTAGGTTTCCATTGGAGGTCAAACTTAACATTTATGGATTGAATGGTGCTCCTTTTGATCTTGATTTTTTTTTGAATATGACCTAATTGATGACAACCATAACATTTGAAAGGAATATTCTCCACATCAATCATTTTTTGCCATTCTCTACCAGTAGATTTAATAACCATGAACTCAGGAATCGATTCATCCAAATCTAGATCTACTCTGATGCTAGCGTAAGCTCCCTACTCACCTTTTAGGGACAATAAATCAATTTCCATAACCTCTCCCACAAGACTTCCTAAGGGTGATAAACAATCTGAATTCCAATACTCCAAAGGGAAACCATAAAATCTTAACTAGGTAGGACAACTCCCTTTTCTATCTTTAAGGGGATCAAAGTTAGGGCTCCAATGCTAAATTCAAAGCCCTAAATCTTCTATCTACTAGTTTTTAATGTTAAAAATTTCTTCTTTCTCTTTTTTAGACAAAAGGACACACCAAATAAACCCTTAGGTAAAAAACTCACCTTTACATCTTTACCCCAGTTCTCGTTCACCCATTGTTCAATGGCACCAACTGAAGACCATCTACCAACACATTTACAAATGAGGGCACAATCTGAAAGAGACTACACTTTTGAAAGAAAATGATTTGAAGACTAATCAAAAGTTTTTTTACCTCCTTTCTCTGATTAAAACCCTAACGGTGCTTCACCTGAATCAACCAACCCCTGATAATCTTCACTAGCATGATGGGGGAGGGGGGTGAGAATTGAAAACCCTGCTCTTTCCACTCCCTCCAATTTTTCTTCCATAGAAAAATATTCATCCTTCCCTTGCTTCCCTAATCGGTTCTGCCCAATCTTCTTACCTTTCCACTTACTACCTAAATTTCCTCCACTGTTCTTTTCATTCCACCAAGCCTTATCTTCCTCAATAACAACTTCAAATACTTTCTTACTTAATTTTTTTACCATGATTCCCCCTGTTTTACCTCTCACAAACTCTAAATTTTGGCCTGACAAAACAGGAGATTCTTTTTTACCTTCAGCGAGCTTGCTTTTGACCCCTAGCAAAGCTTTCCTCTGATCCTTCTCCCCGCCTCCAAACTTATCCTCTTCATTTGCTCTTGTACTCTCTCTACCCATAGCTTCCGATCACCTATTTACATAATATTGTTTAACTAACAATATTTTATGTGTGTATCAATATTAAAGTGCATTAGAAACTGAACATAGAGTATCTGATACTTGTTCAACATTTATTCTATAAAATAAAAAATAACCAATCACATCTTGACAAGTAAGAGTCAATTATTAATACTCTAATGCACAACTATTGGTACTCCAAAGATTAAGTTTTGGTCATAGGTTTAAAAAATGCATTTTATGACCTCTCGTGATAAAATCAATTATATCGTAAAATGTATCATGTATTAGACCTTGAAACCTTAGTTATAATTAGTTAAGACAATATATTAAAATGGGTAAATTGTTTGTAATTTAATGTGATGTTATGGCACCTTAATTCGTTGTCCAAAGTTAGGGTGCACGGTTACTTGGACCTTTCTCCTATATCTCGTTGCTTCAGTGTTTTACATATTTGAAATAAATTTTCTTGAAACGCCTTTACTCTTGGAGTATTACTTAATAAGAAAATCTCTTTCAATGAAATACTTTTACAAGAATGAGATAAACACTCAAATATTTATGGTTTTTTCAATATATGTAAGGAAACAAAATAGTAATTATTTGACCCAAAAACAAAAAAAATCATCCACAAAATACAATGAAAGTGAACAATCAATAATTTCTACACATCCTCTTTTTTGCAAAACATATGTTTACCTTGAGTGCAACCTTTACCATGTGGCAGGGAGTGTAGCTGCAAACAACGCTTGTTATGAATACATTAGGGGAAAAGTCCCAATAGTTGTGCATGTTCCAATTGTCGAATAAAGATTTTGTTTAACTTCTATTTTATTGACGAAACATATTGGTGTGTATAAATATTTAAGTGCAGTAGAAGCTGAACAACCAGTATTTAATACTTGTTCAACATTTATTCTATAAAATTAAAAGTAACCAATTACATCTTGACAAGTAAGATTCAAGTATTGATACTTCAACGCAGAGCTATTGGTACTCCAAAAATTAAATTTTGGTCATAGGTCTAAAAAATGTATTTTATGCTTTCTTGTGATAAAATCATTTATATCGTAAAATATATAATGTATTAGAACTTGATACTTTAATTATAATCAGTTAAAATGACATATTAAAATAGGGAAAAATTTCAAAATCTAATGTGATATTCTGACATTTTAATTTATTGTCAAAAATTAAGATGCACTACTATTGGAACCTTTCCCCTAATAACTCTACATTTCGATGTGACTGAGTAAGATAACATTCTTGCATAGCTATTTATTATTGCGAAGTAATTTTCATTGGACAATCGCGTTTCTTCACGCGTGGACAAGTTGTAGTAAGACATTTCATTGAAACCGTTCAATATGCGTGGGAATTCTAACACGACAGCTGTACACAAATTGGCGACATTTCAATCCGTACGGTGTGACCCATATTTCAACAAAGTAAAACTATTGATGATGATGCACATTGAACGAAATTAGAGGCACCAAGTCATGTCAATGAATGCACGTTAAGTGTAAAAGAGAGAGAAAGTAGAAGAAATGAAATGTGACCCATAATGCATCATACAAACTCAAGTCAATCACATCAATATATTTTTTAATTAAAATATAAACATCTCAAGTCACGTCAATTGAATCTTTTAAAGTGTGCAGCGACACGAAAATTAAGAGTATGTTATAGATTTCACACTAAAATAGGGGAGAGACTTTAATGGTTGAGGGGTTACATGTGATAAGATTTGTATAAAAGATCAATTTTGTAAGATTTTAGTTCAGAATAAAATAGAGAAGAGATTATAATGGTTGAGAGGTGTATTAATTGTGATAGTATTTGTACGAAATTAGAGGCACCAAGTCATGTCAATGAATGCACGTTAAGTGTAAAAGAGAGAGAAAGTAGAAGAAATGAAATGTGACCCATAATGCATCATACAAACTCAAGTCAATCACATCAATATATTTTTTAATTAAAATATAAACATCTCAAGTCACGTCAATTGAATCTTTTAAAGTGTGCAGCCACACGGAAATTAAGAGTATGTTATAGATTTCAGTTCACACTAAAATAGGGGAGAGACTTTAATGGTTGAGGGGTTACGTGTGATAAGATTTGTATAAAAGATCAATTTTGTAAGATTTTAGTTCAGAATAAAATAGAGAAGAGATTATAATGGTTGAGAGGTGTATTAATTGTGATAGTATTTGTATAATGGATCAATTTTGTAATTAAAATTTATATTTAAAATTGTAATGGATGTGTTAAAAGTAATAGAGTAGATATTGATAAATAAAAATGTGGAGAATAAAATAGGGAGGAAAAAAAAAGTGTCAAAGATTTGTCTTTTAAAAATTTAGTTTTTAGTTTTTGGATTTTATTTTAGTACTTTTTATTAATTTTGGATGGTGAACTTGCCAAATGTGTAAACTATGAATTATATGTTTTTCAATATCAGATTTTTTTCAAAAAAATATATATTATATTATATTATATTAATAAATAGTACAGATTATTCTTACCAAATATAGATGTAATTTGGTGAAGGTAAAATAATTTATATTAAACGTGCCAAAAAATATATTTTACATTTCATGTTTGCTTTTAAATTGTTCTCTAAAACTTAAATTTGAAATTAATTTAGTACGAAAGATAAAACTAAATGGATATGTGATTGTGTAACTAATCTTGTATTTATGCGATAAAATAATTTTTAATACCACTCATTTAAAAGATACAACCTTTATAAAAAATATATTTTCATTTTAATATGTTTAAAAAAGGCTTAAACTATAATAATATAAATATCAAGTAGTTATAAAGTTATATTTTGAAACTTACTATGATATGTTTATTTGATTTGTGATTACCTTTGAATGTATGCTAAGGAGCAATGTTGAAAATTTTGCCAATCATTTCAAATGATAAAAGATAATATAATTATTATTTTATTTTTTATTAAAAAGGGCATTGTTCATAAGTAAAAGCATGATCAATAGTGAGTAAAAAATAAATAAACATCTAATGATAATATTAACCAATTCACATTATTTGTTCTTGATGTTTATGAAATAGACTGCCCTTTCTTGATTGGTAAATTATATAAATGTATAGTTTTATATTTTATGAAAATTATGTCTGTATTTTTTTTTAAGATCATTTAAAGCTTTATATATTTAATATTTTAGGTATTATTGTGTTAATATATTTAAATTCATTTCAATCATGATTACTAATATTTATTGTAAAGCTATAAGGAGAAAATATCTTTCCATTTTATCTAATTTCATTTTGAACTCCTCACTCCATTACAAACTTTCCTATGTTTGCTTTAATTCACACAATTATATAATATATATATTTTAAAAAATGATAGAAAAAGATTATGACACATGAAATAATCACAACCCTGATAATCCTTAAATTATACCTTTTATGGCCGTTCCTTCAACTACTTGGGGTCTCTGAGCCTACCACTCCATGGCCCGATAACATTATCTAAGTTATTAACACTAAAAGGTCACTCTGATCAATGCGAGAAATGGCTTCCAATCACACAGAAAGCGTTAAAACACTTCACCTTTTGGGCCTAAGCTGTAAATAGTTCTTGATGCAACACATATCTCCATCTTGACGTCACGCTCACAGAATTCGCTCATGAAATACTTGAGCAGGTCCTATTTATTGTGTTTTATAGCGTCACTCGAATATAGATTTGGTTTAATGCAGGTGGAGTTAATTGTTAACCTTTTTTCCTTGAGGCACAAGGGGTCCCTAATGGTGACACATGTCACCCATCTTAGCCACGTTCACAGGTTCCCCTCACACCAACTTGCATTTCAATCTACAAATGCGTTGAGAATTAAAAACTGGATTAATGTGTGAACTATTATATGGCAAGTGGCGATAGCTTGTGATCATGTGAGACCACATGTACACTATAAAGGTTCTATTAAACTTAACAAAAGTGAATTATGATTTTTTAATTATCAAACATGGGTCGCCTTGATTTTCTTGAGTTTTGGTGATTTTGGTGAACCGTGTGGAGTATATGACTTCGTGATTATTAAAGCTTTAATATTTTATTTTTTTGTCTTGGGTCACAAGTAGTGTATGATGACAAAACATGCCACTCATTTCTGAGTAATGTAATCGACCATTTATCAGAGGTTTGGTTTAAGTTTTGTTTATGTTAATTGTGTTGATGTGTTATATTATGGACCATGTTTTACTATGCTCGAAATTTATAAATCATTATTATTTTCAGTTTTAATTATCACAATTAATAATTATATGATGGAAGTCATGTGAAATATTATGGGACTTTGTCATGTGTAAATAAAAAGTAATTTAGTTTTATTAGATGATTTTATGGTCGATGTTGAAATCACAATCACACTACACATCACTATTATGTGTAAATATGAAGTGACTTAATTTTATATTAATTTATAAAGAGAATAATATTGTTTGTGGAAATAAATAAAATGGGATTATTAACACCAAAATCATCATTACCCAATTCATTATCTCACAAACTTGATCTTGGTATAAATAATAACCCATATATTATGTATATGTAGACTCCAATTTATACCATAAACTCTCCAGATAAAATAAACAACACGTTAGAGGTGATTAAGTTTCGTGGGGTATACATTTTTATATAAATTATTCTTTACTCTTTTGTTTTACCTTTTTTTGATAAAATAAATAAGTTTTTTTTAATGCAAATAGGTGTAAAATTAGAAATATCAAAATGTTAAAGATATACAATATTCAAATATTCTAATTTTGTTAAGAATCTAAATATGGAAAGTTGTTACTTTTTGGCAAATACAAAGAAGATATATGCTTAGCTTGCACATTCATATTTGTTGATTATTATGACTGTTTGATTGTGAAAATTAAAAAGAAGAGGTAACTATGTAAGCTTAGTGTCAGGCAGAAGATCAGAAACAAAATCTAGACATGACTACTATAAGTGGATGGTGATAAAATATGTTCCAATCTATTGACTGTGTACTTGTCTCAATTGATTGTGACTGACTATTGATAGGAAAAGATAGATAAACCAAGAATCTAGAAATCATAGATCAGAGGCAAAAAATGTTCATGGATAAGTCCATTATATAAGGATAGAAACACAATGCACTCAAATCTATTGACCATGGACTTGTCTCGATTGGCTAAGTGTAAAAATTGATTAGTTTGCATTTTGAGCTCCAATAATTGAGGGAGGGAAATCAAGCTCATGTAGTTTTACCACATAGAGTGAATGTGCAATTGTGTTATTTTGACAATAGGTATGCAAATAGAAGATGGATTTGATAATTGATAGTGATGTATCTTGAGTTGGGAACATGCATTAGACCTTAACTCTCAATAATATGGAACAATACCAAATGTACTAGTTGAAAAAGGTGCAATTATGATAGGTTCACTAGAAGTGATGCCAAGGCCATTGAGTGTCGTGTAAGTGCACATATTTGGGAGATAATTTTGTATAAATTTTAGTATAACATGCACATGATATTGTATAATACATACATGTTATATAAATAAGGCATATGTATTATAGCAATAACATGCACATGTTATTTTTTTATTATTGGTAAACACAGAGACTAAAATGTATATGCACTATAACATGTATGATTTATAGTGTGTATACATTTTCATGGGTGAAAATTTGAATTGTCAAAATCATGCGCACTTGGAATTCAAAGAGACCATAGCGTGTACATGTTAGTTTTACATTGCATAAAAAAATAAGAAAAGATATATTGGAAGGGGTAGATGGTTTGCTAAATCAAATGTTAAGTATAAGTTTACATTTATATTGTTACTTTTATATTTCTTATAATTTAAATTATATGTAACATTTATTTTAGTAAACCATCTGCCCCTTCCAATAGATTTTTTTATATTTTTTTGTGCAATGTGAAAGTAACATATACGTGTTCCTTTCACATTACATGAAAAATAGGAGATACTCCTTTCAATAGATATTTTATACTTTTTAATATAATTTGAAAGGAACACGTATGAAATATAACACGCACTTGTTATAGTGAATACATGCTATGATTTATTTGAAATCAAAACATAATACTTTTGGCTTAGAAATGACTTGGATTCTAGAGCCAAAGGCTTGGACCTGTCAACATAGCCAAATATAAGAGTTTTTATATAAATAAAAAGTAATTCATCTTCCATCACCAAATACACTATTTATTTAAATTCAAAAATTATTACCATGATGATGAGCAAGCTTTCCTCTTTCAAAATATATGATTTTTATAATTTTTGGACTATATTAAGGTTTCAATCAATGTTGATTTATGAATATAGATTTTTTAAGACACTACATGATGTAAGTATCCATGCATATATATTATTGTGTATATTTTTTTCATTGATCCAAATTCAATTTTTTTTAATATGGTTACAAACTAGGCCTAATTTTACATGGATTCAAAAAAACCTAGTTTTCATTTTGTAAGGTAGTTAACGGGGTTCACACAGACAAATATCCATTTTTTGTTAGTTTTCAAGATATTTTTACTTTTAAAATTAATAAAAATAAATATTCATTAAAAAATAATAAAAAATAATAAAAAATATAGGTTACAAACTAGACATTCTTATCTAAAGTTTCACCAAATAATTTTAAACAATAGTAAACAATGCTAAAAAAATGTGGGGCCACATTGTCCACTATGTACTTTGTTTTACTAAAAAAGTAGGAGTTCATACTCAAATTTTAGATGTTTGACCTAGTTATACTTAACCATTTAAAAAAAATAGTGTTTTGAAAACTAAACTCAAAATTTTAAAATACATGTTCATACACCATCCTCAAATTTTGAGTGTAGATATCTCAAATTATTTAAAAAAGTTTAGATTTATCAATTTTCAAGAAAAACATGTATATAGGTAGGGCCTTTTTTGTCCCCCAACTTTGTTAACTTACCCTATCACAAGACTCAAACTTACATCACTGACATAGATTCAAATAATACCTCTACAAAAAGATCTAGATTGTATTTTTTCATGATAGAAAGGGAATTAAGAATATTCATGCTTCCATTACGACCACATTTCTCATACTTTTCTTTGAAACAAATGTTTTGCCTTTGAAATTACATGTTTTTTATTTTGAATTTCAAAACTTCAATACTTTTGAATTGTGCATTTTCTACTTTGAATAAACATAAGGATGAATGAGTATCATGGCCCCTTTGAACATGTGCCAATACTATATAATGATATGTGTATATATTGTCAATTATGAATTTATAATTTGTAACATGTAAATTTTCTCCTATAACTATTTTACACATGTCTATGCATATAAATTCAAGTGTGTATAACTTTTTTCTTTGAGTCTTTGAGGAGTGATTGTATATTTATGTCATATTCCCCCAAAATTTGTAATTATGTGCTAATATTTATCATGTGCATGCTTTTTGAATCATTTTAAACCTATGAAATCTCTTACTTTATAGTAGCATTTGATTTTGCCTTATTATATCTTTAAAAAAGCCATACTATATATCTTTGAAACTTGAATTCTATCCCAAATATGTTCATAGATATTCTAATCTCTAAGACACACCCAATGCGATGGCCCCCTTTTGAGATGAACATTGTAGCTTGCAAGTCACTCATCTCAAAAGAGGAGTTAACTAGATCATATGATAAATATTTGGTCATATAGTATTATGTCATCATTTTGGATAGTATGACAACATAGAATTACAATTTTCATTGAATCATATATGTAGCATATTGAATGCAAGGCATACAAAGTGTTATTTCTTGATATATTTAGCAAAGAAACATGCAATAAAGTAAGTATATTATAAGTAGACTATGTCCTAAGAGTGCATGATAGGAATCATGGCACCACTAATCACATAATGTCATATAGTAAGGCCAAGGCCCGCATATAAGGAACATTCAAATTTTGCATAAGCAAATATTTTTCACACTTAAAACTAAGGGACAAAAGCAATGAAAATGTTTAAATGTCACACATACCAAAAAATAATCTTGTATAGATGCTCAAAAAAATTTCACATAAGGACCAAGGGCTACAAATAATAATCAACATCTAACATAGTAGGTAAGAAATAAAAAACATTGAAGGAGCATAAAATAAGTGAGAACTAGTCTATTCTATCCATATGTATCCATGCCATATTTTATAGTAGTATCCTTCCATGGAAGATTATAATAAAAAAAATAAGTCTATAGAATGATAAAATAATGAAGCTATTGTATACACATAATATTTGTAAACTTTATCATTAATTGATGATTTCTCTCTTGTAGGAACATATTGAGTTTCAATCTCTCTGAGGGCATGCCTTAAAAGGTTCCCAAAAAAGGGGTGGGTAGACCATTAGTGCTTCACAAGAGTTTTGGTCCCTTTACCATTACCTAAAACCCCTACAAGTCAGTTTTATCCAACTCCCTAATAAATAAAAACTAATTTATCCACTCTTATAAGCAATTTACCTTCTAAAATAGCCCTTAACTAAGCAAACACACTTCTTCAGTTTCTTACTATCTCATCTAGGTCAATCTTATTATAGATTTAGTACATGTTATCAAACTACATTGGCCCAATCGAATTAGTTTGATACCTAATGACTACCTTTCTCGCCTAACAAAATCAAGTCGGTCAATCTTGTCGGCTAATTTTTTGAGAGGGTTTAGGGTTAATCCCTTGGATATAAATACCACATCCAATTCAATCCAAGAGAGAAAAAATATTTTTACACATTATTATAGCTTGTACTTCTACTATTTCTACACTTGAGGAGTCATTGCTTAGGGTTTTACCTTGGAAGGAAATAAGCTTGTCTTATGGGAAAGTCTTGGATGCAAAGTAGGAGTCTTTGGCCTAGAGATGATTTCTATAGTGTGATCTTTACAATGCCACAAAAACTTCATGAAAAGAACCATGGTCCAAGGGAGAGATTGAGGCACTACAGGTTCATTCAAGATAATTATTCCTAACTTTTGCTCTTTCATTTGGTAGATAGATGTTGCATAAAGTAATAGGAAGAATGCTTTACTCTTTTCTTAGTTTACCTCTACATTGAATTGAGTAGAGTTCTCTTTGTATGTTTTGTTTTATTTCTTTAACTATCTAACTTTATGTTGCAAGTTTTAGTGATCACTAGATTAAATTTATTTTATGTATTATAGGCCTAGCAAGGGTCATTTCATTGTATCATTTTCTTGGAGGCTTTATAACCCTCTCCTTTGGTTTTGTGTTGTAAGATATCCCTTGGTTAGGTTTAGTGGATATAAATTGGTCATGTGCTGACATAAATAGATATATAATGAGTGTTTAGTAAGATTAACTTCTCCAATATTAAAATCCATAAAAGTAGGATAAGTTACAGATCCATTCAAATTCATTGCATACATTCTGGTGAACTCAATGTGAATATAAGCCTTATAAATTTTATTTTTTTAAGTTTCAATCAACTAGATCAAGCTTATTGATCATGTTTTACATTATGTGCATAAGTTTTAAATTAGATTGAGTATGTTGATCATGTTTATATTATGTGTAGGTTATCAACCACATGGAACCTGTCAAGCACACCTTACCTTTTATGTGTAAGTTTTCAACCAAATTGAGCCTGTTGATCCCATTTTATTTTTTTTGTGTAGGGTTTTTAGTTTCAACCAATTAGATCAAATCAATTAATTTAGTCATATATCCTATCTTTTGTGACTAATAAAATTGACCAACTCAATTTTGTTAATTTATGTATCTCAAATTCAGTTAACTAAATTGACCAGCTCAATTTTTTTATTTCAAAATATTTAATTTTTCAACTTTACCAAATAAAATTGATCTAATTGATCTAGTTTCATTATCTTGCTTTTATTATATCAGTTTTATTTAGACTAGATCAATCGACTCGATTATATCTAATAACATTATTTTTTGCCCTTATAAGATCAAACAATAATCAACACTCTTAGAAAAAACTAAATCATCCTAGTTGATCTTGTTCTATCATCCATGTTCATTGTTACCATCTTAGTATTTCCATTCTTTTCAATTTTCATTAAATTACATTCCCTATTTTTTAGTTAAAATTTAAATTTCTTACTATTTCTCTCAATTTTTTATTTTTGTAAAATTGTACCCATGCAATCAACTAGATTAACCTATTCGATCTAATTTTGCGTGTCTTCTACCATAAAACTAAATCGATGTGATCACTTTTGTTTTTTGGACTTTTTTTTATAACATAATGAGTCAACCAACTTGATTCCATTCTATATTGTTTGCTCAGCTAGATTGACCCACTCAATCTTGTTTTTTGTTTTATTTTTTAACATAAGATAAGCAATTAACCTCTATTTTCATAGTAATTAAGAAAAAAACACTTTTACTTTTGAAACAAAATAGTTGGTTATTTATTCGATTTTAAAAATTAAAACTTGGATTATAACAGATTGATTTTCACCTTTATTTTCATCTTATTTGGCTTTCTTAGAGATTATGTACTAATAGTTTTAAAACTACTTAGATTCTATCATGAAATGATACTCAATATTTTGTTTATGGTCCTTATCCGTCATTTATAGATATCATGACATGAGGGTCTTGCCCCTCAATACTCATAGCCATAGTACAAAGCTAAACATAGTCTTTAGTTTTCATTTACCTCTTAGTATTTCAAAAATGTCTAGGATTTACCTTAGGAATCCAATCATCTATTTTATTTTGTGGTACATCAGTTAGTGGTTATCTCTGAGAAGTTACTTCTAGTTTACCCTTTAAACTAGGGTTAATGGGATATGTGAACAATGCTTCCTTCATAGTTATCACTCTAAAAAATTGGGCCATCACTATATCATACACAAATCAATATCTTTGGAAGCCTACATTGTCAAACACAAATTTTAGTACAATCTATCAATCTTCTTTTCAGATAATTAGTTAGCATATGTATTCATAAGAGTTACATTTTTAGTGTGCATTATTTTCCATTCTATGTTGTATTATAGATTGTATCAGTCAACATTAGTACAAGTTATATGTTGTGTGTTTCAACTAGATCAACCAACTCAATCTAGTTGCCTATGTGCTTATCTTCACTTCTGTATTTCAAAATTAAATAGTCTTACTTTAGACAATTCAATTTTTTTGACTAACTATAAAACTAGATCAACTGGCTTGATCTAGTAGACTTTTCTTGTTATCTAGTTATTCTAACTAGATTGAATTGCTTGATCTAGTCCATTTCTAGACTATTCTTTTATCTTACTTAAGAAACTAGATCGACTAGCTCAATTACATATCTATTGGTTGACATAGTTCATTATTAGACTATTGTATTTTACCTATTAATAATCCAACTAGATTGATGAATTTTATTGTGTATCTACTTGCTGACATAGCTCATTTTTAGACTATTTTCTTTTCCTTTTTCAAAATCCAACTATATTGACCAAATTTATTACATATGTACTAGTTGATAGTTCATTTTCTAACTAAAATCTAATTACTCTTCTTCTTTTCATATTACTTAGCATCATGAAATTACCTATAGAAATTTTCTTTGATAATCTTAACCCATTTATAAGATACATGGGTTGTTCTTTCTTACCTACCTTTGCTACCCAAGAAGATAATCCCTTAATCTTCACTTAATCTAACCCTTTGTCTAAATCCTTTGACTACAACATGGTTAAAATTACCCAAAGTGAAGACTTAGATGTATATAACCCATTTCACACTTCTCACTATAATACTCTATCCAAACTTTCTTATTATACCATTGGAGCAATATATGCTAACATAGAAAATACTCCCGTAGGGAACCCCCTATAAGAAACATTATTATCCCTAACCTTGGGAATGTTCCTCCTTATAACATTAATAATAAAACTCATCCACTACCTCCCACACCTAGAAAACAATATACACCCATAGACACCACTCTAATTCTTTATCAAATGGTTCAACAAATGATTGTTATGAAAACAACCAACAATTCTCAAAATATGCAAATGCAACATCACATCTTAAAAATGACTAATCAACCTCCTCCCATCATGCCTCAAAATAACCAAAATTGTATTCTTCCTCCTCTTAGAGATGCTAATGGGAATCCCATCCCTTAACCTCATATACATAAAATTATGATTAACCATCTTAAAAAAGAACAAGTACCTTCATAGTATCCATTGTGTTGGGTGAATATTTTGTCAATCAATGTACTGATAAACAAAATAGGTTTGATCAACCACAGAAGGAAGATTAGTTGGCCAAATGTGTAGGTTTACCACATCAAAAGGGGACTAATCTCTCCTCTCATCAAGGGGAGGTTCCCTGTAGATATGCAAGAGTTATATATATAAACAGAAAATAACACTCAAGGGTAGGATAAACCATCCATCTCTCTTTTTTTAGAGATGATGTGCACAAAGCAAAGGAGAAATCTAGATGAAATGATAGAAGACACTCCTCTTCTTTCAAAAGTGTTGTTTAACAAACAAAAGGAATCTTTCTGGTGATGACAAGTAACTGTAATAGGGTATAGTAACACAACAGGATGAAATGAGGCACAAAGTCTCCACCTCAACTAATAAAGAGTGAAATACGAAGGATAATGAGGGCACAAAGTCATCCCAAGATCCTTTATACAGAAATAGAAAAATAAACAATCTAAAGATAATTGTGGTAGCACAAAGTCTCTCCACAGCCAGCTTCAGGACACCTTCCTGATTATTTTCACTAATTTTGCTTATTCAATTAAGTGGACAAAAAATGTATTAAGGAAATATACATAAGAAAAATTTCCCCAATAACCAAGCTATTCCAGCACAAAGTCTGAAAAGTCACTTGTTCTCTTATTTAAATAACAAAATATGATCAACAATCTGAGCTCAAAGTCTCAATAATGCCTTTCAATTTAGGCAGAGTTTAATTTCTGATAACCAAGAGAGATCTCCCTAAAAGAATAAGAGAGAGTCCAATATATAGCCCTCCAAGAAAGACTTGGGAGCAGTAACACATCATGTTGCATTCAATATATTTTTAATTCTGTCAAGAAGATAAGCTGAAATCAGGTGTATTTGCCCATTTGCTTTTCTCAATGCAAAGAAATAGGTCACACCATTGAATGTTTGTGTCCTCCAATGTCCCCTTGGCGGTTTACTTCTAAAAACATATTTCATGCATGGATATTTTTGGTCTTCTTCATCTTTCCTCCTTTCTTGACTATTGAATCGGGTCCTTGGTTCCATTCGATCCTCTGTTCTTTGGTCACTTTCTGCTAGTCTTAACAATTGACACATGGCACTTTCTATTACAAAATAGATCGTGACACTTGGAAATATCTATGAGACTCTGAGAGACGTTTATTGAAAGAGGCTTTAAAACTTGTAAGAAACTCGAGACATAGATGCAAACACTTGTCATGCTCTATAGAGTTATAACATGATACATGGCATATTTTGGATGTCTTTTGAGAATCGCATAGAGGATGACACTTGGTGCACTCTGCTTACTTTAGTAGCTTACTGGGGGCCCACCACAGTCCTTACTTAATAAAGAGACTAAAGGGAGAAATTGTGGATGTCGACATGTGGCAGCTTCCACCAAGTTTTAGCTTCCCTTTTGAAACATTCTAGACTCATTTTAGATTTACGTGGATGATGCCACATGGCACGTTCTACTGATATAAATTTTCTTAGTAGATAACACATGGTAGTTTTTGCTAAACTTTGTAAGGGACACGTAACATGTTTTGCTGCAACTTGATAAGGGACACGTGGCAGCTTTTCAGGGTTTTATTTCCTCAACGGGTTTTCTATTTTGATAGAATTTTCCTTCAGACAAAAATTCTAAAGGAATTATTTCAGACAATTTGTCTGAAGAAAATATTCCTTTGCTTTGTTTCTATTTTCCATCAGGATTTCTTCCCTGGTGAATTCCTTCAGACAAAAAGTCTGAAGGAATTTTGCCTTAACCATTTTGTCGCAAGAACTTTTTTGAAGGAATTCCTTGTGTCTGCCTTTACTCGCTACCCTCTGCAAGGGTACTCAACTTGGTTTAATGTCCTCTACAAGGGTAATTTTTTCCTTTGGATTTGCCTTAGTTTATTTTCCACTGATCTCAATAGGTGACATGTGGCAGTATCTGCTGTGAAATAGGTAAGGACACGTGGCAACATCTGCTTAACTTATAAAGGCTTTAGATGCCTTTTGAGAGTCTCATAAAAGATGACATGTGGTGGCTTTCGCTATGCTTTAGAAACATTGTAGATACACTTGAGACTCACTTGGATTCATGTGGATGTTGACACTTGGCGTGTTTCATTTATCTTACAAGGGACACGTGGCAACTTCTGCATCTCTTTAGAAATAAAGTAAAATGGGGCTTGGCAAATGACACTTGGTAGCATCCACTGGACTCTGATGGGATTTTGCTTGCCTTAGTCACTTTTACCATGAAAATTCCCTTCGTAAGGGCACTTGTCTCTTCAAATTTTGGGGCACTCCTTTGAACCTGCCACTTGAACCGATCAATTGAACCAACTTTGGTTCAACAGTTTAATGGTTCATTCCTTTGTTTCTATTTATTCAATTGACAACTTGAACCAAGCTCTTTGAAACAAATCATGTTGAACCAACCACTTTGGACCTGTTGATCGAAGCGCTTAACTCTTGAGGCCTGCTGACGCCATTGAACCTTCGAACCCATTGAACCTTTGAACCTTTTTTAGAAGCGGGGTTCGATGGTTCAATGGTTCAATTCTTCTTTGAATCTTGCTGATGAACATTTTTGGTTGAACCAAGGCATTGAACCAGCCTTGAAAGCATTTAAGTGTTGAGGAAACTTGTTCTTTTGATTGAACTCGCCTATAGAAGCCTTTGAAACTGTTGAACCTATTAGTCCTTTAATTGAAAAAGTTTGAATAATTCCCAATTTTGAAGTTTAGAATAATTTTTTGAAATGGGAAGAGTTAATTTTGTCTTGTAGGACCAAAATAGCTTATATGTTGTCTCAAAAATGAGTGACATTTTTTGGGTACAACACATTGATATTGGAAATATGTCTCCAACCATTAAATATGATGGAACTAAATACCCTCACTCTTTTATTAAATCATTATCTATACAAGGAATGGGTCAAAACCAATACTTTTTCTACGATGAAATGTTTAGTCAAAACATTCATAGGATATACTTTATAATGTTATAGTCAACTCCCTCAATATTCCATCTCATAATTAGATTATTGAGTCAATGATTTAGTTAAACATTTTCAACAAAATTATCTCCCAGAAAAGTGTCCTAGTCATTTAATTATTGCTAGCAAATTACCCTCAGAATTAGATCACACTTTCATCAAATGGCATAAATCATTAGCCCACAAAGAATATCACAACATGAATGATGATAATATATTTAAATTATTTATCACTTCTTTAATACATTCTCTTCAATATAGGGCACATAATTTTTATCCACAAACTTTAAAGAAGCCTTTGATCAAGCTAACATACATAAATTCCTTATGAAACAATTTGAACCAACCCATAACTCAATTAAGGAATCTTTACAAACTCTAGCTAATGAAATTACAAGTGCCAACTTGCAATCTCAATATCCTCCAACAACATTAGGATTGGTTAAAATAGATAATCAAACCTCTTCTTACCCACCAATAAAGGTAACACAAATGAATAAATTACTATCTCCATATAAACCCTTCATCTATAATAATATTTCCCTCTATCATGATGTGATCCTAATAAATTTAGTTGGTTCCATGTCGATATTGGTCATTCTCATGAAACATTTCATAGGTTTATCAAATTTTTAGTTTCCTTCATGTTAGGTGATACATTTGACCATGATGTTATGATCAAAATACGTCATCTTGATTATCTCAAAGTTTTTTAGAAGAAACAAGTTACTAAACCCATACCCTCAAAAACTCATAAATCATCTTCTACTCCTAATACAGAAAATTCAAATGATAATATTTGTGCAATTAATGCTGATTATGATAAATATTACATTAAATCTCAGTATGTAAACACTAGATAAAGTCAACTATAGACATAATCCTATTCACAAAGATCATGTCACTAAACCTAAGAAATACTCTACTAGTGAACAATTACTTAAAGATACTACAACTGCTTGACCAACATCTTTCAAACCAAATGATAAACCACTTCCATAAATAGAACCTCAACCTAATTCTCTTATCCCTACGAAAGACTTCATCTCTCATAAACCTTGTGCTAGTTCTTCATCCTCTAATTACATTGGAATTTATTAGAAGAACTTAGCTCAAAGCCTTGTAAAATTACCCTTATGGAGTTAGTTTGAACTTATCCTTATCATCATAAATTATTTATACAACAATTTTAAAATTTTGAATAACCATAATCACATGATTTATAACTGTGTTCTAATTATCCTCCACTTAAAAAATTCATATAATTGAAACAATTTCCTCATGCACAAAACCCTCCATATAGTTTCTTGAATAAGATATGATTAAATGATGAGATTCTCTTTCAAGTAGATGATCTACCTCTCTTTATCAAAATTGGAATCAACATACCCTCATTGGAAAATTCCTAGTAGACAAAGGATTAGGAATTAATGTCACCTCTTTTTGGTTAATTCAAAAAATTGGATACACCAAATAAAATATCAAACAAACATTCCTCACTTATACAAGATTCAATAAAACCAATCAAAACCCACTTGGTTGCATTTGGATCCCACTCACCATCAGACCCAAGACAATTCATACAAAGTTTATGGTTATTTATCTCTCATTATCTTATAACATGCTCTTTGGTCACCCATGGACCCATCGTATGCATGCCATTGCTTCTTCATGTAGTCAATGTATTAAATTTATAAATAATGTCAAAGAATACAAACATGGAGTTGATCCTAATCCATAAATAATTTAATTACCAAATACTAAATCTCAATATCTCCTTCATACTATTTATGACATCAACAGTCCACCTCTCCCTAAGTTTGTTAACATGCATTTTGATTTACGTTACTCTTGCATATTTAGATGCTGATAAACCAAATGAATTGAAAAATACTTGTAATACTAATTGATTACTCACATATATAGAGGAACGACTCCCTTCTTATCTAATCCCTTTTGATCTCATCATTCCTTTACTCCATAGTACTACTCATACTCCTCTATCCATGAAATACATATGAAGCCTCTTACACAGACGATTATTTCATTTGTAATGAATATAGAGTATCTAAACTTTTTCAAGATATTTTAACTATATATCCTCACAAATTCAACAACATAAACATATATACTACTGATTCTCCTATTGAAAATAATGCATGCAATATATCTCAATCCTTTGATGACAACTATATCATGGCCTAAGATCAATCATGAGATTTAGATGTACAACATTATTAAAAGACATTAACAAAAATACATGCCTTTAACTGTGATGTTCATGTCATTCATTTATCATATGATACTAAATAAGAACCCATAGGTTATGTACCCCCTACTAATCAATAATTATTAAACACTTCATGGGTAATTGAATAAATCCCTACTAGTACATCTTCTAAGTATCTTATGTAAATTAATACAATAAATCCCACTTTATCGACCATAAATATCATTTATCCTTCTTACAATTGTATTGATCAATCTAAATTATTATCATTTGAAATTATCCATCCAAACTTGATTGAAATAACTCTTTCAAAGTTATCACCTAAATTCACATCTATTGAACAAATTAATCCAATTACTGTAGACCCTATTGATCGTTCTTCCTAAGTTATCACCTAAATTCAAATCTATTGAACAAATTAATCTAATTAATGTAGATCATATTGATTTCACTCAACCTCATCATATTAACATAAAATATATTATCCTCTACTTTACCTAAAATTACGTTAGATGCTAAAACTACTACTATGAGACAAATACATTATGAATATGATAGTAAAGATAATAAAATCATTTATCATGAAGTGGATTTAAGATATTATGGACCTTTACCCATACTTCCCAATGATGAATCTATACTAGAAATCCTCCATGCTAGAGAACCTCAACTTCCATGCCAACATCATAAGCTTGGTCACTTTTAGTAAAATATTCCCTTTTTAAACAATTTCATTGCTAGTGTGGACCCTAAAACACATCCTATTTATTCCCTCCCGCTTTTTCCATATCATTTCCAAGATGAAATTATTATTTTCATCAAATAAACTAAAATAATAGAATAAGATGTACCTACATATCCTCAAACTATTAATGTCTCTAAAAATTTCACCCCTGAAGAACATAAGTTTAGTCTCTTCTATGACAAATATCATGAAGTTTTATCTTGGTCACATGAAGACATGCTTGTAATTGATCCTAACATCATTGTGATATTACCTACCTAGACGTGAAACCTATGCATCAAAAGTAAAGAAAATTCCTTCCTAAGATTTCTAATTTATTCCATAAAGAAATCATCAAAATTTTTAATGTTAAATTGATTAAACTAGAAGAATAATCAAATTATGTCTAAAAAATTATCCCAATTATTCATAAAAAAGTCACCATGGTTATTTACATATGGATCAACTTTCTCAACTTAAATTTAGCTTGTCTAAAAGATTATTTTACCTTATCATCAATTGATGATATTGTTGATTCTAATGTCATTTACAAAATTTTGTCACTCATGGATGGTTTCTTGGGATATAATAAAATTCACATATCTCTTGAGGATCAACATAAAACAATATTTACCACATAATGGGGAAACTGTTGTTATGTTAAAATGACTTTTGGTCTCAAAAATGGTGGAGCCAAATATCAACATACAATGAACCATATTTTTCATGATCTCATTATTCAAATCATTAAAACCTATATGGATAATCTTATAGCCAAATATAAACATGATGACACTCATCTTAATGATTTAGTTATCATCTTTGATCCACTCATTAAATACAAAGTTAGACTTAATCCCTTCAAATGTGTGTTTGATGTTACTTATAATAAACTATTAGGCTTTCTAGTCTCCTACCGAGACATTGATATCAATCCAATTAAAATCAAATCTATTATCAGCATGCCTATACCTAGATCCATTCCATACATATTACCATACCTTGGTAAACTTAGGGTAATTCACTGATTTGTTCTTGAAATAAATTACCATATAGATTTTGTTAATTTCCTTCTCAAAAAGGATATGATATAGAATGGATATATTCATGCCAAAATTCATTTTATATCATGAAATAATACTTGATTCATCCTCTTACTCTTTGACCACCTTAAAATTATCACCCATTAATATTGTATACTTTAGCTACCCCTATTAGTTGGGGAAATGCTCACTCAACAAGATGACATTGGTAAAGAATATGCTATCTAATATATCAGTCCAGCCCTAATTGACTACAAAAAGTGTTATACAAAAGTATAACATGATTTTTTATCTATATATTTCATAATAAAAAAGTTTTATCATTATATGCTTTATCAAACTATGTATGTCATTATTCATTCTAATTCACTCTATCTTTTTTCTACATAGCCTTATTACCTAGTGATAGAATTGGCAAATGGATGGTATTATTGATGGAATTTGATCTTTGAATTATTAAAAAATAATCTATAAAAGAATAGGCCATTGCAAATCAACTTACCCTTGCCTCCCTACCATCTACTAATCACCTTCAAGATACCCTTCTTATTGAAGATATAATTAATATTTAAGGTCTTAATCAAGCACTTTCACTCAAAGATTATTTTTACAACTTTGATATTGATCTAGAAGTAAATAACCATGAAGAACCTACCCTCATCCTTCTACCACTAAATCTAAAGAAGTCATTGAATAATTACCATAAATTGCAATTGACTTGCATAAAGAAACTTGGACACTTCACTTTGATGGTTAAAAATTCCTTCAAGGAGTTGGAATATGACACATTTTAATAAATAAGTATGGTAAAATCATACCTCTAACATTTATATTAACCTTTGATGTCACCAATAATATGGCCAAATATGAAGCCATTATATTAGGCATACAAGCATGATCAAATTACATATCCTATATTTATATGATTTTGGTGATTCACAACTTATATGTTGTTATTTTAGTGGAGATTATCAATTTAAAAGTGGAAAATTATCACATATCATCAAATTTACACTAAACTTGTAAGTAATTCAACTCATTTACCATTAAACCAATCCCATAAGAAAAAAATGCTACAACTGATTCTATAGTTTCATTAACATATCTATTTCATCCTCATCAAGTTCTTCATAATTTTCAATTCCTTATCCACATGAGGAAGTCACCTTATTCTATGTCAAAAAAATGGTTCTCTAATTTTTCATGTAGAATATATCACTATTGGATAGAGATTGTGGTACAAATTATCATTTAATTCATCGAGGATCATACTTATCATCTAAAAGTAGATCTCATGAAAAGACCTGAATTCACAAACAAGAATGAAAATATTTACTTTGATATAACACTCTCTATTGTCGTAATGTGGAAGGTACCTTACCCCATTGTGTAATTTTAGAAGAGGTTACTAATATCTTTGAATAAGCACATGGGTGAATTTGCAGTCGTCATTATATCACCCATACAACAGCTAGTAAATTCTTGTGCATGGGATAATTTTGGTCTATTATTGAAAAAGATGCTATTAATTTTTATAAAAAGTGTAATCCTTGTCAAATTCATGATGATCTCATTCACTCTCCTCTAGATGAACTCTAAACCTTGGAATCTCCTTAGCCATCTTCATTGTGTGGATTATATCTCATCGATAAATTACCTAGATCACAATATGGTCATGTATTCATTGTCATCGTCACTGAATATTTTACCAAGTGGGTGAAATATATGATTCTTGTTAATTTTATAGGCATTACCATTTATAAATTCATTCTCAATCAAATCATTTGTCATTTTGGAATTTTTCATACCATTATTTTCAACAATGGTGGCAATTTTAAAAATAAAGATATGAAACAACTATATGAAAAATTAAAAATACACATAAATTTTCAATGACTTATGATCCTCAATTTAATGGCCAAGTAGAATATAATAACAACATTCTTAACAAAATCATGTATAAAACTATTAGAAAATATCATATTGATTGGCACCTTTAACACTATCCCACACTCTAGGCTTATTGCCCTAGCATATGTACTGCTACTAAGGTAACACCATTCTTTTCAGTATATGGGTTTGAATCAGTATTACCACTACAATTTGAACTCCCACCATTACACATTTCTCTTCATGGTATTATTCTTTATGAATATTTAAATTAATCATAGCTTAATACCTTAGATATAATTGATGAGCTATGTATATCTACTTTACAAGACAATTTCCAATAACAAGCTCACATTTTTTAACAACATAACAAATAAATCAAAGTACTTAATTTCAATATTGGTACCTAGTCTTTACAATAGATTATACACATGATAAAGAAGGTAAGTATGCTTAAAAATGGTGGGTTCCTTACCTTGTCAAAGACATCCTTGGTCTTACTACTTATAGACTACAAACTAATGAAGGACATATTTTCAAAGAACCTACTAATGCTCAAATTTTAAAGATTTTTTTTGAAAATGTTTAATATCCTACATATTTCTCACATATTTCCATATATTATAGATACTAATTTTTTTTTAGGTTTTCTACAAGATGCTCAATGTATTAATCTCAATAACCTTAGTTCGTATCGTTGGTCTTCAGTCTATCTATATTCCTTCATTTTAATTCTTGAGTTGTAGTGCGAGACCATTGGATAGGACCCAGTCTTCCTCATGAATATATTTTATTTTAATTTTTTGTAGTCAATATTGAAGTCTATTTTTTATCATTGGTTCATCATTTTACAAATCAATTTTACTCCTCTTTACTTTATCTTTTATTAGTTGCACTGTAAGACCTTGGATAGGAGTAGGCATTCCTTACAAAATACTCTTTATACTAGTCTTCAATTTTACACCTATTTTATTTATATTTTTTGAGTTGTAGTGTAATACCTAAGATAGGACCAAGACCCCTCCTAAAATTTTCATTTCATAAAATATTGTTTAACTATGTCCTTTTCCTGAAAAATAAGGCAATGGTTGATAATTTTGATTTCATACTCTCAAAATCAATTATATTTTATGGTGGTAATAATTTTAAAATAGCTTATTTTGCATGTCTCTCTTTACCCACACTATTTATAATAATATAGAGTTAAGCTTACCTGTCATTATACCATTTTCACATTTCACATTTTTTACAAGTTGAGGTAACTCAATTGTTTTATGTTCATTTCATTTTCTCCCTTATTTTCATTCCACTTTGGA
Source organism: Torreya grandis (assembly GCA_037957365.1). Classification (NCBI taxonomy): domain Eukaryota; kingdom Viridiplantae; phylum Streptophyta; class Pinopsida; order Cupressales; family Taxaceae; genus Torreya; species Torreya grandis. The sequence continues at coordinate 60,264 of JARHVA010003554.1, forward strand.
AAACTAAGTTCAATTCAAGATAATATTCTTATCTAATGTGCAAGCACAAGAGACTTAGACACCATGCTATCTGAGTTCATATTCTCGGCTATCAAGTCTATGTTTTCTAGTGACAGTCATTTTTAATATCCATGTTTAGTTTTATAAATCTGTATGGAGGATGAATAGAAAAAGCCACCAAAAATTAAAAATACAAATCATTTGAAACAATAGACAATGATAAAAATACATATATGAAATTAAAATTCAATATCACATTAAAAGACATGATTATCAAGAACATCTCCTCTTCTAATCAAAGCTCAAACTCCACAATTGGTCTCATGATAGAGTCAAGATCCATTGGGATGTGGTTGGCCAGTAGACTGGGATATGAGGTCCCAAGCTTCTTTATAGTGATACTATTTTCTCACACAAGTAACTAATCTTCAAGTAGACATATATCTCTATAATGGGTTCTAAGGCAAAGGGAAGACATTGTGGGAAGGTGTTCATTTTAATTTTCATGTATATAGTTTTACTAGATGATATTTATACTTCACTACATAACCCAAATTTGTGTGGCTAGGGAAAGTTCTTTAGAGTCCTTAATGTAAAAAGTTTTCTTGTTTTGACAAATTGATTTGAGTGTCTGATTTATGTTAAAAAATATTTAATTTGGTACTATCTGCATTTCCCTCACCACCCATTTCATATTTCACCTTGACATGCAAGTGTGTTTCTAAAATCTTTTTCCAACTATATTATTTATTCTTCATCTCTTTTCAAACATGCTCATAATAAGTTTGTTTTAGTTTATATATCTTAAGAATAGAAGCTACATTTTTGAGTGACTATGCCTTACTTCCTTAAACCATTTCTTTATCCTTCTCCTATTTATTTGGTTATTGTTAAGATTCTAAAATCACTTTTCATCATTTTTGCCAACCATTTTGTTTTGTTTTCTATTCATTTTTTCCATTTTTGAGTTAGTTTGTATTGTTACTTCTCTTTCATCAATATTATTTATATTTATGTTCTTCTAACATATTTTTTTGAGTATGGTTTGTTACTTCATTCACATCGATGTTGAATATATTATTTAAGTTTTATGTATATTGGTTTGATATAGTTTATTGTTTTTTTACTTAAAATACATTTGATTGGGTTTGTTGGTCATTTAGTAGCCTTGGATTTTTGGTTACCCGATTTATTCTCTCTTTAATTATTTTTATTTGTATTTTGGTTCTAGTTTAGAATTTTTCATCCCAACCTACCAATTGTCCAAATGACATATTCAATTATGTAAAGTTTAATTATTTTGATTTACCTACGATTGTTAATTCTTGCTCTTTAGCTTGGCATCCTTAGGGTTTGTTCAAATCAATTAATGCAACCTTCACAATCAAGACTACAAATACAATAGACAAACCTTTAATGATAAAGGTAACTCAAGGGATTTATATGGAACTTTCAGTTATTTCCCAAAAATTCCTTGTTGTCATTCTTAATTATTTACTTTTATTTTTATGATTTTTATTGAAAATTGTTAACTCTACATTGTGTGTTGTTATTTTATTTCTTAAATAACCATCCCATGTTACACCTGCATGACATGTGATGATCTTTGAGTGTGGCATAGGTATAAAAAAATATTTTTAAACTTTACAATTTATTGACTCTTTCTCTCTTACAGGGACCTATCAAGTTTTTATCTTTATGAGTGCATGAATTAAAGGGTGCATTGAAAAAAGAGGGGAAAAGCATTGGGTTCTTCACAAGATTATTGATCCCTATACCATTACCTAAAAATAATGCAAGTCACTTTTATCCAATTCACTAAGTAATTAAAACCTATTTTTCCACTCCTCTAAGTAATTTACATTCCAAAATACCCCATAACTAATAAAACACCCTTCTTCTTCATTTTTCGACTATGTTGTCTATGTCAATCTTGTTAGGATTTGAGTGTATGTTATGGAACTATGTTGGTCCAACTGACCTAGTTTTAAACTTCAAATCTATCATTCCTTCGTAAAAAAATTGAGCCAGTCAATCTTATCATCTAAATTCCTAGGAGGGTTTAGGGTTAATATTTGGGTACAAACACCACCTTCACTTCAATCCAAGAGAGACAAACATTCATTTACACATTATTACAAGTCATAATTCTATTATTTCTAAACTTGAGAAGCCATTGCTTAGGGTTTTACCTTGAAAATAAATACACTTATCTTATGGGAAAGTATTTGATGCAAAGTAGCCAAGTATTTAATCCTAGAGCTGATTTGTATAGTGTGATCCTTAAAAATCCATAACAACCTCTTGGAAAGCACCATAGGTTAAGGGAGAGATTGAGGAACCACAGGTTCATTCAAGGTAAGTGTTGTTAATTTTCACTCTTTCATTTGGTAGATAGATATTGTGTGAAGTAATAGGATGAATGTTTTACTCCTTGCTTAGTTTACCTCTACATTGAATTGAGTAGAGTTCTCTTTGCATGCTCTATTTTGTTTACTTAAATATCCCCATTTATGCCACAAGATTTAATGAGCACTACATTATATTTATTTTATGTATTGTAGGCCTAATTAGGGTCATTACATGGTATAATTTTCTTAAAGGCTTTATAACCCTCTCCTTTGGTTTTGTGTATTAAGAGATCCCTTGGTTAGGATTAGTGGATCTGAATTGGTCATGTCCTAATATAAATAGCCATGTAATGAGTTATTTGGTAAGATTACCTTCTCCAAGCTTGTAATCCACTAGGTAGGTAAATTTATATATCCATCCTATTTTGTTGCATATAAGTATTACATATGCATTGAACTTTTTATAAGTTATTATGATACATTAGTTACTCCACATTTCGGTGTCATTGAGTAAGTACCATTGTTTCATACCTATCTATTATTTTCTATGCAATTTTCATTAGGAAATCACATTTCTTCATATAGGGACAAGTTTTAAGTAGAATGTTAATAATATATTTCATTGAAACTATGGAATCTAGGTAAATTTTTTATGAAGTGAATGAGTGTAAGTTGGTAGTCATGGCTCATTCGAAACCCATCACTACCAACCCAATCTCACGTTTTATGCATGAAGCATTAAAAAATATATTTCTAGCAGAGGGGATGGTATAAAATGAGGTTATGTGTTTTGGATTTAGGGCAACTACTAGATTTACATGACTTGAACCAATTGAAAAGGGGTATAAAGCTTTCATAGTGGCAATTTATTTGATTAGACATTTACTATTATCAAGTGATGATGAAGATGACCTGAGGTTAATTTGATTATGATAAGGTTCCATGTCTAATGTCCAAATCAAATTGGCACTACAATTCCACTGATGTGGAGACAAGACGTAGAGGTTATAAAGTCTATATTATATCCTATGTTGGTCTATGTTACCAACATATTAACACCTAAGTAAATTACATTATGTTTAAGAACATCTAGACTCAACATAGTCATACCCATGGAATAAAAGTCAAGGCCATATGGAACTTGAAATTAGATCAATATTTCAAAGTGAGCTACGTGATGATGATGGGGGGAAATGATAGGGAATTTTAGGTGATATCATATACATTGATGTGGAATCCAAACTTATAGAGGCAATAAATTTTGATCCATAGCTCTAGTTGTGCTCTCCTTCATGTCAAAATGATTGTATCAAATTTTTTGGTGTAACCATAACCCAACCTATTTGTTTATGGACATTTATTATATTTTTTAGAGGCCATACATGACCATCTGAGGGTTTGAAAATGTATTTTAGTAATTTTTTGGGATTTTTCTATTTTTAGAAATTATATATTTTTGTAACCAGATGTGACATTTAGTTAAAATTCATCCGATAGGTTAATTTTAGCATTTAAAATATATTTGGATATTTTAAGGGATGCACACACTTGATGCAAAAATTACTTAAAATAGAAGCTACTAAAAATAACATGTTGAGTTTTTTTAATATATTTTTGAATTTCACATGTAAATTCCAATTTTATGTTCAATATTTTTTTTGCACTTTTATGTAATTATTTTATTCATTAAATACAAATCAATAGAGGTTATTATTTCATAATCTATGCCTATTTGTTTTATTACTATGATAGTTTTTGGGTTTATTATTTGGTATCAAAACAAGTTTGAATCTTAAAGATATAAGATATGGTGAGAGGATGAGGAGGAATTTCTTAGATGAACATGACTATGCAAGATTTGTAGAGGTAATTAGAATAATTAACCATAATTATTGCAAATCAAAGACAAAGTAAAGTAGAAGATGAAGTAGAGGAACACATAGATAACAAAGAAGAAATTCTATAAGAGGAGGAATAATAAGAAAAACCACCATTAATGGAAGAGAGAATGGTTAGAGATTTAGAGGGAAGGAATGAATGATTCAAGGTTGACATTCCAATTTATGAAGGAAGTTAAAAATCTGAAGAGTTGATAGACTAGATGAATAGATTGGATAATTTTGTTAAATGGAAAATTATAATAGAAGACAAGTAGGTAAAATTTGTATGTACGAAATTGGAGGGTTATGTAATGATTTGATAGGATCACCTATAGAAATAAAGATAGATAAAAGGTAAAGATAAGGTCAACTCATGGATAAAGATGGAAAAGAAGGTGAGGGATAAATTTATTCTTATGGATTATGCATAAAACTTATACACGAGATTCTAGAATTTAATGAAAAAGAATTACAATATACAAGAGTATAAAAATGAGTTTTATAAGATTTACATACAAGTAAATCATGATGAAATAGAAGAACAAATGGCCTCAGGGTATGTAATTGAAGTTTTATATTCAATGTGAATTGAGTATGCATATAATACTTTGCATGGAGGAGGATTATCAATTAGTTTTGAAGGCAGAAGAAAAATAAAATAGATTGAATTTTAGAAGATCATGTGGTATTGGGTCAAGAAGAGGACAATCCCCTCTAATAAGGGGATGAGATGGGTTTAGTACAAATAGAGGCGGGTTTAGTACCACTAGAAGAGGATCGTCATGTGGTGATGAAGGACAAAAATATAATAGATAAGCATTTCAATACTAATAAAGAGGAAGAATATTTTATAGAGGATAAGGCTATGGTGGTGGTAAAGGATGGTTTCTAAATCAACACAAATCTTATTATTTTTATACATGTGGAGATGGACATAGAATGTTTGAGTGTCTACACCACTAAGATTAATAAAAGAGGTAAGATGATCATCCAATAGTTATTTACTTGAGGTTGAAATAAAAGAGAAAAATATTGAAGTTTCCATAACAGATATTATAGAAAATCTTATTGTTTCAGTGAATTTATTCTTATTATATTAGAAAAGAGAAAGAAAAAACAAAGTACATATTTACTTGAAAAACTTGGTTGATTTTATATGCATTGAATCGAAAGATTGTGAAGAGATCCTCTTTGTCTTAGGAGGATGACCTGCATATAAGAAAGCACTCAAAACAATTTGTTTATTAGATAGATAAGTGGGTGGACTGCTTAGCGATAACTAGATCCCAGAAGTGAGAGGTTCCTCAGGGGCTGTCAATCCACACATTTTAAAACAATTAAGTTTATGAAATTGAAAGGAAATACTTGCATCAATGAATAAAAAGATACCAAAATTGAAAATGAGAATGATTACTTAAGAAATAGACTATAAATGATTAAAATAGTGATTGAGCTAATTAATATTAGTGATAAGTGGTTGGGGTCTACTTGAAATAATCTGAAAGGGGTCTGTGAACAAGTAGGAACATAGAAAATAAGGTTTGCCTAGGGGTAAGTAGGTGATATTATCTTTCTAGATTTCACTTTCATAATGATCATTGATGGTTGAGATAACCATCGATGGTTGGACAAACCATCAGTGATTGAGACAATTGTCAATGGTTACTGTGTATGGATTTGGGTTGATGAATTGCTAAATAATGGATCCAAAATATGGATTCTAAGAGATGGGTAAGGGTTGGGCTAATTATAAAATACAAATAAAGTAGATGAATATTGAGAAATAATTACTTGTCTTACTATAAGCTAATTGGGTAGATGATTGAGGCAATTGACCTATTGGTGGAATCTGCTTGATTTTGATAGAGTAATGGTACCAGAGAAATTGATGGAGAGATGGTGGTAAGTTGGCTCTCTGATGTGATTGATGGATTGTTAATGGCACTGATTGACCTATACAAATAAATCCTAAATACATAAGCTTTTGATAATAATTGTAGATGGTTTCACCTCCTAGTTCCTCTCCCTTTATAGACACAAGAAAGAGGTAGAAGTCAAGGTTCAATAAATTATCTAATTATAAATTATCTATGCAAAGGATCACAATAGGATTTAGATAACTTATATTTAGAAAATCAAATTGGGTGGTTTGCATGTTTTTGGTTGGAGGTACACCCTGATCATCAATGGTCAAGGTGACCATCGACAATCATCTTGACCATCGACAGTCGAGGGTGAAGGTAAAAGGGTTAGTAAAAACTAGGTTAAGTTAGTTTAATTAAACTAACTGCAAGTGGGCCTAGTTTATGGTCAAAGGGTGAAATTGGTCCTAAGGGAGTCCTAGGTGGTCTAAGAGTGTTTTTGACATTTAGAATCATAGTGTGCAGATTTTTGGTGTCTACATTTTCCCCTTTTTTATTATGTGGCTTGGAATAAATAAGCTACAAAATAAAAAATAGATTGTTGGTCAAAGGTCTAGTTGCCTTGAGTATGGGAAGAGGTGGTCCCATTCAAACCAAGATTTGATGAGGAAAAAAAAATTGGGTGTGGGTTTGATAAGTGGTATATGGTGAGTTATGAGGTGGGTGACAAGAGGCTTGGGCATTTGAAATGCAAACATGTGCATAAAATGTGACTAAGTGTGATAGTCAAGATTGTGAAAAGACTAAAGTTGTTAATGTTGGAAAAACAATAATAAGGGTCGATGCTAAGAAGGATAAGTGACAAGTGAACCATGTAATCACATGTAGGCATAAAAGTTGGGAACACTCGTAAATGCAAGTTTCCTATGTAGGTTTAGTGTTTATGTAGGTATCTGACATAAGTTCTCTAAAAAAGACATAAATAATCTAGTTGTGCACCAGGTGGTGCAAATGCAAATGGTCAACATGGAAAGGTCGATCAGTGTATTCAAAAGGACCAAGCATGGTCATCACAAAAAAAATGTAAAAGTATGGGTCAAAAATGGCCAATGTCGAGGTGGATATGGTTAAATTGTTGGTTAGAGAAGGGTAATCTCAAAATTTTAGGTGGGAAAAAGGTGATCTCAAAATCTTAGCACCTAAGTTGGGTGATTAAAAAAATTTAAAATAGGGGACCCTAACCATCGATGGTCAGGGGTACCAAAGGTCGACCATCGATGATCACCCTGATCATCGACGATTAGGGTGGAACCCTAAATGGTTGAATAACATAAAGTGAAAATGACATTTCATTTTCACTATTTGTTATTGACCTTTAAGATTTCCTTATATTCTAAGTATTTTGGTGTTTTTATAAGGGTTGACTGGGTGTTTAGTTGAGGGTTTATTAGATGCTTAGTTGAGGTGGAGGTTTTTGATTGGTTAGATGATGTATGGGGACCAATAATGTAGGGTAGATGAGGACATGACTGAGCAACATGATGTAGGCTCCAACCTTGAAAACACTCAAGGAATGAGGTAGGGGTTGCTTTGAATTAATATATTAGTTGATTAGGTTTATTAATTGGTTAAATTTTTTTTTTGTGGTTAGTTTGTTAGGATTTTGTCCTAGTTTTACATTTTGGGTGAAATCAAGTAAATTAACTAGTGAATTTAAATTTGATGGATTGTTTGGGTTGAGGTAGTAAGATAGTTTTAGTAGGTTAGATGTTAAATTATGGTGTTTTTGATAGGTTTAGGAAGATTTAGGTAAAGTTTTTTGCCATCGATAGTCACCCATAGTGATAGTTGATGTTTCAAACTAACTGTCAATGGTCATAATTGATAATTGGTGATCAACTTCTAAAGGAACACTTTTATAGGACCATTAATGGTCTAGGTGAACCATCGATGGTTGGGTTTATTTGGGGAGGGTAGTTAAAAAAATTTAGGAAAAAGGTTTTTAAATGTTGTAAATTGTTAAAATATTATTTTAAAAGGTGTTAGGTGGTTTAAAAATGTTAAGTCTAGGCAAGGATAGGATGGTATGTAAGATTGGTAGATTAGAATGGTTGTTTGGGTAGAGTGAGGTATTAGATTGATAGGTCAAGGGAAGATGTTTGAAGTTTACTAGGTAGGGTAGATGTTTTTTGATTGCTAGAGGTAATGTTATAGATGTAATAGGTTGAAAGAGGTGGGTGTAGGTTGATATTGAGGTTGATTTGGAAATGAGCAATGGTAACAAGTGCTAAATTTGGCTTTGCAGGCTTAAGACTAGATCCAAATGAGGAACCAAGTCCTTAGGATCTTCATGGAGATCTAGTATCAGGCCTATAAAACCAAATTTATCACTTGTTACCATTGCTCATTCCTCAAGTCCTTAGGATCTTCATGGAGATCTATGGAGGCATGATCATGGGTGATTGGATGCATATGAAAGAGGTTGGATTATGATCCATGTGACATTACCAATGCTTGGCATGAGATGCGACGATGATTGTGGCCCTCATTGAGAGATGGAATTTGACCACAAACACCTTCCTATTGCTTATTGGAGAGATGACCATCATTTTAGAGGATGTTCATAAGATCACATGACTACCGATCTGAAGGGAGGTGATTTACCACATTGAACCTGAAGAGAGGGATGAGTAGATGGATCTATTGTACAATGAGGATCAAGCCTGTGCAAGGTGACATTTAGGTGGTTTTAGCTATGGGCCATTGTACCAGATGGATCTAGATGAGATGTGCTTGATGATGATGATGGGTCTTACTTCATGTTTTCAGATTTGAGCAGTGGACAATTTCCATATCTTCTGATCAGAGTGTTGGTAGAGATGTTGCTGGGTAGGACAGTGTTCAAGTGGGTACCTATGTTGTTGGTCCAAATTTATAGGGAGATATAGGGATTCCAAGCTCACCAACAATATGGGATTAGTGTGGGTTTTGTGATCCATTGCTAGGCATATGATCACATAAAGGTTTTGAGACCATTAGGGTTAACATAGGAGGGCTACACCCATGCACCTTACATAGTCAACTTTGTACGGTATAGAGGAGACTATGCATTGATAGGTGAATGTGGAGGGGCAAGGGACATATATATTTTTATATGTACTAGAGGTTTTGGTGGTGGGGGATGTGATTTGGAAACCATATGTGGGCTGGCCTAAGTGGTCCCATTACACATGGCACATTTTATCATTACAGAGTTGGCGATGGATCTATGAGAGGTGAGATGATGAGACTAAGATGATCCCATTTGATAGAGTTTGGAGTTAGTTCAACCTCATATATGGGATTTTGATTGTATTCCTAAGGTATATGAGGGAGGATGTGGAGTTTCTACTTCTAGAGTTGTAGCCACAAGATGTAGTTTTGGATCATGAAGAACTACTGACTAAAACAATGATAGATGATGTCAGTTTTGTAGATGGATATCGATCATGGTATTAGGCCCTATATATAATGATTGATTTTAGATGGGATGGTATGGGTCAGCAAGTGATGGATGTGGAATCAATTGAAGGGGGTCCATAAGCATAGGGATAAGATGAAGTAACATTGGTAGCTGTACAGGTGTAGATCATAGCCTTATAAAGATAGGTGGCCAATTTGCAAGGGAATATCATGACATTATAGGTTTAGGTTACTACCTTGAATAAGGAGAGAGATTAGGCTAGGGCCTCACTAGGATTGGTGACTCAAGAGAGGCACACCCTATGATATAGGGTAGGAGTAGTGGTAGCAGTGGGAGCAAGACCTCCAAGGACCATTTCTAGGCCACGATACTTGACAACCATTGAGAAGCTGAGATATTATGAGGCTATTGTGCTAACATAGTGTCCAAATTAGTTGAGATGGGGGGAGTATAGGGCTAGTTTAGAAGGTGTCCCAATTGTGGCTACTCTAGGTCAGTGGTTGGATTATTAGGTATTGCAGTAGGGTAGGCACTAGATGGTAGTGGTGGCATAGGTGGGCCTAGTGGTAGTGGTACAAGTGAAGCCAATGGTAGTGGTGCCTTAGGGGAATGATATGGTAGGAGGTATATATGTTCATGATTTTGATATTGACATATGTGTTGATGATGTAAGATGTACATGAGAGAGAGATATATTATTCGTTGTGATATGTATTATTTATGTTGATGACATGATGTTTTATATGATGATGATGTTGACCTTATTTTGTGGTTCATGGTTCATGTTTTATGTTTATGAGATGGTTTATGATGCTTATATTGTTTGTGGATTATGATTATGTTATAGATGTTTAGACAGTGATGATGGTGCACCTAGTTAGGCATGTGATGATATTTATGGATGGTTACGCTAGATGGTATGCCAAACTTTAAATGAATATGTAATTCATTAGCTTCAGACATGTGGTAAAAAATAATGGTTGGTTTCCTTATTTCTTATAATGTTTATGGTGTTTTACTCATGCTGGTAATGGTAATTATTGTGGTTATTGTTATGATTTATGCTATGGATTATGATTATGCTTTGATTACACTATGTTGACAACTTGGTTTAAGGTAAAAAACATTATGTAACTTAATCAATAACATGAGATAGGTAGACAATTGAGATAACTAAGAGACATTTCATAATGGGAAAATCAACTAATCATGATAGAATAGGCAAAGGGCACGATGCTTTTTAATTGATGAGGGCTAGAAAATAAAACCAAAGTAGATTGGCTTAATTAACTTAAACCCTTCAAATGCTTTGCGTGTGCATTTGTTAATGGGTTAAAAAGGTGTCTTGATCATAAAGTGTTAAATGAGCTCAAAAATACCTTGCTTATGATGTGGGAAGGGGAGATGGGTGAAAATGAAACCTTCTTGTGAGACTAGCATGCCTCTTCTATAGGTTTCCAAAGAGGTAGTATAAACATGTCTATGTCATATATGAAGTGTAGACTGATCGATGTAGGAAGTCTACTCATGAAAGCCTATTATAGCTTCCAATATCATTGCTATTATGTGGGCCAATTTTGGCTTTCTATTTTTTTTTCACTTTTGATTTTGGGTTATTTTCTATTTTGATTTGCTTGAGGGTTGGTGAAGTTGATCGATGAAAGAAGCTTCCCAAAAATTATGGGAATAGACAAATGATTTACTTAGCCATTTTTCAAGGGAGTGGTATAAGTGTATATTTTTAGTTTAAATGATTTTGATATTTATCCTTCAAGGGAGTAGTCCACCTTATATTTTGCAATTTGAGATAAAGTTTTCAACAACTGTTCTTCAAGGAGTAGTATGAGAATGTTAGGAAGGACTCGTGATTTGGTTTTAACTTTTGATATTGCTTTATGCTTTTGATATTGATTTTTATTGACATATAATTGCTTAAAACATGCTCAAGGGGTTAGCTTTATGAAGGCAAAACTAAAATCACAAGAAGGTTCAATAGGTGAGAAAGAGGTTTAGGTGATAATGACCATGGGAATCCATCCTAAAGAGGGATTGAAAGTACCATGAGAATCATGTCATGGGTAGAACCATGGTACCCAAAATTAAATATTAGGCTATGAATGTGATGAATAATCACATGATTTAGTTGTAGTTGGTTTCCCTTAAAATAAGGAAATGAATGTTGTTTGTAAGGGATGAGCTTAAGTTAGACAAAATAGGTGATTTTGATCTATTTTAACAAAAGAAGGGACATAAATGTGAAACATTGAGGGGATCAAGTTCTGGGTTGCCTTCAAGAGAATACAATCGGTAAGCTCTTGATCTATACTTGTGGGTAATGATATATGGTCCAAGCTAATTAAAAGCAAATTTGCCCTACTTGCATTTTTTCATGTTGGTGACATGTTGATTTTCTTTTAAACTAAGATATTTGATATTGAACTATTGCACTTTAAAGTGTTTTTTTTAAGCACACTTGATGTGATCTTGATAGACATGGAGGTAGGTGAGGGATAATAAATGATGCTCATCAAGTAGCTCAATTTGGGATAAATGGTGCTGACAATAATCATCCTAAAAAATGAGATCTTGAAAAGATACATGAAGAGAGGGGATTTAGATTTCAAGAAGCAATATAGCCTCAGTTCCAAATACAAGAGAAAAGGGTATATCACCCATAAGGGTTAGGATGCTAATACAATATTCCCATAAGGCAAAAGGGACGTGCAAGTGCCAATCCTGACTAGAGGCATTGACCATTTTAGTGAACATGTTGTTAAGAGTTTTCTTAGAGGCCTTTGTTTGTCCATTAGCTTGTGGATAATAGGGTGACGGAAAACTTATATTAATACTAAATACATCACAAAGACCTTGAACTTGTTTATTTTTAAAGGATTTTCCATTATTGGTGATGATCTTATGGGGAATACCAAAGTGGCAGATGATGTGATGGGTGATAAATTCGATAATATTCTCAATCTTTATTGAGACAAGAGGAATACCATTTACCCAATTAGTGAAATATTCAATTATGGTAATGATATAATGGTGCCACTATAGGGAATGGGGGTTAATTTAACCAATAAGGTCTAGGCTCCATTGTGAAAAGGGCCAAAAATAAATGAATATGCAGAGACTATGGCTAGGTGTATGATGTAAATTATCATGTTATTGAAACTTGACACACTTTTTCATGTAATCACAACAATCCTAGTTAAGGTTAGGCTAGTAATAGCCTAGGTGAAGGATATTCTTAGCGATGGAAAGACCACTAAAGTGCCTACCACAAATTCCATCATGCATTTCCTTGATAGCATGAGAGCATTTGTGATTGCATAAGCAACAAAAAAGGAGACCATCAAAGTCATATTTGTATATAATTCCTCTGACAATGGTATAACAAGAGGTGCTTTGGATAAATTATCAATGAACATTCTTAAAAAGATCAAAAGGAATGAGAGTGAGGTTAAGATAGTCAAAGGTCTATTGATACCAGAGGTCAGGCTAGGTTTCCTCCACATTAAATATGGTTAGAGTGTCTAATTTGATAGAGGAAGGTTCAGTAAGGCAGTGGACAATGATTGATAGCTTATAATTTGAGGGTGTCAATGGGACATAAGAAGAAAGAGAAGCCATGGTATCAGTAAACTTATTGGTAGATCGTAGGGTTATTTGAATATGATAGTCTTCAAATGATGTCAAGGGTTATATGACTAACTATCTGTATGGCTAAAAAACATCATTCTTACATGAGTATATGTTGTTGACTTAATTAACCATAAGTTATAAGTTACTAGATATTGATTGTTCTGACTCCCAAGGCTAAGGCAGTTTGGAGACCTATTACTAGGGCTTCATACTTAGCCACATTATTGGTACACTCAAATTCAAGTTTAGAAGACAAAAGAAGGGGTTCATTGGCAAGGGGGATTAGGATGATACTAGCTCACCCATGACACTAACATTTGGAACCATCAAAAACATGGTTACTGGGTAGGTGAAATCTACCTAAGATAAGGTTTCTATAGACTCATCAAAAAACTTAAGGGGAAGAGGTTGGTTACTTATTAAAGGTGCTTCGATAAATTGGTTAGGAATGACTTACCCTTTAATTGACTTCTACTAGAGGAAATCAAGGTCAAAATCTACTAAGAACATGAGCCACTTGGCCATACATTGGTTTTGGTATGGCTTGGAGTACATGTACTTGAGTGGGTTGATGTTGGTTATGATGAGATTTTTATGGTTAAGAAGGTAGTGGAAAAGTTTGGTGGCCATGAAGACTAGATCCAAGCTTCTTAATATTTGTATACCAAGTCTTGTATTCCACAAGCATGTGACTTATGTCATAGATGGCTTGATATTTATTTTCTTCATTTCGATGGGCAAGCATTGCCCGTAGGGAGTGGTTGGTGGGATAGATATAAAGCTAGAAAGGTTGATCATCCTTGGGAGGGTTTAAGATAGGTGTGGAAAAAGGTAATATTTGAGTGCATTAAAGGATTTTTGATATTCAACATTCCACTTGAAATAGACATCCTTTTTTCAAGTGGTGATGGAAGGGTTGGCATCAGTTAGAGAGCTGAGATATAAAGTAATGAATGGACTAGAGATTTCCATACAAATTATAGAGTTAATATTTAATTGAGGGGAGCATCTCAAAGATGGAAATAATTTTGGTCAAATCTACCTCGATTCCCTAAAGGGAAATGATAAAGCCAAGGAGCTTGCCTGGTAAAACCCCAAAAAAGCATTTTTTGGGATTGAGGTAGACATAGTAATGGATAAGCCATTCAAAGATAATCTTAAGGATGGTTAGGTGGTCTTTACAACATTTAGACTTCCCAAGGAGGTCATCCACATAGTCCTCAATGATTATATAGATAAGGTCATGGAAGATGTATGTTTTTACACACTGGTAGGTTGCACCAGTGTTCTTAAGACTGAGGGATATGACTCTATAACAAAAAATTCTCCATGGGGTGATAAAGGTAGTATTGTAATAATATTTAGGGGTAATCAAAATTTGATTATAACTTGAGAATGTCCATGAGAGATAATATCTCATAGCCAGATGTAAGATCAACAAGTTGGCTAATTCTAGGTTGAGGTCACAAAATTCCACATAGATACGTATCACCCCTATGTCTTTGGTGATAGGTACAATGTTAGAAACCTAATGGGGATAATCAATGGGTTCAATGAAATTGATGGAGAGGAGATGTTGAAGTTCTTCTTTGACAAGAAGGGCTACACGAGGGTATATTTGGTAAAGCTTTTTTTTTATGGGCTTAGCTTCATGATCAGTTATGAAGTTATGGGTGGTAATGGCCAAGTCAATACTAGGCATATTGATATATGACCAGATGAATGCAATACTATGATCTTGGAGGAAGGTAGAGAAGCCTTGAAGCTCCTCAGAGGTTAGAGATTGGCCCAACTTGTCAACATGGGGGTTTTTCAGAGTGCCCAAATCAATATCCATGGTGGATTCATTTAACATGGTTGAAGTCTCTAGAGGCAATGATTTATGGATAGAAGAATCAGGAGCACCAAGGTCGGTGAGAATAAAGTCATCATCTTGATACTGAATGGTGTTGATGGTAGGAAATTAATCTCCTAGTAGTTACAATCACCCCATCCTTTTGATAAGTCAAGGGTCTAAGGCTGATCATGTTGATGGAAATTTTTTTTGGGTGGGATGATGTCACCATCCTCATACACAAGTGGAAGCAAGGTCGATGAGGAAGGGGCCTCTTCTTCAATAATGGTAACAATGGGTTGTTTGGTTTTATTCTTATTGGGTATAATTAAATGAAGGTCATGCTTCTTGTGAGGTTTTCTAATCTCAATTGAGATTAATGTGTGATGGCCATGATCATATCATCCTAAGCTAAACCCTTTGTAGGCACACCTATGAAGGTATACTTTGGTGAAGTCTAGTTTGTCTAAGTAAGATAAGGTAGAGGTGAATGGTTGAGGTGAAGAGGAGGTGGAAGCTATATTAAGTGGCTTGTTAAGTCACCCATAGATAAAGTGGGTTTTCCAGCTAAAAGGTCTCAAGGAAATAATAAATCTAATGTTAGGGTCATATATCAGTTGGTGGTTAAGCTTCCCATAATATTTGGGAATAGGGAAAGCATCAAGGGTAAGGAGATGATATTATTTAAGGGTAAGGAATTGGAAGGTAGGTTCCAAGGGATCAGTGGTGGGTATTTTCTTTTTAGTAATAGGTGAGCTAGTAGATGCCTCTATGAAAGAGGAAGTAATGGCTTCATTTTCCATAGTTGAGGGCTTGATTGAGGATGGTAGGGGTGCTTTTGATAGAGGTAAGAGAACATCATTAGGTTGATAGGTCATATTTCATGCTACAAAAGGGCTTGGGTTAGCTTGTATGGTAATAACCTGACCTTCATGCTCAAACTTGACACAACGGTGAAGGGTAGAAGGTAAAAAACCCATAGAATAGGTCTAAGGTTGACCTAGTAAAACATTGTACTAGAATTCACCTTTGACCACATAGAAAATTTTGTGGAGCATGCATGGTCTTAGATGAATGTGGAGAAAAATAGTTCCATAGGTAGTGCTCATAGTGTTGTTAAAATATCTAATGATGGCCAAAGTTTTAGACATGATATTATCCAAAAATTTGAGTTGGTCATAGGCATGGGAAGAGATGATATTGATACTAGCTCCCCCATCAATCTAACTAATTTAACATGGGTTTAGTTGATATGGGAAGTGATAAAGAGAGGTGGATCTAGGTTATCTAGGTGGATGGAAGGTATCTCTAAATCCTTGAAGATGACAAGGGTGGAGAGCTGGAGAACACCTACACAAGCTTCTATAGGTTAAGAATCACTTGGTTTGACCTCAATGGCCTACATAGCCTTGATCATCACCTGATGATGGTGAGATGATGTGGAAATGATCTCATAGAGGCTCATCTTTGCTAGGGCATAGTGGAGTTGCTTGAGAATGGCCCTCTAGATGGATTCAGAGGGGTTGGCCTCAGAGGTGCCTAAGATGATAACTATGGGCTTAAATGAGCATGAAGAGGCTTGGATTAGGCTTAGTTTAGGTTAAGAATCTAGGTATGTCCATGGAATGGACACATTGGCCTTCCTTTTATCCTTTTTTTGTGATTTTGTGACCACATTAATGGTGTGGATAAAGGGGAAAGATGTGATAGAAGGATGGGTAGGTTCTCCGTCACTTTGAGGTGAGAGTGGAGGACTGGGTGTGCTTTGGAAAATAGATGTTGGGTACATTAATAAAGGTTTCAAGGGAATCCCATCTAAAAGATCATCCTAGTCATAGAGCTAGTGGATGATAGCCTAGAGATCTTTACAGTTCTTCGTGTCATGTCCAAGTGTCTTGTGATAGGCAAAAACCTAATGGACACTATACCAGGCTAGTTTCAAACCAAGAGGATCAAAAGGTGTGATAGGAGGTAATGTTAGGCAAGAGGTTTACAAAAACCTTTGAAAAATGGTTGAGTAGGACTCAACTAGAGGTGGTAAGGGTCTAAAGGTTGTGGTTTTGGTTGGTGAGTTGGGTGGTTTTGCAGAAATACGTTTGGTGGTAGGGGGTTTGGGTAAGGTAGTGTTCCTAGTAAATGGTTTTGATTTAAGAATGTTGGTGGTTAGAGATGGTGAGGTTGGTAATTTTTATATTGGTAAATTGGTAAAGATGGGTGATTCAAAAAGCAAATGAGTTGGTGTAACCAACAATGATGGCCAACATATGTTGAAAGGAGCCTATTTTTTAAGCAAAGTTGAGGGATGAGGCCCCAAGATAGAAGGTAAGGTAAAGGGAGGTAGAGTCCTAGCCATGTGGTCCTTTAATGGTTTTACCTCTTTGGTTGGTTTGTCTTGAGGTTTAAGTGTGGGTCTAGATGTGGTTAACTCCACATTTGATGATGGACAGGCCAAACTCTTTGTAGGCAAAGCATTGATATTTTTGAAGGGTTTAGATGGTAGTTTAGTTGTGTGGGGTATGATTGATTTGGGTGGTTGAGAGGGCGATGGGATGGCAGAGGTTTTGATTGGTTTAAGAGGAGGTGGAAAAATGATGGATTGGTGGTTAAAGGCATGCTAGAAGGTTCATGTTTATTGATATAAGGGAGCCCTAGTTGATGCTAGAAAGTGACCCAATCCATGTTCGATTTTAAGACAAAATCCAATATATGGACAAATTTAGAAAAAAGGTTTGTATACCTATCTTGCTCCCTGGATAGTGGGTGTGAAGGAAAAACCCATAGGTTGTGGAGGAAGGTTGTTAGCCTTGTTTTTTTACTCAAACAAAGGATGTGAGGTTGTGATGGGTGGCTCCTCCATGAGAGGTGCTAGTGATAAAGTTTCTCCCCTAGGAACGATGTCCATAGGAGTACTGGTTTGTTCTATAGTTAGGGCAGATGGTGAATTAGTGATGGTTGGTTTCTCAGATATGCTAGTTAAAGGGGTGCTCAATGATTCTAAAGCCTCAATGAGTGAAGCTAAGGAACCTCCTTGATTTGGGCCTCCAAAGGAAGGGATGGTAACTCCACCACCTTAATAGGTGAAGCGGGGGAAGAATAATTAGGTTAGATGATAGGATCCTCATCAGCCTAGGTGCTATCAATTTTTGGTGGGGGCATGGTTGGGGAAAGGCTTTTTGAAGATGTAGAGAGCTTGATTTTAAGGGGCATTGGGGTTATCCAACTTGAGTTCCCCCTTATTGATGAGGTTTTGGACAATGTTCTTGAAAGTATTACATTAGTTAATGTCATGTCTAATTACCTGATGGAAAGGATAGAGGACATTCTCATTGTACCAAGTAGGTGCAGGGTGAGAAGAATCAAACTGCTAAGGAGGTTTTATGGGAGAAAGCTATATGAGGTTAGATTTTAATAGCTTCTCCAGGAATAAGGCATAAGATTCCCCAAGTGGAGTAAATTATTTTTGGTTGCTTTAGTTTGAGTTCCATGTATTTTGGTTAGAGGGATTGGGAGAATTTTGTTGATTGACATTAGGTGGAGTGGTTTTAAGGACAACTACATTTGTAGTTCCCTTGCTTTTGGTTCCAGTGTTGGCTTGGTTGCCTAGTTTGGAGGAAGAAGTTTCATTGTTCTTGAAGGTAGAGTTCTTGTTTTATAACTTCAATTTACCCTCATCTATGGATCAGTTCTCTAGATTACATGCCATGGTAAAATCTTCATCAAAGGTTATGAAGCTTTGGACACACAGTGTAGAATAAATATGTTTGGCACAAGCCTAAACAAAAAGGTCTATAAGTTTGGGTTGGGATAGGGAAAATGAAAGCTGATTAATAAAGCTTCTCTAATGAGTGACAATATCGGCAATTGATTCATCATCAAATTGCCTAGTATAATAGAGGTTGATGATAGAGACTTTCTTGGAAATGTTAATCAAAAAGTGGTCTAAGAAAACCTGAGCTAGATGGGTGAAAGAAAAGATTGAATACTTGGTGATGTCACTATACTAGTCAAGTACCAGCCTAGATAGAGACATCGGGAAGGTACAAAGGAGAAGGGCATCATCAAAAGCAATCATGTAACATGCATGTCTGCATGCCCTAAGGTGCTGTTGGGGGTCTTCCTTGCTTTAAAATTTAGTAAATTTTAGAAGTTCCCACTTAGGAGGATAAGGTCTGATGGGGATAAAAGGATGAATAGATTCGTTACAAATATGATTATAAGATAAGATGTTATGAGCTCCAAACATGGATGACTCAAGCTTTGTCATCTTATCCATGAGGATATTCATTAGGTTAGTTTGAAGTGGTGCACTAAAAGGGTTATAAGGTGCATACTGTAGTTGAGGTTATGTGACATAATGATAACTGGTAGGTGGTTGTGGGGATGCCATTTATTGGAATGTGGATTCTAGAAGTTGGGTAGATGGTATGTAAGGGTAGGTAGATGCTATTAGTTGGTAGTGGGTACACACCCTTGTAGGTTAGGGATGTATCCTAAGTTGGATACCATGGGTACCTATTGAGGGATTGGCAAGGGTTGGGTATGTATGGTAATTGGGTTAATTACAACAAAAGAGGTAGTTGCATTCATACTAAGAGGTGGTGAAGTAGAAGATATGGACACTACCAAGCTTGGTAGAGGGGTATTGACTAATGGGTTAGGGTTTATAAGGGAAGGTTGGTAATATTGGTGGTAGGTGCTCCAATAGTAATCATAGTATGTTGGGTCAATGGTTGAGTTGTTCTTAAGGTGGAAGAATCATTGGTAAGGGAAGAAAGTGTAAGGGTAGTAGTTGGTTGGATTGGTTGGTTTTCAACTGTGGTGTCAAATGGGTTAGTGGATGAAGATGCCTGGGTATTCAAGGGATGGGTTATGACCATGGAAACAAAATCATCCCCCATGAGGTGGGATGGCATGCCATAAGGAGGATCCAAGGATAGAGTTAAAATGGGGGCATGTTAGGGGATGTGTTAAGATAGTGTTGAAGGGAAATTGGGTTGTTGACCAAAAAAGTGGTAAAGTCCATGTCTCCCTAGGGAATACCCAAGGAAAAGTAGGGCTTCCCAAATTTTGGGGTGAATATTCTTCCTCAGAGATGTACTCCATAGATGGGGAGGTAGAAGATGTTGATTGGTCTAGTGATAGGTTTTGCTCTACTAGGTCTCTTTGATGCTAGCGAGTGAAAACCATGCAAGAAATGGGAGAGAAAATAAGAATAAAATCACCACTCAAACCTAGAGAAGACAAGAAAATGATCGAGTTAATCAAGACACACACTACAAAGTAAGTTAATCGTAGAAGTTAGTTGTAATCTCACTTTTGGCTTATGCCTTAGTTTTGAAGAAGTATGTGGCTCAAAATGGCTTATACAATAGGAATTAGAAGAGAAATCTATTGATAGTTTTAGGTTGTGATCAAGGCTCTAAAAAAAGATCTATATTGGAATTTACTACATGCCTTGGTATTTGGGCCTAACCTCTCACTTCACACACCACAGTGACAAAGGTGTCAGGTGCTTTGCCAATATATATCAAATTTTAGAGTTTATACTCAACCAAAGAGTTGAGTGGGTTCTCCCCTTGGTAATAACCTCCAATTAATATTTTTAAGAAAGGTTAAGGTGATTTCTAGGTGATGAAATCATAATCAAGCCTTGTCTCACATTATTTTTATGTTTTATTAATGAAAGTGGTTCAGCTAGTGTGTGCAACAAAAGTGATGCTATGATAAGATTTTTGTGCTCTAAGTCAAAGTGAACTAATATTAAAGAAAGCAATGGATGCAATTGATTTTAAGCCCACAATAAATTTCAATTTTGTTTATGAGCATAGATAGAGAGGAGAGCATACAAAATGCAAAAGAAAATGCAAGTGGAGATTCAAGGGTCCCACTGGGCAATCCAAAATATTTTACTAATTTTTTTCTTATTATTTCAAAAAAGGGAAAGAAGAAACTAAGTATGGGTATGGTTGAAAAACTTGGTTTATTGTGCACATGTTGAATTAGAAGACTGTGAACAACTCTTCTTTAGCTTCGGAGGATGACCTGTATATAAGAAGCACTCAAACAAATTTGTTTGTTAGATAGATAGGTGGGTGGACTACCTAGCAATAGCTAGATCCCAGAAGCGAGAGCTTCTTTAGGGGTTGTCAATCCACACATTTTAAAATAATTAAGTTTATAAACTAAAAGGGAATACTTACATTAATAAATCAAAAGATACTAAATTTGAAGACAAAAATAATTGCTTAAGAAATAGACTATAAATGATTAAAATAGTGATTGAGCTAATTAATATTAGTGCTAAGTGGTTGGGGTCTACTTTAAAAAATCTAAAAGGGGTCTGTAAATAAGTAAAAACATAGAAAATTAGGTTTGGATGGGGGTAGGTAGGTGAGACTAGCTTGTTGGTTTTCATTACCACAGTGAATGTCGGTAGTTAGGATAATCATTGGTGGTTAAGGTGATTGTCAGTGGTTGGGTAATCATTAGAAGTTGGACGGACTATCAGTAGTTGAGACAACCATCGATGGTTACTGTGTATGGATCTAGGTTGGTAAATTACTGAATAATGAGATAAAAAAGATTGATTTTGAGAAATGGGTAAGGATTGGATTGATTACAAAATGGAAATAAAGTAGATGAATATTGAGAAACAAGTACTTATCTTACCAAAAGTCTATTGGGTGGATGATTAAGGTATTTGACTTGTTGGTGGAATTTGGCTTGATTTCAATAGAGTTATGATACTAGAGAACTTGATGGAGAGACGATGACAATTTGTCTCTATGATGTGATTATTGGATTGCTGATGGAACTGATTGACGTACAAAAGTTACTCCTAGATACACAAGCTCCTGATAATAATTGTGGATTATTTCACCTCTTGACTTCTCTCTCCTTATAGGTACAAGCAAGAGGTGTAAGCCAAGGTTCAACTAGGCTATCTAATTATAAATTATCCATATAAAGGCTCACAATAGGATTTAGATAACTTATATTTAGAAAAGCAAAGAGTGTGGTTTACATGCTTTTGGTTAAGGGGGTACATCCTGACTATCGACAATCATCTTGACCATTTGTGGTATAGGGAGAAGGTAAAAAGGTGGGTAAAATATAGTTTAAGATAGTTTAATTAAACTAACTACAAGTGGGCCCAGTTTACATTCAAAGGGTGAAATTAGTCCCAAGGGGGTCCTAGGTAGTCTAGGGGTGTTTTTGACATTTGAAATTATAGTATGCAAATTTTTGGTGTCTACCCTTATGATGAGGAAAATAATGATCTCTTTAAGGAAAGAATAGGTGTAGAATAAAGAAGGTGGTGATGCATGGATGTGAATTATTTCTTGTTAAAAAAGGTGTACTTTAGGAGGTAAGATATGCAAAGTAATTATAGATGGTGTTAGTTGCGAAAATATGGTTTCTATAGACAACATTGAGAAACTAGGTTGCAGTGTGAAAAGCATTCTAATCCTTATCAAATTTTATGGTTTAAAAAAGGGAATGAAGTTACAATAGATATAAGGTTATTTATCAAATTTTCTAGAGTAAAAACTTACAAAGATGAAATATGGTGTGATGTTATACCCATGGATGCATGCCATGTGTTATTGGGAAGGCCATGATAGTTTGATAGAAAAATAAATCATGATGGAACAAAGGACACATACTTTTTGGAAAGATGGTATGAAGGTTATTTTGTTACCTCTTAAATAATAAGGGTAGGTTAAAATCATGTTGTCCTCAAAATAATTTATCAAAGACATGAAGATGACAAGCTAATATCATGCATTAGTAGTGAAGAAAAAAAGCACAAAGGTGGTGTAAATACTAATATAAATAACAATAATGTTGAAAGAATATGTAGATGTTGTACCTGATGAGTTACGATATGTTTTACCATTAAAGAGAGATATTCAACATTATATTGATTTGATTCTAGGATCAATGCTACCTAATTAAGTAGCCTATAAGATGAGTCCAACAGAACATACAAATTAAATAAATAGGTTGTTCAATTGGTGAGGAATGGTGTAGTAAGGGAGAGCATGAGTCCATGTGAAACACTAACATTGAAATATCCAAATAAATATGGAAGGTGGAGGATGTGTTTAGATAGTAGACTAATCAATAAAATTACCATCAAATATAGATTTCTTATACCTCATTTAGAGGATATGATGGATGTGCTTGCAGCATCAAAATACTTTACCAAGATAGATATAAGGAGTGGATACTATCAAATTCATATTTGTGAAGGAGATGGATGGAAAATAATAATCAAGTCTAGAGATAGTTTATGAGTGGACGGTACTACCATCCAGATTATCTAATGTACCCAACACATTTATGAAGGTGATGAGCACAATGTTAAGAGATTACATTGGTAAGTTTGTGGTGGTTTATTTTGATGATATTTTGATATTTAGTAAAATTAAAGAGGAATACTTAAGGCATTTGACAATGGTACTAGAATTGTTAAGAAAGGATAAGCTCTATGAAAATTTGAAGAAGTACAGGTTTTTGTAGAATAGTTTGGTATTTTTAGGATTTGTAGTTTTAGAATATGGTGTAAGAATGGATGAATTAAAAGTAAAGAGAATTATTGAGTGGCCTATTCCAAAGAACAAAATATAAGTAAGAAGTTTCTATCATTCAGTAATTTTTATTGAAAATTCATTAATAATTTTAGTAGTCATGTTGCACCAATAACAAATTGTATAAGGGGAAAAGAATTTGCATGGACAAGAGAAACAACATAAAGATTTGAATTGTTAAAGAAGAAGATTACAAAAAATCATATTTTAACATTACCATATTATAGCAAAGTATTTAAGGTTGATTGTGATGCTTCATATAAGGGAATTGGTGTTGTGTTGAGTCAAGAAAGAAAACTAATCGCATATTTCAGTGAGAAATTAAATGAGGTTAGAACAAATTATTATACTTATGATATTGAATTTTATTGCATTATACAATCATTAAAGAATTAGAGGCATTATTTGGTGCTTAAAGAATTTAGCCCATTTAATGATCATGAGGCCTTGAATTATGTGAACACATCAAAATAAGTTAAATAGTAGGCATGAAAAGTGTTATGTATATTGTAGGGTTATACTTTTGTGTTGAATCATAAATAAATAAAATAGAATCAAGTAGTTGATGCTTTAAGATAAGAGTGGTGTTGTTAACTAATATGGTGAGTGAAGTAGTTGGATTTGAAGTTGTTAAGAAATTATATGATATTGATAATTTTTTTGGAAAGATAGTTGAGCAATGTAGGATCCATGAATATGTGAGACAAGTAATGTTTATGATTATTATATTATAAATGATGGCGATCTCTTCAAAGGGAAATAATTATGTATTCCAATTAGGTCTCTCAGAGACAATATTATAAGATTATTACATAGTGGTGGTTTGGCTAAACACTTTGGTAAGATGAAGACAATAAATTTTGTGGATGATAAGTATTTTTAGCCAAAGGTGAAGAGAGATGTGAAAAGATATGATTCAAGGTGTATGATATCCCAAGTGGCTAAAATAAATACACAAATTACAAGGCTCTACATGCCATTCCTACTTCTAAGAGGACCATGAATAGATTTGAGAATGGATTTTATGCTAGAATTACCAAACATAAAGAGGTGTAATGATTCAATTTTTGTTGTTGTAGATATGTTTTCTAAGATGGTTAATTTTATTACATGTAATAAAATCAATAATGTTACTAGAGTTGTAAAACTATTTTGTAAGGATATTGTGATATTTCATGGGGTTAAAAAAATTATTACATCATATAGGGGCATGAAATTTATTAGTCATATTTGGAAGACTTTATATAAGAATATGGGGACTAAGATACAACTAAATAGTTCATACATACCAAAAATTGATGGATAGACAAAAGTTGTAAACAAGAGATTGGGAAATTTATTGAGATGTATAGTTGGAGAGAAACCCAATAAATCAAACTTGGATTTTGTTAGCAAATTCAATTATTTTTCATTGATTTAATTATATGATTACAATAGAATATATATATAATGAATTACTAAAAATATGGTAACCTTTCTACGTGAAGAGTGGATAGGAGTAGTCTAGAAAAGACTATGACATTCCTATAACCGGCATTATACAAATTTCTATAACCAACATTCTAGATTATTCAAGGACCAACATACAACCTAAAATATTGTAATAAAATAATTTTCTATATCTTATGTTGTCATTCACTCCTTATTACATTATTTTTAGAAATGTACTCCCTAAACAAGTCAAATTTCACCTTTTCAAGGGATTTGGTGAGTATATCTACTATCTATGCATCTATAGGGTAGTATTGGGTTGGATGTGGTGGTTTAAAACTTGATGTCAAATGTAGTGACATTCAACCTCTATATGTTTTGTTCATTCGTGATAAATAATATTCTTCACAAGTTTTAACACACCTTGGTTGTCACAATGAATGATAGGTGGCTTCTTTTTAGTATAGCCCATATCAGCTAGTATGCAACATAACCATATCACCTCACACATAACTCCACGTGTGGTGTGATACTCTAACTCAGTGGATGAGAGAGAAACAACAATTTCCTTCCTATTGATCCATGAGATTGGTCCATATCTAAGATGAAATATGTATCCTGATGTTGAATTTTTGTCATCAATAGGTCTGGTGTAGTCCAAGTCAGTATATCAATGCAAGAACTAACTATTCTTCTTATATTCTACACCAGACTCAAGCATACCTCAAACATATCTAAAAACATGCTTTGATGCAACCCAATGACATTTCTTTAGTTCTTACATAAATCTAGAGATATAGCTCACAACAAACATATATCTGGTCTGGTGTAGGTCAAGTAGATGAAACTCTCAATGAGCTATCTGTAGAGAGTTGCATCCACTTGAGGTGAATCTTGGAATTGAGAGAGCTGTAAACCTTTCTTTATTAGTGTTGAAAGTGGATTACAATCTGACATTTTATACTTTTCTAGGAGTGTCTTGGCATATTTAATCTGGGAGATAAAATGTGTTTCAATTTTTGCTATATCTCCAAGCCAAGATAATAATGAAGTAGCCCCAAATCAGTCATGTTGAAGGATCTTTTGAGGTCATTCTTCACAATATCAACTTGATCTTCTGAACTTCCAATGATCACAAGATCATCCACATATATAACTAGAATGATAATATATGTTCCTATCTTATTTACATACAAGTTATAATCTAAGGGGATATGAGTAAAACCATGATACAAAAGGTGATAATCTATTTTGGTGTATCATGCCCTAGGAGCTTATTTCAGTCTATATAGTGATTTGATGAGATGACATACCTTTTTAGAATGTTTTTCATCAATAAATACTTCTGGTTGGGTCATGTATACTTCTTCCTTTGGATCACCATTAAGAAAATCACTTTTGACATACATCTACTAAAGTCATCATCCATTCTATGCTTCCAATGCACAAACAACTCTGATGGTCTTGATATTCACAGTAGGTACAAAGGTCACTTCGTAGTCAATGCCCTCTTTCTGAGCATATCCCTTTTTCTAAAAGACATGATTTATGTTTTTTGATGGATCCATCTACCTTGTATTTTGTTTTAAAAACCCATTTGCAG
This sequence comes from Torreya grandis, assembly GCA_037957365.1. Taxonomy (NCBI): domain Eukaryota; kingdom Viridiplantae; phylum Streptophyta; class Pinopsida; order Cupressales; family Taxaceae; genus Torreya; species Torreya grandis. The sequence continues at coordinate 86,927 of JARHVA010003554.1, forward strand.
CCTATGGGTTTATCTCCTGTAGGTAGATCAACTAGTTCCCAAGTTTGATTCTTTATGAGTGAGTCATACTCAACATCCATTGCTTCCTTCCATTATGGTTGATTTAAGGCTTCATGAACATTATCAAGTTCAGAACTATCAACAATTGTACTCATGAGTTCAAAATTTATCTCATGTCTTGTCTAACTCTTTATTTTGACTTTAGATGTATGGGGGTCTCTGCTGGTGCCTAGTACCCAATTAAGACAAGAACTCTACTGTTGTTGTGTAGAACTACTTTGTTGATGTGAAGAACTATTTGGTGGATGTTCAAAATATCCAAGATCAACATACAACTCCCCTTACAACTCTTCTTCCTAGTGAGAAGTCTCATCATCATCTAACTTAAGAAGTAATCGATGAGAGGTGGTTGGTATTGATTCACCATTCTACATCTCAAATGATAATTCATCAAATACCACATCTCTACTTTCATAGATTTTCCTCGACTCAGGATCCTTGAGATGATATGCCTTTGAGGTTGTGCTATAGCCCAATAGGATGCATGGGAGTGTTTTAAACTCAAACTTCTTCCTCTTTTGAGTTGATACATGCATATATGTTGTGTAACCAAATAATCATAAATGAGAAATAGATGGATTTTTACCACTCCATACCTCTTCATGTTTTTTGTCCTTTAAATTTTTATTGGTTCCCTATTGAGAAGATACACAACTATCTAGACTACTTTTGCCCAATAGCATTTCTCTAGCTTCACTATTGATAGCATGCAGTGAGCCATTTTCATCACGATACGATTGCATCACTTTATAATGCCATTCTACTGGGGTGTGTAGGGATTAGACAAATTCTATTTTATTCTTTGATGGTTAAGGAATGGCAAGAATTTCTTTGATGTGAATTCCCCCCTCGATCTAAACAGAGGTCAAGTAAAGGTTGCTTGATCTCCTTCACAACCTACTGATAGAAGACCTAGAACTGATGGAGGGCCTCACTCTTTTTTTTCCAGGAACAATACCCACATCTTCTAGGAGTAGTCATCCATGAACAGTTGAAAGTACTTGTATCTAGAGAATGAAGTGGTAATGGGCCATTTAGATTAGTATGAACAACATCCAAATTCTTCTTGGCATGAAAATAGCTATCTTTGAATGGATCCCTATTTATTTACCTACAAGGCATCCATGGTAGTTGGGTAAAGAACTAGACAACTTTGGAAGTCCATGTACCATCCCTTTAAAACTTAGCTAGTATAAAGATCCATGTGATAAATGACCATAATGGTAGTGCCATAGGGTAGTGAATTCTATCATTGAGTAAGATAAAACTACTATAGAAGATGAAACTATATCTAAAGCAAACAACTTATCTTTTAGAAAAGCGTTTGCAAGAACTTTACCTTTTCGTTAAATCAGGTAGGTTTTGATGCCTTTTTTGACAAAAAACTCTACTTTCACTTGATGATTCAAGAGTTAAGTAACTGATAAGAGATTGGATGCTAGTCTAGGAACATATATTACCTTTGTAAGTGTACATTTTCATGTTCTAAAAGGAATGGTAACTTGACCTATTCCTATTGTGACATACTCCTTATCATCTATAATCTTAACCTGATCTCTATTGGGTTGGTCTGTTAGTGAATCAAATAACTTCTTATCACCTGTCATGTGCTTAGTGGCACTTATGTCAATCAACCAAATATTCCTCATGGGTTGTGAGGTTTGGGAGACTAGTACTATGTTCTTATCTTTGTTAGTTGTTACTTCATCAGATTCATCATCTTGTTGGACAATAAGATGTCCCTTTTGTTTCCACTAGTGGGGACATCTTTTTGAATTCTTAGTGTCATTGTTCCCTGATGTGTTTGGATTACTGGTAGATCCTTTATTTTGGCTATCATACTAGTAGTTGTTTGTGCCATGAGTGGTGGTATGACAAATGTGACACCACCTCTTTGAATTGTGATGATGAGACAATTATTGTTGTTGTTATTTCTACGATGGCTTTTCTAGAGGTCCCATGCATGATGTTTGACCTCTTTGCTGCTTCATTTTAAGAGATTTATCTTGAGACTCATCTTGTGCTGAATAGATAGCTTCTTCCTGATGTAACAGGTTCATGAGCTATTCAAATGATTCATTCTATTTAGAGACATTCAACGTTGTGACGAACACTCTAAATTGAGAAGGGAGTGTCCATAAGGTGATCGAGACCAAATTTTGGTCATCTACCATTTCACTGAGAGCTAACAACTCTATTTGTAGCTCATCTACTTGATGTAACAATTATTCAACTGTTTCATTGGATTCCATAGTGAGCGTATGAATTTTTGATTATAGATGGATTATCTTCATCTATTTTTTCACCTCATATATAGTTGCTAATTTGTCTCATGCTGTCTTTGCTTGGTCAGGATCCCTCATATGCAGTTGCACATCATTGGTGATGCTTAGCATGATCAACATTAGGGCCTTAGCATTAGCCTATTCATATTTTGTGAGTGCATCAGGATCAGTGGGAACTTATATATTCCCTCTCACAATACCCCATAATCCTTCAAACTGAAGGATCATACACATTTTTATTTTCCAGGTAATGTAAATTGCCCCTTTAAGTAGTTGGGCATCTGAGAGAAGTAATTTTTGAGCAAATATATTTTATTTTTACTTTACTTGAGAAAAATAATATTTAAAACTATATGTACCTTATTAAGAAAATCACTTTTGACATACATCTACTAAAGTCATCATCCATTCTATGCTTCCAATGCACAAACAACTCTGATGGTCTTGATATTCACATTAGGTACAAAGGTCACTTCGTAGTCAATGCCCTTTTTATGAGCATATCCCTTTTGCTAAAAGTCATGATTTATGTTTGTTGATGAATCCATCTACCTTGTATTTTGTTTTGAAAACCCATTTGCAGCCTATGGGTTTATTTCCTATAGGTAGATCAACTAGTTCCCAAGTTTGATTCTTCATGAGTGAGTCATATTCAACATCCATTGCTTCCTTCCATTATGGTTGATTTAAGGCTTCATGAACATTATCAAGTTCAGAACTATCAACAATTGTACTCATGAGTTCAAAATTTATCTCATGTCTTGTCTAACTCTTTCTTTTGACTTTAGATGTATGGGGATCTATGCTGGTGCCTAGTACCCAATTCAGACAAGAACTTTATTGTTGTTGTGTAGAACTACTTTGTTGATATGAAGAACTACTTTGTGGATGTTCAAAATCTCCAAGATCAACATACAACTCCCCTTACAACTCTTCTTCCTGGTGAGAAGTCTCATCATCATCTAACTTAGGAAGTAATCGATGAGAGGTGGTTGGTATTGATTCACCATTCTACATCTCAAATGATAATTCATCAAATACCACATCTCTACTTTCATAGATTTTCCTTGACTCAGGATCCTTGAGATGATATGCCTTTGAGGTTGTGCTATAGCCCAATAGGATGCATGGGAGTGTTTTGAACTCAAGTTTCTTCCTCTTTTGAGTTGATACATGCATATATGTTGTGTAACCAAATAATCGTACAATGAGAAAAAGATGCATTTTTACCAATCCATACCTCTTCATGTTTTTTGTCCTTTAAAATTTTTATTGGTTCCCTATTGAGAAGATACACAACTATCTAGACTACTTCTTCCCAATAGCATTTCTCTAGCTTCACTATTGATAGCATGCAGTGAGCCATTTTCATCATGATACGATTGCATCACTTTATAATGCCATTCTACTGGGCTGTGTAGGGATTAGTCAAATTTTATTTTATTCTTTGATGGTTAAGGAATGGCAAGAATTTCTTTGATGTGAATTCCCCCCCTCGATCTGAACAGAGGTGAAGTAAAGGTTACTTTATCTCCTTCACAACCTATTGATAGAAGACCTAGAAATGATGGAGGGCCTCACTCTTTTTTTTCGGGAACAATACCCACATCTTCTAGGAGTAGTCATCCATGAACAGTTGAAAGTACTTGTATCTAGAGAATGAAGTTGTAATGGGCCATTTAGATTAGTATGAACAACATCCAAATTCTTCTTGGCATGAAAATAGCTATCTTTTAATGGATCCCTATTTTTTTACCTACAAGGCATCCATGGTAGTTGGGTAAGGAACTAGACAACTTTGGAAGTCCATGTACCATCCCTTTAAAACTTAGCTAGAATAAAGATCCATGTGATAAATGGCCATAGTGGTAGTGCCATAGGGTAGTGGATTCTATCATTGAGTAAGATAAAACTACTATAGAAGATGAAACTATATCTAAAGCAAACAACTTATCTTTTAGAAAAGCTTTTGCAAGAACTTTACCTTTTCATGAAATCAGGTAGGCTTTGATGCCTTTTTTGACAAAAAACTTTACTTTCACTTGATGATTCAAGAGTTAAGTAACTGATAAGAGATTGGATGCTAGTCCAGGAACATATATTACCTTTGTAAGTGTACATTTTCATGTTCTAAAAGGAATGGTAACTTGACCTATTCCTATTGTGACATACTCCTTATCATCTATAATCTTAACCTGATCTCTATTGGGTTGGTCTGTTAGTGAATCAAATAACTTCTTATCACCTGTCATGTGCTTAGTGGCACTTATGTCAATCAACCGGATATTCCTCATGGGTTGTGAGGTCTGGGAGAATAGTACTATGTTATTATCTTTGTCAGTTGTTACTTTATCAGATTCATCATCTTGTTGGACAATAAGATGTCCCTTTTGCTTCCACTAGTGGGGACATCTTTTTGAATTCTGAGTGTCATTGTGCCCTAATGTCTTTGGATTACTGGTAGATCCTTTATTTTGGATATCATACCAGTAGTTGTTTGTGCCATGAGTGGTGGTATGACAAATGTGACACCACCTCTTTGAATTGTGATGACGAGACAATTATTGTTGTTGTTATTTCTACGATGGCTTTTCTAGAGGTCCCTTGCATGATGTTTGACCTCTTTGCTGCTTCATTTTAAGAGATTTATCTTGAGACTCATCTTGTGCTAAATTGATAGCTTCTTCCTGATGTAACAGGTTCATGAGCTCTTCAAATGATTCATTCTATTTAGAGACATTCAACATTGTGACGAACACTCTAAATTGAGAAGGGAGTGTCCATAAGGTGATCGAGACCAAATTTTGGTCATCTACCATTTCACTGAGAGCTAACAACTGTATTCGTAGCTCATCTAGTTGATGTAAAAATTCTTCAACTGTTTCATTGGATTCCACAGTGAACGTATGAATTTTTGATTATAGATGGATTATCTTCATCTATTTTTTCACCTCATATATAGTTGCTAATTTGTCTCATGCTATCTTTGCTTGGTCAGGATCCCTCATATGCAGTTGCACATCATTGGTGATGCTTAGCATGATCAACATTAGGGCCTTAGCATTAGCCTATTCATATTTTGTGAGTGCATCAGGATCAGTGGGAACTTATATATTCCCTATCACAATACCCCATAATCCTTCAAACTGAAGGATCATACACATTTTTATTTTCCAGGTAATGTAAATTGCCCCTTTAAGTAGTTGGGCATCTGAGAGAAGTAATTTTGGAACAAATATATTTTATTTTTACTTTACTTGAGAAAAATAATATTTAAAACTGTATGTACCTTATTAAGAAAATCACTTTTGACATACATCTACTAAAGTCATCATCCATTCTATGCTTCCAATGCACAAACAACTCTGATGGTCTTGATATTCACAGTAGGTACAAAGGTCACTTCGTAGTCAATGCCCTCTTTCTGAGCATATCCTTTTTGCTAAAAGTCATGATTTATGTTTGTTGATGGATCCATCTACCTTGTATTTTGTTTTGAAAACCCATTTGCAACCTATGGGTTTATTTCCTGTAGGTAGATCAACTAGTTCTCAAGTTTGATTCTTCATGAGTGAGTCATACTCAACATCTATTGCCTCCTTCCATTATGGTTGATTTAAGGCTTCGTGAACATTATCAGGTTTAGAACTATCAACAATTGTACTCATGAGTTCAAAATTTATCTCATGTCTTGTCTAACTCTTTATTTTGACTTTAAATGTATGGGGGTCTCTGCTGGTGCCTAGTACCCAATTCAGACAAGAACTCTAATGTTGTTGTGTAGAACTACTTTGTTGATGTGAAGAACTACTTGGTGGATGTTCAAAATCTCCAAGATCAACATACAACTCCCTTTACAACTCTTCTTCCTGGTGAGAAGTCTCATCATCATCTAACTTAGGAAGTAATCGGTGAGAGGTGGTTGGTATTGATTCACCATTCTACATCTCAAATGATAATTCATCAAATACCACATCTCTACTTTCATAGATTTTCCTCGACTCAAGATCCTTGAGATGATATGCCTTTGAGGTTGTGCAATAGCCCAATAGGATGCATGGGAGTGTTTTGAACTCAAGTTTCTTCCTCTTTTGAGTTTATACATGCATATATGTTGTGTAACCAAATACTCGTAAATGAGAAATAGATGGATTTTTACCACTCCATACCTCTTCATGTTTTTTGTCCTTTAAAATTTTTATTGGTTCCCTATTGAGAAGATACACAACTATCTAAACTACTTCTGCCCAATAGCATTTCTCTAGCTTCACTATTGATAGCATGCAGTGAGCCATTTTCATCATGATACGATTGCATCACTTTATAATGTCATTCTACTGGGCTGTGTAGGGATTAGTCAAATTCTATTTTATTCTTTGATGGTTAAGGAATGGCAAGAATTTCTTTGATGTGAATTCCCCCCCTCGATCTGAACATAGGAGAAGTAAAGGTTGCTTGATCTCCTTCACAACCTATTGATAGAAGACCTAGAAATGATGGAGGGCCTCACTTTTTTTTTTTTAAGAACAATACCCACATCTTCTAGGAGTAGTCATCCATGAACAGTTGAAAGTACTTGTATCTAGAGAATGAAGTGGTAATGGGCCATTTTGATCAGTATGAACAACATCCAAATTCTTCTTGGCATGAAAATAACTATCTTTGAATGGATCCCTATTTTTTTACCTACAAGGCATCCATGGTAGTTGGGTAAGGAACTAGACAACTTTGGAAGTCCATGTACCATCCCTTTAAAACTTAGCTAGTATAAAGATCCATGTGATAAATGACCATAATGGTAGTGCCATAGGGTAGTGGATTCTATCATTGAGTAAGATAAAACTACTATAGAAGATGAAACTATATCTAAAGCAAACAACTTATCTTTTAGAAAAGCTTTTGCAAGAACTTTACCTTTTCATGAAATCAGGTAGGTTTTGATGCCTTTTTTGACAAAAAACTCTACTTCCACTTGATGATTCAAGAGTTAAGTAACTGATAAGAGATTGGATGCTAGTCCAGGAACATATATTACCTTTGTAAGTGTACATTTTCATGTTCTAAAAGGAATGGTAACTTGACCTATTCCTATTGTGACATACTCCTTATCATCTATAATCTTAACCTGATCTCTATTGGGTTGGTCTGTTAGTGAATCAAATAACTTCTTATCACCTGTCATGTGCTTAGTGGCACTTATGTCAATCAACCAGATATTCCTCATGGGTTTTGAGGTCTGGGAGACTAGTACTATGTCCCTTTTGCTTCCACTAGTGGGGACATCTTTTTGAATTTTGAGTGTCATTGTGCCCTGATGTCTTTGGATTACTGGTATATCCTTTATGTTGGCTATCATACCAGTAGTTGTTTGTGTCATGAGTGGTGGTATGACAAATGTGACACCACCTCTTTGAATTGTGATGACGAGACAATTATTATTGTTGCTATTTCTACGATGGCTTTTCTAGAGGTCCCTTGCATGATGTTTGACCTCTTTGCTGCTTCATTTTAAGAGATTTATCTTGAGACTCATCTTGTGCTGAATTGATAGCTTCTTCCTGATGTAACAGGTTCATGAGCTCTTCATATGATTCATTCTGTTTAGAGACATTCAGCGTTGTGACGAACACTCTAAATTGAGAAGGGAGTGTCCATAAGGTGATTGAGACTAAATTTTGGTCATCTACCATTTCACTGAGAGCTAACAACTCTATTCGTAGCTCATCTACTTGATGTAACAATTCTTCAACTGTTTCATTGGATTCCACAGTGAGCGTATGAATTTTTGATTATAGATGAATTATCTTCATCTATTTTTTCACCTCATATATAGTTGCTAATTTGTCTCATGCTGTCTTTGCTTGGTCAGGATCCCTCATATGCAGTTGCACATCATTGGTGATGCTTATCATGATCAACATTAGGGCCTTAGCATTAGCCTATTCATATTTTGTGAGTGCATCAAGATCAGTGGGAACTTATATATTCCCTGTCACAATACCCCATAATTTTTGAAGGATCATACACATTTTTATTTTCCAAGTAATGTAAATTGCCCCTTTAAGTAGTTGGGCATATGAGAGAAGTAATTTTGGAGCAAATATATTTTATTTTTACTTTACTTGAGCAAAATAATATTTAAAACTGTATGTACCTTATTTTGCTCCAATCTTCTTTCACTATTTTGTCTTCAGGTCACGACCCTCGCTTTTAGTCTGTGTTCATATTTAACAGCAATCTCAGCTTCCTTCAGTGACTTTTTCCACAAAAACTCCTTCCTTCACCAAATTCAACTACTTACAGCTTGCACTTCACTGGGTGAGCTTTTCTAACTCTTCGTTGTAGGATTCAAACCTCGGTCATCTCGATCCAATCCTTAATATTATCTAGATCAAACAAATAATCTAGCTCTTTTAATACTAACAAGGACACTTCAGAGCGTCCATGTGTCAAAATGGAGACCTCATTGAGGGCGTTGATGTCTCAAACTTGATTCTTGTTCAAATGGCACGCGTTGCTGCTCAGACTTCACTGTTCATGTTCTTTCTGATTGCAGCAATCTATTGCTTCATACCATGCTGGTTTATCCCCAATGCTGAACTTCCATGTGACAGATCTTACTCCAGTTCCTCTAATCATTTGGCTTCAATGACTTTTGAACAGGCGAATGAAAGATCTTTAAGTCATTGCACCTTTTTTCAATGCTTTCCACGCTCAGGACTGTTGGCTAGTGATCGCACCTTGTCTCAGGCAGATTGCCATGATTTTCTTTGGGCTTTTATTTTGATGTAGGTGTTGACCAAGTTATAGCATAGTTGTGTTTTCTTCTTGTGTCAAATCTTCTACTGCAGGCTTCGTTCCATGTCACATGTTGCAATCAGTGACTCTTCTGCTTGGCTGCTGCACCTACTCAGCTGCTACGTGGTCACTGTAGGCATTGATCAGGCTCTTTCTAAGGCTCTGATACTAGAGTTTGTTAGCAAATTCTATTATTTTTCATTGAGTTAATTTTGTGATTACAAAAGAATATATATATAATTAATTACTAAAAATATAATAATCATTTTACGTGAAGAGTGGAGAGTAGTCTAGAAAACACTACGACATTCCTATAACCAACATTATGCAAATTTCTGTAACCAACTTTCTAGATTATTCAGGGACCGACATACAATCTAAAATAGTGTAATAAAACAATTTTCAATATGCTATGCTGTCAGATTTACTACAAGATGAGTTTGTATATAACAGTTCAGTGAATAGATCCATAGGAAAATCAAAATTTTAGATTATTTATGGGAGAAATTCTATAAGTGTTTTATAATTAATGTAGTTACCAATTGTAGAATGAGTTAGTGATGTTGCAGAAGCATTTGCAAAACATATACAACAATTACAAGAAAAAGTAAAAAGAAATTTGTAAGAAAGTAATGATAAGTATAAAGTAGCAACAGATGTCAGAAGAAGGTCAAAAATATTTTAATAAATAGGTTTAGTGATGGTTTACTTGAGGAAATATATATTTTCAACATGCACATATAACAAGTTGAAGTACGAGAAAATTAGACCATGCAAAATTGTGAAGAAAATCAATGATAATACTTATGGGGTGATTTTACCACATAATTTTGATCTCTTTAGTATTTAATGTTTCATATTTATATGATTTATATGGAGAATATGTTGAAGGTGAAGAATATGAAGAAGTATATTGGTAGCATTCGGTACCAAAAAATAAGAAATAAAAGATAGTGCAGGTTTTAGATAAGAAGACAATGAACATAAGGCAAAGAAGTTAGAACAAGTATTTGGTATAACACTTGGATTTTATAATCAGCATTCAATAATATTGAAAAAAAAATGTTAACATTACAATCCGAGCAACTCAAGGAGCTAAGTTGTTTTCAACTAAGGAGAATGATGTAGAGTCTAAATTTACAAATACTATAAATTTTGATCTGTATCTCCATTTGAGATCTCCTTCATGCTAAAATAGTTAAAAAAAAATGTAGTCACAATTGACCCTATCCCATTATGGACATTTTTTTATGTTTTTTAAAGGCCATATGTGACTATATGAGGGTTTAAAAATGTGTTTTAGTATTTTTTTATTTTTATAAATTGTACATTTTTGTGACTAGACATGAATTTTAGTTGAAATTCATCTGATAAGTTAATTTTGTTGTTTAAAATATTTTAGATATTTTTAAGGCTGTATGTGCTTGCATGTGAAACTTACTAAAAATAATAGCTACTAAAAATAATAAGTTGATTTTATTTTATTTTATGAATTTTTGAATTTTCTATGTCAACTCTAATTATGAATTGAGGTTTATTTATGCACTTGTATGCAATTATTTTATTCATTCAATATGAATAAATACATATTATTGATTTAGAATTTGTGTCTATTGGTTTTTTTACCTTCATAGTATTTGGGTTCATTACACATGTCTTACACCCATTATTAAGGGGGTTGTAGCTTGCATGATGGCAGCATATTTTATTGACTATTTTTATTTGATTATGAAAGGATTACACATTTTATATATGGAACAAATCAACAATCAAATACCTCTAATGTGGGGGTAATACATTTAGGGTATGGATTCTATCTTCTTGATTTCATTGTGGTTGAAGTGAGTACCAAAGTATTTTCAAAGTGGATGACACATGGGTGCATAAGGGAGCATATTTGGTGATACAATGTGAATTTCATGGTAGAGGAGTCACCGATTGAGATAAAAGGTGGCCAATTAGCAATCGATCTTAGGTGGTATGTAAGATTACTAGGTTTAATTCTCACATATTACAGGGTTCCCACATCGTATGGTTAAAAGAGAAATATATTCTAACAAATAAAATAAAATCCTTACAAAAATAAAATCTCAAAAATTAAAGATACATTTCTTCCAACATAAATTTCACCTTTGGAGAAACTACTAATAGATACAAAGAAAGTCTACTGAATGACAAAATAATGAAGGCATTATGAATCCATTGAATTTTTCATAAGTTATTATGATACATTAATTACTCCAAATTTTGGTGTCCCTAATTAAGCTAACATTATTTCATACCTATCTATTATTGCTAATTAATTTTCATTGGAAAATCATATTTCTTCACGTGGGAACAAGTTGTAGTAAGACATTTCATTGAAATCGTGGAATATACATTGGAATTTTAACATGACAGTTGTATACAAGTTGGTGACATTTCAATTTGTATAGTGTGACCCATATTTCAACAAAGTAAAACTATTGATGATGACATGAATTGAATGAAATGGATAAATTATAAGAATAATGTGGGATCCATCTTATACCAAGTCATGTTAATTGATGAAAGTTAATTATAAAAAAGAGAGACACCAAAATAAATGTGACCAATGATCAAATTTGAATGGAAGGTCTTAATTTCAAGCTAAAGGGTATTTATGCATCCATCACTTCAGTGATGAAAAGTTATAAAAAATAATTGTACTTCGATTGACAAGAGTATATTTAGTACATGTGTCACTAAAATTATGAACTATATAAGTTTTGATTATAAATTTGTTTGAAAATGATTCAAATAGACAAAAAAAATATATTTATTTAACTTATATCACTGGTTACAAACTTTTATTCAAAAACTTCTTTCTAAGAATTATTGTGTTAAATCATTCTCTTAAACCACAATACAAAATTTATTTATTTACTAGCAATTGATCTTAAGGTGGAATTTATTTATTTTTATTTAAATCAAATTAAACAAAAATACTTAATAAAATTATGAAAATGCAACCTTCATAATTTGTTCAATGATATTATAGTAGTCACCCAAAAGGGTACACAACAATCATAATTCATAACATATTACTTTATACAAATCAAATGTACTATTATTTTTCAAGGTTGAACTAAAAGAAGACATTTAAATCACATAAATAGTTTCAATAAAATCTAACTATGCAATGTTACACTTACAATATCAACTTTAATATTCATACCTTTCATATCTATCTAATTCATTTCATAGTAATTTCTCCATATGTCAAGACCTAGTCCATGCATCTATTGATCCCATATATTAGTGGGTATCCCTACCCACCCCAACCATATGTTAGAGATGGAAGTAGGAATGCAGTAGCCAATTTGGAGCATATAACTAAAACAAACAATTTGATGCAGAATGACCATAAATACAAGAAGGGGTATAGTGTATAGTAAAAACTAAGTTTTTTCAATACACACTTAACCCAATAAATTAATTTCAAACAAAAAAATTTCAAGTTGCCAAACCTCAATTGATCTTACAAATGGAGGAGTTTCAAAACGTTCAAGGCTCTTATAAACTTCAACATCCTTTCAGTTCACATTTAGATGACAATGAAATCCATTTGAATCATGTCCCTAACTCAATGTTGATTGGTTTGTCACTCACAAAATAATTCAAAATCTACAATGAAAAATTCAAATAACAAAAAAATGACATAAGACTATCCCACCATTAAAAGATGAAAAAATAAAAAATTCATTCCATAGAAGAAAAAAAAGGGGTTTGGCTATGAGATGACCATACTGCATCATGCTTTTATTTTTACCCATATACACAACCTTTCCAATGCACACCAAACTACTAAGACCAAAATAAATCATTACTACTACCATGAACAAATATAAAAAGTGCACCATCAACTACTGTCTAAATGGTTCCAAACCATCTCATAAGTGCAGTTTCAAATTTGCCCATTAAAAAATCATAAATCTGAATTTGCTCATCATGGTTGAAGTATAATTTTTTTCACAAGTTTCAAAAAAAGGGTTATTTTATTACATAACCATCAAACACAACCTGACAATTTTTGCGAATCGATGGTGACTCAAGTTGATGACAACATGACAAGATTAAAATTGAGAAAAATTTGATTTAATTTTAACACAATTAATAAATTAATAGTTAATAATTATCTGTATAAGTATCCCCTAAAAACCTTAGTCTTAAATTAATTTTAATGGCAACAATTAATACTGTGCCTTTTATTCACTAACTCCAAGTCCAACAATTTGGGAACAATTACAACATATGGAATGTTCAAGCAAAAACAATGCTTAAAATGTTGTAAAATAGAATTAAATTTAGATAAAGTTATAGTGAATGTAAGGGTCTAATAATATATATTACTCATAATGTAGTAGGATGTACATAATGTATATAATATTTACAAAATAAAATATATTTTGTAGTTTATTGGTTGCTTATGAAATAAAATATTAGGTGAAATTTATTGAGTATCCTTATATGTATATAAATTTGGGGAAAGGTGCAAGTGCAATACATATAATTGTTTGATGAGAATAATATTCATGTTACACCCAAATATATCTATTAGATAGACTTGAGAAACATTTGAGTTTTTATAAAAGTTGTAGTGTATGAAACAATATATATACCCTACTACTAATAAGCCAAACATGCTAGACATATTTTATGATTAAAATATTTTATTAAAACACAAATGCTACTAAAATCATTTCCATGGACAAAATAATCTCAATAAAAAACTTTTATGTTTTATTAATTTATAATGGAAAGGGTTTCATTCAAAATATTATTCTTCTAATGATAGATTTAAGATCTACGTACAAAATGGCCATCAAAATACAATAGTATAAATAAATTGATGAAATAAATATACACTTTACCTTACAATAATAATAAATGAATTATATTATTTCATTTTTATTAGACCAATCACCCTTTGAATAAGTATACACTTTACCTTGCAATGAAAATAAATGAGATTTATTATTTCATATATATATATATATATATATATATATATATATATATATAGACTAATTTAAAGTGAGATTGATCTGATATATATATATAAATAATATGAATTTACAGTAAAATTGGTTTTACATATATTTATAATATTAATTTACAGTAAATTTAGTTTTATAATACTAATTTATAATGAGATATGTCTCATAAAAATGAAATTATATATATACTAGTTTAAAGTGAGATTGATCTGATATGTATAAATAATATGAATTTACAGTAAAATTAGTTTTACATATATAATATTAATTTACAATAAAATTAGTTTTATAATACTAATTTATAATGAAATATGTCTCATAAAAATGAAATTATATATATATATATATATATATATATATAACAAATTAATATCTATAAATATATATGAAAAATGAAACATATATATTCATTGTAAATTAATATTATAAATATATAAAAATGAAACGTATATATTCACTGTCAATTTATATATATAAACAAAATATTCTAAAATACTTAAAAAAAAACACACATGCTGCAGCCTGCAAGGCGAGTAGCGATTGGCGAGTGGTGATACAGATTGCAGTATCTATGTGGGCCATGGCTTCTTCACTCTCCCCTAGCATAAACCTAAAACCCAGAGGGTTTGAGATGCTTCACGAATCACAACCTTAGGGATAATCATGATAGACTTGTAGGGCTAAAGAAGCAAAACCCGCCGTCATAGTAATACAATAACACGTGCGGCTTGGATTCCTTAGCCTAGGGTGGCAGATAGAGTCATGCTCATTGAACCCCACATCCTCAAAAAAAATGATACGTATTGAATAAGAAAAATCTCGGAGTGCATACCTATCTATTCTACGGCTGAATGAATCTCGTGCCTACAGATCTGTTTAGACCAGACCTTCATTTATCAATGCCTTTGTCCTGCGTTCAGAGGAACATTCTTAGAGGGGTAGATCATGATCAAAGGAACTAAAACGTACATTCTCAATCTGGGGAGCTGTTTTGTATGGATTTTTTGGTAGGGTCAAAAGGGAGCGGTGGGAATCACAGAAGACAACCAGAGGGTGGAGATGTTGCCCAAACCCCTTTAAGCCAAGTTGTTAAGGATTGTTTGGTGGGTTAAGTCATATTGTTAGCTATAATCAAAAGGAGATTTTGAGTTACCCCAGCGGAAAACTCCTCGTGGTTCTCTAGATTGACACTTCCATTCACCTTTAGACAAGCTTTAGTTTTGTATTTGGAAACAATAACGGATTAAGGAGAAGAAAGTATCGGTGTTGCCTTTTTGTTTTTTGTTCTTAGCTTTGTAGCTTTATCTCTAAGCTTAAATGAGTGGACGAGTGAGGGATGACCCTGAGACTCGGAGAAATGAGAGATTGAGGTCTAGATCATGTGTTTCATTTTTCAGAGGATAGCAAAGGCCACAAGGATCGCGCCTAGATAGCTTATCCATCTCAGGCTGTCACCATCGTTAGACTTGGAGTCGGTGAGTAAAAGGCACATTATTAATTTCTACCATTAAAATGAATTTATCCATGATCCTCATTCCTCATCCATATAACTATTAACTATTAAGTTATTAACTGCATTTAAATTAAATCAAATCTTTCCCAATCTTAATCTTGTCATGCTATCATCCTGTCACCGACTCATTCACCATTGATCCATGAAAAATACCAGTTTGTGTTTGAAGGTTATGCCATAAAATATCTTTTCTTTCGACACTCATGAAAAAAAATTGATAATTCAACCATCACGAGCAAATTCGGATATATATATATATATGTGGGCAAATTTGAAACCGTACATATGAAATGGTTTGGAACCCTTTAAACAGGTAATGACGGGTAATTTTTATCGTTGAATGTGACCCATAATGCACCATACAAAGTCAAGTCAATCAAATCAATATTTAAAAAAAAATATAAACATTTCAAGTCAAGTCAGTTGAATCTCTCGAGTGGGGAGCTACATGAAAATTATAAGTGTGTTATGGATTTCAGTTCACAATAAAATAGGGGAGGGGAGCTACATGAAAATTATAAGTGTGTTATGGATTTCAGTTTACAATAAAATAGGGGAGAGAGTCGAATAGTGAAGGGTTTATTAGTTGTAATAGGAGGACGTTTATAAAGGATCAATTTTAAAACAAATAATTGTATTTAAAGCTATAATGAACATATTAAAATAATAGGATGAAAATCAACAAATAAAATTATGTGAAGAATAGAGTAGAGGGAAAAAAATGTATTGAAAGGTTTGAATTTTGTCTTTTAGAGACTTTATTTTTGGTTTTCGGATTTCATTTTTACACTGTTTATTAGATATTGTAAGTTCTTGGGTGGTGAACCCTTCAAAACATACAATTTACAAATCGTGCGTTTTCAATATCGATTTTGTTTAGAAATAAAAATTATATTACATAAATAAATATTATAGACTATTCTTACCTTGTATGGATATAATGTGGTGAAGGTAGGATAATTTATAATATAACATGTAAAAATAAAATAAAATCATTTCACAGTTCATGCTTGCCTTTAAATCATTCCCTAAAACCTAAGTCTGAAATAAATTGTGTACTAAAGACAACTAAATGGATATGAGGTTATGTGACCAATCTTACATTTATGTGACAAAATAAATTTTAATGCCTCTTATTTAAAAAATACAACCTTTATAAAAACTATAGCTTCATTTTAATTTGTTTTACCAAAAGTTTAAACTGTGATGGTATTGATATTGAATAGTTGAAAAGTTATATTTTGAAACTTATTGTGAAGTGTTTATTTGATTAGTCTATGAACTCTAGTATGTTTAGGAACAACATTGAATAGTTTATCTACCATTTTAAATAATAAATGTCACAATGATTACTATTTTTTATTACTTTTTATCATAAAGGAATTGTCCATAAATAAAAACATGATTAATAATGTAAGTAAGAAATAAATAAACACCCATTGATATTATTTGCCGATTCATCTTTTACAATCATTTCCGGTTTTGTATATTTAATATTTCAAGTGTTACTGTGATCACATCATTAAATTGCCTTAAATCATGCCTAATAATATCTCTTGTGAAATATAAGGTGAAAACATATTTTTATTTTTCCTAATTTTATTTTGAGCTTCTCACTCTTTCATCATATTATTTTTTGTGTTTTATTTAATTCACATAATTATGTAATATTATCTATGAAATGAAAAAAAATTATTATAATACCTAGAAAAATTTCACCACTTAAAATAACACAGTGATAACCATCAAATTTAACCCTTATATCTATTCCTTAAATTACGTAAGATGTATAAATCACAACTCCATAACCTAAAAACACAACCTAAATTATTAACACAGCCTAAGTTATTAATAGAGCCTAAAAAGTCACCTTTGTCAATGAGAGAAATGGATTCCAATCACATGTAAAAAGCTAAACACTGTACCTTTTGAGCCTAAGATGTAGACATTTTATGATCATAACATGTGCCTCCCATCTTGACGTCATGCTCAGATAATTTTCTCATGAAAAATTTGAGCAAGACATGTTCGTTGTGGTTTACAACTTCATTTGGCTATACATTTGGTTTAATGCGAATGGAATTGACTGTTAAACGTTTTGCCTAAGACATATATATTATCCCTAATGGTGACACATGTCATCCATCTTGGCATCATGCTCACATGCTTCCATCACACAAGCTTGAACACAAGACTCGCTTGCATTTCAGTTTGCGGATGTATTTAGAATTAAAATCTTGATTATTGTGTGAAATATTATATAGTAAGTGATAATAGCTTGTGATTATGTGGGACCACGTGTAAGGAAAAACCCACCAAAAAAAAAAAAAAAAACCTATTCAACTCATCAAAATTTAACTATGATTTTTTAATTATCAAACGGGTCACCTTGATTTTTATGGGTTGTGTAGACTGTGATTTCAGTGAACCTTGCGGAGTCTATGACTCCATGATTATTAAGACCTTAATACTTTATTTTTTTACTTGGGTCATAAGTATTGCATGATGATGTCACATGACATTCATCTTAGATTTATGCATTTAACAATTTTTGAAGGGATCGGTTCAAGTTTTGCTTATGTGAATTATGTAGGTTGATTTAACTATTTTGGAAATAATGGAGTTTTATTCTTAATTTAATTAATGGTCTAGATTAATAAATCAGTACAAAAAATAGGAATAAATGGAGTTTTAATTTGTATAATTATTTGTCTTTTTAATCTTTTTTAAAATAGTAATAAATAAATAAACATATAACTTAATTTGAAACTGAGTTGAAACGGATGGTACAAAATTTTAAACTAGTTGTACAGGATTGGGAATGTGTCATGAACCTGGATCTAGAATTCGTTTGATGAAAGGACAAGAGTGCCAAAAACATGACATCTTGGGGTCTGACGCTATTGTCCAACCCTGCGAATGTTGTCTAAACTGGTCACAAAGACCTAAAACTTTCTGGGTTCATGTGCTATTCCTATGAGTCTGTTTGTGAAATATTGAGTATTGATTGTTGATAAAACTCATTGTAGATTTGATTTAATCTTCAAACCCAAATCCTCCATCATGTTTGATAAAACAATGTTTGAATCACTTGAAGAAAGGTGGAGGGGGTGGGGCGGGGGGGGCGGGGCGGGGCGAGGGGCGGGGGGGGCGGGTTAGTGTGTAAGATGCACTAGATGTATGATCCACACCCCTTGTATGGGCACGTTGCCTACATACCAATACTTTGAAGAAGGATCAAGACATATGTATTTCTCCCACTTAATGTGCTTTGTGTAATAGTGTGATGCAGATGCAAAAAATGTCAAATTGAGAGGGTTTCAGGTGGCTAGGGACTGGTATGAAGATTTGAATATGTTTACAGTTGTATTAGGTGATTGTATGCAAAGAATAGGGAAGTTTGTCTTAGTACTTTGTTATTATTCTTTCTTGATTTATAATATTTGTCACCTCCCTTTGTAAATGAGCTTTGGATGAGATTTTATAGGGGTTAATTAGTCATGGGTAAGATGTCTTCATGCTAAGCCGACACAATTAAGGATAGGGATCAAATGAAAATGATCATTGGGGCTCAAAGTGAAAATGGATAGGAACACCAAAAATAGGACACTTGTGGATCCAATGCTATAGTCTAGGTATGGCACTCCTATCTTATAGGCTTGGGACCTAGGGGAATAGGGTTTACATGAGAAACATAGTCTAGTTGAGGTGGAATGATCATTCAAAAGGTTTCAAATGATTAGTAATGAGTGAAAACATGTCTATAAGGGTTACAATATCATGAAGAATGACCTATGGATTGGGTGTCACAAGCCACACTAAAACTACCAATTTTAACATTTTATATAACTACATTTGCACTTCCTTTATTTTAGTCATGCAAGAAAATGAAATACTAGGATAAAGAAAAAATAGACAGTCTTCCTAAACTTACCTATGAGGGTGAAGCCCATGAAGATGTGTGATGCTAAGTATGCATAGAGAGAGCACAACATGGAGCATGTATATACAAGAGAAAATAAGGAGTAGATTAATTCTTATTAGACATGCTATGTCTAAAATAAGAATGTAAAAAAGCTAGGTAAAAGAGAGAAAAAGAGAAAGGAATGAATACACCTCATCGGGTACATGAACCAATACAAAATATATTATAATATTAAGTGATGTTGCACTAAGATTAATATCATGAATGAAGCTGGGTGCTTAGTTTATCGAGAGTGACTCAAGAATACAAAGGTTGGTCTTTTGGCTCCATCATCACCCACTAAGTGAATCTATGTGATCATGTATGTGTTAATCAATATTTGGACTATGTGTCCAATCCCTTTGAATATGTGGCTCAAGAATACTAAGGCTAGCTAGTCCTTTCACTCCATCTTTACCCACCAAGTGTGAAGCTATGAAATGATAATGATATGAATATGTGTCATATGAGATGACTCATGAAGCCCATGAATGCTCTATAATCTGATAATGTGGCATGGATAGCCAAATGTGTACTGAGAACTAGGCCAATCTTGGCCACTCTAAAAGGTGGATATTAGGCTTGTATGAAAGCCACTCTGAAACTAAGAACCAGGCTTATATGAAATCCAATCTAAAATGATGCCAACCACTTGCATATAGTTTAAGGTATGCAACTACTAAGAATACCTAGGTAATTCACTAAACTTCTAAAGAAAAAGAAGGAAAATGTGTCACGCACATTATCCCTAATCACTGGTGTTTGTAACATGGATTATGATATGAAAGTTGTACAAACTAACGAATCTAAAACTAGAAGTGAGAGCCATCATGACATGCATGATGCCCCCTATATCTGGATACTTTGAAAAAAATTGTACTAAATCTGGTCAATCTGAACTATACTGTAGCTGACAAAATTATAACTGATCTTACCTTTCTATTTATTTCTAAAATTTTTGGGTTTTATATTATTTAGACAAGATCACCAAAAATAGGACACTTTGTTGTCTGATGTTGTCAAATTCTGACGCTCTTATCCTTTACAATTTTTAATCACTATTCTATATTCATCACTATTTTTTTGGTATGTTTTGCCTATTTTAGACTTTGATTATTGTTTTAGGTGTTCTAAAAACTAATTTTTCTTATTAGTAGAAGGATTTGATCTCTATGACAAAACTCTTGTTTGTTGCCTACGCTTTTGAGGGTAAATATGAAGACCCTGCAATGATTATCCTTAGAAGAAATATCCTTACAAATGTGTTATGCTATAAAATATATGATATAGCCATGATGATCCAAAAGATGTTTCAATATATAGCATAGTTTGTATTGGAGATTATTAGATCAATAAGGGTATGCCTAGAGAGATGTAATAATGTAATAACATTAGCAGTATACTAAAATAAAATTGAAAAATGTTAGTTGTCAAGGAGGGATGGAGCTTGATGTCTATCATGGCATCCAAGAAAGCAAGATAATGCATTATGTGCATCAATGCATTGAAAATAACTAAGAAGCAATCAAACAAACAAGCACGTAAGAAAAGAAGCAAAAATCATACAAAAGAGGCCAAGGTGTCAAGAAAACAAGGGACATGGGCACATGTCACTCAAATTGGGAAAGCAAACATACTAGGCATGTTCAAATGCCCACATACACATACAATTGCAAACAAGCAAGACTGGTATGAGGGTCACAAGAACATACAAGAGTACAAGCAAAAGACAATGGCAAATGTCCTAAGGCACACACAAGTAACAAAACATGAACTAAGAAATGCAATCACATCTAGCTACTCAAAGAAATAAAATAAGGCATGTAAATTATAAAAATACTATAATATCTAACTAATCAAAGCAAGAAGTGAAAGTATGCAAAACATGCAGTACACGACTAGGTAGATGCTAAGAAATACACAAGTTCTATATACTGGTAAGTGTCAATAGAATAATCTATGTAAGCTAGTAAGTAATGTACATCAACATGATAACTAGAGTGTGTGGTGTAGGAATGACATAACCTGGATGGTGTAGTCATGTGGAAGATGCCCACAATGAGTAGATATGTTGATGTATGTATTGAATGTAAAAATAGGATTCCCCCTCAATGGGTAGAGTAAAGCAATCAAAGATTTGGGTGTCACTGCACACACTCAAATAAGATCAAGTGAAGCATGGTAATGCAGATAAATTGATATACATTAGCATATAACAATAAAATGTAAGTTTAACATGGTAGTATAAATGTAAAGCATGGATAATCCATACAATTGAAAAGTTTATGGTGTTTTGAGTTATTTGAATGTTTTTGTATTTTGAGTTATTTAAATGTTTTTGTATTTTGAAATATGCTATGTAAGAGAAATCATAAGGAAACTATGTACAAGAAAGATGAGATAAAATGATACTAACCAATGAGTCTCATGAGAGACTCCCTATCATGGTGTCCTGTATTAAGGAGAGGGATCATGCGTTATCATGAATCATGATGGAGGGGATAAAACTATGAATCTGAAAGCTATATATACTATAAGTGATCTGAAATCTCTATAGTAGAAATTGACTATAGGTCCCCCTATAATTCTGAGAAGAGGATACAATTATGGGGCTCTTAGGGACCCATCTAGTGGTAGAAGAATCTCTTTGAACATGTGCTCTATGTGTATAAGAATGAGACCTCAATGACACTACCCTAGGTGTGAATATTGTAGATGGAAATTATCTGGAGTTATGAAACTATCATTTATGTAGTGGTAACTCTAAGAGAGGCCTCCGTGAAAGTGTATGTAATTTCTGTGCTGGTGAGGGAGGCCTCAATTGTGTCTAAATCTAAAATGGAGAAAGAACTGTAACTGGTGGAGGAGCTAAAACTAGTGACTATAGAGTAGTAGATGGCTCTGAAGTGGGAAGTGGTAACTCATATGAATCTCCACCAATTGTAACAACCTTATTAGCTGAATGAATTTCATACATCTATGAATTAGAGAAGGTACTACATGAAGTTTTTGGATCCACGGTCAACCAAAAAACATATTGAAGACTCCTATAATGGGAAAAATAGTAAATGCTGTGGTCACATGTGTTGGACCAACCTATAGAGGAAGTAAAATATCACCCAATGAACTCTGTATGTGACAACTAAATCCACTAATAACTGTGTCTATTAGAGTAATATCCTACTCTAAATATCCAAAATGCTAAAGTAATGTCATAGTGCACATGTTCACATTATATCCATTGCCTATGAGAACACTATGAATGGGATGATGATCAATGTAGGCTCTGATAAAGAGTGCATGGTAATCCAAATCATCCTCAACTATCTCCTATTTTAAAAAGGATCTCGAAGGTCTAGTTGAAACTCTAAAATTATACACACCAATCATGTTTCTCAAAGGATGTGACTTAACTAAACATGACTGATATTTAGCTAGTGGAGGGTGTGTATGATATGCATGGTGAACACCTAATGTGTCCCCTATCTCTTATTTAAAATGCTGTGAGAAAGGATCTGAGAATTATTTTTAGATATTTGTCCTATGTTTGCCTTGCTTGAGGAACCTCAACTGGAGTGCCAAGATCAATAAGGTTGTCATCTATCAAGCCTTGTATCTTGTGCCACAAAATTATGGATCTATTCATTGTGTGGCTTGGTACCCTATGAAAATCACAAAATGTATTTTGATCAATATCCATGTGGAAGAGGATTTATCATATCAACTTCCTGTATAAGAGGGAGAGATATGACATTGCATTCTAATAGCTGTTGTAAGACTCTAGCTAGAGATACTGGTAGATTGGTAATTACTTACTGAGGAGGTGTTGATAAAACCACTTGCTAAGGGGTCATTGAAGTCACATTAATTTTAGGTTGATTTTGACTTTTGATATCATCAAATTTTACTTTGTATGGGACTTTACTGTTACTCTTGTTTGTTGTTTTTGATATGATTTTGTACTTGAGTTTGCCCATTGAAATTAATTTAACTTCCCTTTCCTTTAGTTTATGACATAACTCAGTGAAGGAAGAGAACTTTTTGAATGTTATTGACTCATGTAAAGCTAGAAAAAAACTCCGTTTGAAGAGATATTGTAATTCTTGACTGGCCATGGGGCTAGTCATTTTAGCCAAGATAGGCTTATATTGAAGAATATAACCCATGAGATGCTCATTTGACCTTTGTTTCTATTATGCAATTTGGGCATAAGAAACCTTATCACCTATGTTAATGTTGAAATGAGGTAGGAACATGTTAGCTAAAGGATTGAATATATTAATCAACTGATTTGGTAAACTATAGAACCATTATAGAGCATAATCCTTAAAAATCCATGGAAATAACTTGGTTAGTAACAAACAATTTAGCACATAGTCCAAACATGCTGCATGAAAAAATCTCGAATGTGTCTCTAGATCACCCTTTCCATCATATAGAGTGAGCTTCGGTTGAACAAAACCTAGAGGCAAGGGTGTAGAAGCAATATGGCATGCCAATGGTGTATAAAGTAGAGAAAAAGAATCCAATGCTTGTGTTGGTCTAGAGGCACCTTGATCGAGATGGATCACCTTGGATTGAAGAGATTTTATCTCTTGCATAAGGGTAATCACATCAGAAGACAAAGATGTACTAGCTGAAATTGGTGGTGCCACATAAGAAGCCTAGGTTGTTATAGGGTGTTGTTGAGACATAATTACCCCTGTAGTGTCATTTGCAACTGATTATTTTATGGTTTGAGAGGATTAACCATTGTTTTCTTTATGTTTTTATTCTTGTATTATTTTAATCATATCATCTTGTATATTAAGGTGTTTAGTTAAAAATTCTTGAAGTTCCCTCTTATCAGTTTCGTCAAAAATCGGTATATTGGGCCATTGTTAAAGTAGGAAAACAAATTGAAAGTGGGTTGAATTTTTTACAATAAGTTGCAATAAAAATTCTATGGAAGGAAAGTATTTAATAAAGGAAATTCAAAGTCCTAAAAATAACAAACTGGAATATGCATAAAAAGGATATGAAGGTGACAAACATGTAAGATGATACCTCCAGAAGCAAAGGGACCTAGTAAGTTCAACTAGGGTTTGAAATAAATGATTTTTAAAATTACTATGGTGATTTTTAAAAATTAAATGTGAAATTATAATTTATATATGCAATAAAAATTTAAAAAAATACTAGAAAAATTAGCAAAGAACTTTTCCTAGGGTTTTTATGTGTAAACGAAGTAAGTCAGGTTCACCAAATGATTTAACTATTTTGGGAATAATGGAGTTTTATTTCTAATTTATCTAATGGTCTGGATTAATAAACCAATACAAAAAATAGAAATAAATGTAGTATTGATTTGTATAATTATTTGTCTTTTTAACTTTTAAAAAAATAACAATAAATAAAGAGAAATATAACTTAGCTTGAAACTTGACTGAGATGGATGGTACAGAATTTGAAGCTGCTTGTGCAAGATTGGGAATGTGTCATGAACCTAGATCTAGATTTCATTCAATTAAAAGATAAGAGTACCAAAAAAATAGAACATCTTGGGGTCTGACGTTGTTATCCAACCCTACTATTGTTGTCCAAATAGGTCATAGAGACCTAAATTTTTTTGGGTTTTTGAGCTATTCTTATATGAGTTTGCGTATGAAATATAGAGTGATAATTGTCAACAAAACTTGATGTAGATCTGATTTAATCTTCAAACCCTAACCCTCCATCATGCTTGATAAAATAATGTTTGAATCAATTGAGGAAAGGGGGGTTAGTATGTAAGATTTACTCAATGTGTGATCTACACACCTTGTGTGGGCACGTTACTTACATACCAATACTCTGAAGAGGGATAAAGGCATATGTAGTTCTCCCACCTAGTGATTTGTGAAATAGTGTGGTGTAGATGCAAAATTGCCAAATTGAGAGTGCTTCAGGTGGCTAGGGAGTAGTATGAGGGTTTGAATATGTTTGCAGTTGTATTGGGTGACTGTATGCAGAGAATAGGGAAGTTTTCCTCATCACATTATTATTATTCTTGCTTGGTTTATAAGATTTGTCACCTTTTTTTGTAAATGAGATTTGGATAGGATTTTATAGGGATTAATTAGTCATGGGTCAGGTGTCTTCATGCTAAGCTAACATAATTAAGGATATAAATCAGATGAAAATGACCTTTGGGGCTCAAAGTGAAAATGGATAGGAACACTAAAAATATGACACCTATGGATCCGATGCTATAGTTCAGGTATGATGCTCCTATCCTACAAGCTCAAGACCTAGGGGAGCATGATTTGCACAAAAAATATAGTTTGGTTAAGGTTAATTGGTCATTCAAAAGGTTTTAGATGATTGGTAATGAGTGAAAAGATGTCTATAAGGGTTACAAGAGCATGCAAGAAGGACCTATGGATTGGGTGTCACAAGCCACTCTCAAACTACCAATTTTGACATTTTATATGACTACATGGATGAATTATTTTATGGACCATGTTGTTCCATGATTGAAGTCCACAAATCATTGTTAACCTTAGTCCCAACTACCAGAGTGAATATTTATAATATGGAGGCCATGTGGAACATTCCATGACTTCTCCATGTGTGAATAAAGAGTAGTGTGGATTTATTAGATGATTTTGTGGCCCACACTAAAATTTCAATCACACAACATAAGTTTTTTATGTAAAAATATGAAGTGGCCTAACTTTATATTAATTTATAAAGAAAATAATATAGCTTATGAAAATAAATAAAATGGGATTATTATCATCAAAATAGACGTCACCCAATTCATTAACTCATAAATTCGATCCTAAAATAAATTGTAAACCATATATAACATATATATAGATCCCAAATTATATCACAAAGTCCCTAGATAAAATTAGAAACACATTTGAGGTGTATAGGGTTCATGGGGTGTAAATTTTCAAATAAAATATTGTCTACACTTTTTCTTTGCCCTATTATTTTTTACAAAAATATATTATTTAATACACATAGGTGTAAAAATAGAAATATCATAATTCTAAAGATATAATGATATTTAATTATTCTCATTTTGACAAGATGCTAAATATGGAAAGTTGTTATTTTTTGGAAAATACAAAGAAGAGATATACTTAGATTTGACACACATATCCATTAACTATTCTAATTATTTGACTATGAAAATTAGAAGAAGAGGAGTTTGTATAGGCTTAGGATCAAGGACAAGATTAGAAACGTTATCTAGATAGGTCTGTTGTGAGTGAATGGTGACACAATGCATTCCCATCTGCTGACTTTGGACTTTTCTCAATTTATTGTGACAAAATAATGATAGGAAAATATAAAAAAACTATGAATCTAGAAATGATAGATCAAAGGTAGAAGTAAAATATGTTCATGAATAGGTCTGTTGTAGGAAGACAATAATGTAGTGCACCCAATTATTTTGACCATGTAATCATCTCAATTTACCATGTGTAAAAACTTATCATTGCACCTTTTTCACCTATAGATTCTAAGTAATCTGACATATCATAACTAGGGTTTCGTCTCATATAAATCATTGTTTATCTTCTCTTGTCCTTGAAAACCTTAGGTAACTTTGATATCTTGCAAAAATGTAAGAAAAATGGAGTGTAATAGGTGAGCTACCCTCAATATTCCCATTTATCATTGATTGTTGCCTATGTATCCAATACTTAAAGGAGGGAAATCAATCCCACATAGTTCTCACACCTATCTCATGAATGTGTAGTTATGCTCTTTTGACTATATGTATATAAATAGAATATGGATTTGATACTTGACAATGATAGATCTTGACTTGCTCTAGAAGGACCTTGACTTGGTTTATGACTAATCTATATGAATAGCGTAGAGTTTGGACATCATAGGGTAGATTTGTTCAATGTTTAGTAGTGTATATGCTTGATCCAAATGAATAGCAAGTGGGGGTAATGAAATACTCTTGATGTGTATTTATAGGCCAATATTTTGACAATTTCCTTTATCTAACCATGTGAAACATGTAGGGTGACCCAAAAGGATCAATTTTTTAGAAACTATTTGATATTTTATGTAGAACATGGTCATTGTAAGTGGAAAGGGGTGCATTACACGTATATTTTATTAATACAAACTTATCTAGGTTAATCATAGATAGTTTTCCTCCATTGGGTAAAATATGAGCATGATTTTAGACAACATACACATTTAACATCAAAAGTTTTGTATATTAGTAACAAAAAGAAATGGTCAAGATCACATATATATTAATGGCTTATAGGAATGGAAAGTAAGAGTCATGTATTTGTGTGAAAGTGATGTGGTTTTTAATGTGTTAACAATTAACATTGTTATGTACCTATGACCAAATTTATGTGTCTATATTTGTTCCTATGTCACACCTCCCCCACCAACTCGCTTTATTCTAGAAATGGAATTACTAAAGAAAAGGAGAAAGAGTTTAAATTAGGTGTGTACAACACACTTTGTTTTTAAGTAGATACATAAATTATACAAGCCATTCAAATTTAGTAAACCTTGCAATAACTCATGGAGTAGTCATTTGTGCATTTTGAAATTTGAAAAAGTTTTAACTTTTAAAATTGAAAATTTAGAAAAGAGAGAAAGGTAGGAGAACACCTATAGGTGAAACAAAATTGCCTTGTAACCTGTAATTAATGATGAATAAATATTCCCCCTTACTAAGTAGTTTGGTAATTTAAACTAATGGCAAATTTAAATTGATCAGGTCCTAGTTTGAATAACTAATCAATCTATTTAGTTAGAAATATAAATTATCCCAACTCTCATGAATATGTAATATTACTATATGTATGAATCCAAAAAGGTGAAACCATGTTAGATTAATTATAAGTGATGCCGAGGCCATTGAGTGTCACAAAATTCAAACTTCCATCACCAACACATTCAAATCACACTTCTATAGGTGGATCTAGATTTTATTTTTGTATGATCAAAAGTGAATAAGAATATTCATGCCTCCATCATGACCACATTGGTCATAGACTTTACTTTGAAATGAATGTTTTTCCTTCAAATTTTCATATTTTTCTCTTTTTCTCTTTTAAACTTTTAAATTTTGCATTTTTCAAATTTAAATAAACATGAGCATGAATGAGTATCACCCCCCTGAATATGTGTCAATGATATAGAATGTTATGAATATATATGCTCAATTTTGAATTTATTTTAAACATGTAACTTTTATATTGTAACTATTGTACACATGCCCATGCATTTAAATGATTATAATTTTGTGCTTTAAATCTTTGAGGAGTGAGTGTATATTTGTGTCACATGACCATAAAATCTATATTTATGTGCTAATATCTATCATGTGCATGATTTATGAATCATTTTAAACCTTCAAAATCCTATACACTATTATAGAATATGATTATTCATTATTGAATCCTTGAAAAACATATACTCTATATATTTGAAATGTATATTCTATCCCAAATCTGTTCATGGATATTATTATCTCTAAAACAAGCACAATATGATGCCCCCTTTTGAGATCAGAGAAATAGATTGCAAGTCACTCATCTAAAAAGAAGATTTACTTTATCATGTGATAAATATTTGATCATATAGTATTATGAAATCATGTTGGAGAGTATGTCATTATATAATTGTAATTGTCATTAAATCTTATATGTAACAATTTGAATACAAGGCATACAAAGTGTTATTTCTAAATACATTTATCAATGAAGTGTGTAGTAAAGTAAGTATCTTTGAAGTAGACATGCCATAAGAGTGCATGATAGGAATCATGACACCAATCATCAAGCTCAACAAGAAAATAAGCACAACATATAATAATGTCACACTATTTCATACAGTAAGGCCAAGGGTTGTATACAAGGGACATGCTCTAAGTTTACATAAGCAAAGTTTTTTCACACATAAGACTAAGGGTCATAAGTAATGGGCATGTTCAAATTTTTCACATAATAAAAAATAATTTCATATATATGCTCAAGTAAGTTTCGCATAATGACCAAGGACCACACATAATAAGCAATATCTGGCCTATTAGGTAAAAAAGAAAAAAAATCGAAGGAGTTTATACCAAGTGAAAACTAGTCTATTCTATCCACATTTATCAACACCATATTTTATAGTAGTATCCTTCCATGAAAGATATTAAGAAAATATAATAAAGTATATAAAATGATAAAATAATGAAGCTATTACATATGCATTGAAATTTTCATAATTTATTATGACACATTAGTAACTCCACTTTTCAGTGTCCATGAAAAAGCTACCAAATTCCATACCTATCTATTATTATTATGTAATTTTCATTGGATAATAACATTTATTCACATGGATACAAGTTGAAATTGGAATGTTAGTAAGACATTTCATTGAAATTTGGAATAATGGTGGAAATTATAACACAATAGTTGTATAAAAGTTACGTTGTCTTATCTTTCAAGGCGACACTCAATAAATTTGTTGTGTAAGTATGACCAATACCTTACCATAAAATTTTTAGTGATATTTAAATTGGTAGTCACAAATTTGGAATTTTATACATCAAGTCAATTAATGCTTAACACTAATCTATCACCATCATATGTCAGTGATTCTTAGTGAGGGTAGGAAACAAATAGAGAAAATGCATTGCAAAAACTCAAGTTAATTAAATGGAGTATGGTTACATTTCAGGATTTGGAAGTTCATGATATGTAACATGTTTTTAGTGTTTGAGACTGTATATTACAATGAAATTTCTAATGGGTATATTTTCTATTAGAATTAAATCATTATAATTTTAACAATTGTATACAATAGTAGGTTGTTTTGAAATGAATCAATTTTTCATATAAGTATATAATTTAAAAAAAAATTAGTTTAATTATCTAAGTAAAGGTTGGATTTGATCATTGGTCTATCTATAATAAGTGTCCCAACTGAATACTCCATTAAGTTTCTAAGGATTAAGATATTTGAAATTCCAACCTAACTTAAAGTTTAAATTACATCACCTAATAAGTATTTCTTATTAACTAACAAAGCTACCTAATATTTACGGCCATGTCACAATTTATGGTTATGTCACGATTCAAGTTTGCATCAAAAAAAATAAAAGAGTTTACCTAATAGCGAAATAAATGAAATGATTTCAATAAATTATAGTATAATGTTTTATAAATATGAGATATGATGAAGACCAATTCAATTCAAAAATGAATTAGTAATTTAAATTCTTTTGGAAATAATTCCATATCACTCTTATGGAATTTAGCTTTCCTCATGCGATTTTTTTAGTCATGTAAAACTTAAATTCCATGTCTAATTAATATCTCAAAAAAGCCATCAAGTTTTATTGTGAATCACAAAAATTACTTCAAAAATAATATGAGTGATTCTTAAAATTTTAATAGAATATTCTCAAGATTCTCATATGTTACTTTCATAAAATTGTTCATGGTTGCATTTCATTCACACAATTTTTTATAGGGTCAACAATATTTAACCTTGCTCTAATACCAATATGTAGCACCCTACCTTACTATTCCAAAACCAACCACAATTTTTTTTTAAATTATTTTAATTGTTCCTTCTCAAAGAATATAATCTCATAGCTCAACAAATAAAAAACATGTAGTTCACACTTAGTACACAATAATAACATTGCAACTCATTAATAATTAATCGTACTCAATTAATATGGATGGGTAACTAAGTTAGTCTCAATTTGTCTCAAGCACATGCTAGATTATGATCCTGGGACATGTGTTTCATGGGTCCACAAGAGATGAATACTCTTAAATCACATGAAAGCTAAAAAAACTAACATCAATCAGATTCACAACACCTTAATTATTTTCCTCTAATGTGCCTGTGCACAATCCCTATGTTGCTTACATATCTAATTAGGCTACTATAGTTCAATTTGAAACCAAGAGAGTGATATTGGATATAAAATCCTCATTAGGCTTAAGGGTCATTGGTCAGATTATCATAAATATTGTATAATGGTTACCATCCTTAACTATTATTTTTGGATAATAATACACACCTTCAAATATGTATACAAATATATCTGATCACAACATAATTAACATCTCGATTAACATCATTCATTATCTATATTAATGAGTGGTTGAAATCATAGGATAAATTTATCCACATTATAACATATATCTATGTGGCCAAAAAAGTTATTACCACACCCTTATGCAACATAAAACCATCTCAATAAATCCATGAGATTGCAAAGGGTCTACTTGATATCAATGTGGCCTCAAAATGTATTAGAACTACAACTTAGAATATAATTTAGTGTTATCCATGTGTGTTATATACATGGATATTTTATGTTATCATTCATATGCTTAACATTTAGGTGTGCATATAGTGAACTTGGTTGGTATGCAAATATTAACTATTCATTTGGAAACCAATGTTGACATTAATGCATGGTGGTACTACCCATTTGGAAACTAGTCTATATTCACACTACCAAATGTTATCTCATTCACCTTACCTCAACTGCCACAAATAAAGGGTAAGGTGTGGGAATTTTAATCAAGTAGGAGAATAAATAGAACTCTAATTTAGTAAGTTTGTCTCAGGGTATCGTTAGTAGAATTATTCACTCATTTTATTTATTTCATTTTGTATATTTGAATTTATCCATTAGTGTATAAGGACATTTTAGGTCAAGGTGATCCTGGAGAATTTAACACATTTATAATTAATTTTTACATTCTATTAAAACTTACCCAGTTATCCTCCTTTTCACTAGTCCATCGTATCATGCTACTTAGTTATAATCATAGTGTAAAAATGAGGAAAATTTGAAGATTGTAACATATATAAGTGTTTATGGTATTTTTTGATAGCATCACTGAATATATAAAGGTGAAAAACCTTTTTAAGGACTCCTCTTTCATTGGGTCTAAAGGTAAAATGATAAAACTCATATTCATTCAAGAATATTTAAAAGAGGCCTTCACTATTTTTAGGTTGATAGAGGGACTTTAAAAAAATTATACTTATGCCATTGCATGTGGAAGTTTATAAAACTTACATGTGCACTTTCATTTCACTAGACTCAGAGTCTGCTTGTCTTGATAGGTAACTTATTTTTTGTAAAAGTAATTTAAAAATTTGGATTTTGTGTGTGTGTGTGTGTGTGTTTTAATATAATAAAATTAAAAAAAGAAATTAGGGAGTGAAAGCAAAAGGAATTTTTTTTACAAAATATTATTTAAAAAATTTACAATTAGATTTTGTTTATTAAATAAATAAATAAATTGAGGGCCAAGACACCTCTTAGATACCCCAATACCTACTTCCTCCTCCCCACCTCCCATCCACTCCCCTTACCCCTCTATCCCTTTTATCCTCCCTTTTCCACTCAATCTCTTCCTCTTTCCTGACCTACCCACTATATACACAACCTCTACACCCACTACTTGTGTCCAACAATATTTAAATTGGAATTGTATTAATATAATTAAAGTATTGGAAATGTGCATTGTTATCAGTCATAGAGGGAACTATAACATTCAATTTTCTTTAAATTATAATTATCATGTGTGTTGTTGGCCAATGAGATGTCCTCATTCTAGGTGTAAAAAATATGCATGAAAGATTCAAGGGAAAGGTGTGAGGTCTTTAATTAGATGAATACAAAAAGATTATTTTTTTGTGATATGATTAGAGGAAATTTTTGGGATGTTATTGGAGACTTATCTTTATTTCAAGTAATTATTGAATGTAACTAGAAGGTCAGGCGAATTTAACCTATTTAGTTGTGCATGTGAGTTAAATGTGGGGATTTTATGCTACTCAGATTTGAGGGTGACTTACATGTAGGTTGTTAAACATTATTGGTGGTAGGATGGGAAAACATGGTTTATGATCTCAAAAAAGTTATTAGGATAATTGGAAACTTGCTAAAGTACATGTCATTGAATTTTAGATTGATGTGATGTGGGATTGAGATGGAGGTAATTAGTGACATTCATTTTAATTTCATTATTTATAGGAATTCAAAGGAGACACTATTAGATATTTAGGGTTCATTTATTCTTTTACTATTTTTTAATTGTATTGTGGGTGAAGCATTGACAAAGTTAGTATTTTTCATTGTAGTCAATTTCATATCAGTGACCTAGTTTTTTTTCCTTCTATTTGGCTTGTGTAATATCTTGGTAGTATTATTAGGTTTTATATGCTTGTAGACTAGGTTTGATCTTTTACTGGGTAAGAATTTAACTACATGTTTTTTTTTTTTTTGTTTTTTTTTGTTTTTTGTTTTTTTTTGCACAGAGATATTGGTAATACAAAAATGGTGGAGTTGACTATTGGTTCAGTAAGGTAAATACTAATAAATTCCATTAGGGTTCTTTTTAAATGAAGGATTTAATGTTTTGGCTGGAGTGAAGTTATCTATTTAGGGTTTGAGGTAATTAGTGTCATTGAATTTAGTTTCATTATTTTTGGGTATGTAGAGAGGAGACTATTGGGGCTCGATTCTATTACTATATTGAGTTCATATCCATTAACTAAATTTATTTTTATTTGGATTATGTTTAACATCTAGGTAATATTATTGAGTAATATATGATTGTAGAAAAGGTTTGGTCTTTTATTAGGTAAGAATTTTACTATGCAACTTTATTTTTTTGCATAGAGATATTGGTAATACAAAAAATGGAAGTATAGACCATTGGTTTTGTAAGTAAGGTAAATAGTAATGAGGTTTTTTAAGTTTATTTTTTAGTGAAGGGTTTAATTTATAAGTTGAAATGAAGTACATTATTTATAGTTTAAGGCAATTAGTATCATTGATTTTAATTCCAATGTTTCTTGGTATGTATAGAGGAGATTAATTTGGACTGATTCATAATTATTAGGCACTTGTGATATTAGACATTTTTGGAGTTTGTGTCAATTGGATTTGTTTTTGAGGTAAGGTATTCAATATATTTTAAGCTACGACTTACAATTTTATAAAGTATTTTGATAGACTAAGTTATAGACATAACCTTGAAGTAAGTAAATTTTTATTGGTAAAAAAAATATAGTCTTTGAAAATCTTACTAATAAAAAAATCTTAGAAAAAAAATACATGGATCAACTTTGGTCAATTGTGATTGTAAATGTCTATAAAAAAGAAAAAACATAAACTCTTTAAACATTGAACATAAACTATATTCACTAAGTTTAGGATCCATCATCTATATCGCTTTCAAAACCAAATAAACCATAATTTAGTTTTTTGCATGCTTGAAAGCAACTAAATTACAATGGATGACAATAATTGACTCAAACACTAGACAACCTATTTCACTTTAGTAAGAAAGAAAAAGTTAATCCTTTTAATGAATAAGATCCCTAAAAATCCTCTGGTTATAATTTGTCTTATAAAAGCAATATTCAATTTACTAAGAGCATTTTCATGGAAATGACTAGACATGCAAAGAAATAAATGCTTGTTACTGAGTACCATTGTTACAAGTTACATTTTTATAATACTAGAGGCTTTGTAGCATTAGAAGTACTAGTGTAGGTGAATGTAATGGTTTGTGGTTATGTCTATATCTCTATATTTTGATGTGACCATAACTAGTAGTGATATTATTATAGACCATGTATAAATAATATTATTGTTCACAATCTAAAAATATCCAATGCTCATTACTTCTAGCATTGTCTCCATATGAAGGATTTTGAGTGAGGATGAATAACTTATATTTACGTATGTATGTATGTATATATACATACATACATATACACACACATACATACATAAATATATATGTATACACACACACAAAGACATACATACATATATATATATATATATATATATATATATATATCTATCTCTTTATGTGTGTGTGTCCACACACACACACACATTATGTATATATATGCGTACACACATATATACAT
>JARHVA010003554.1:127500-215000 GCA_037957365.1 Torreya grandis
TGTGACTACATGGATTGACATAAATAAGGGGATGTTATGTTGTGGATCCTATTTCCACATTATAATGTATTTCAAATATTGTACATTAAAATGTATTGTACACTCTTAATGTGTTCTCTACAAGTATAAATGCCTTGTTTATCTATATTTGTATATGTGTGGTGTCATCACCCATGATTAACGAGGAATCGTTATGGGTTGAATTGGCCCATGGTTTTGGTACCCATTATTTTGTAAAAATGCTATGTCAATTACTATTGATTTAATTATATATAGATGGACATATAGTAGGTAATATATAGGAAGAACTAAGTTTGAGAAGGTGAATAGAGTGTGTGAATTCAAGTGCAAATTTAAGATATTTTTTTGAGCATAGCTCCACATAATATTTGTGCATTATAATTGTGAGAAGATTGATATGAGAGTCTATTTTACTCTTTTTGGCTTGTAATAAGATCTGAGCAAGTGTTTTTCAGTGGATGTATCTCACATTGGGTGAACCATATTAAATCTTGTCTTCTTGTTGTGCATTTTAATTTCTATTCTTTATGTATCTTTATTCATAGCTCTTGTTATTGTGATTCTATGAAATTGCTTCGCATTAATTTCTATTTTATTCCCAACAAGGGAGAAATATCATGTTATGGAGATAACATATTTAATGCTTTTTTATCACTTAATAGAAAGTGATTCTGACATGTGGTATGTGTGTCTCTATACAACTCAGTCTTTTTATAATGGATTTCTTTTTGGAGATGTAGTAACATACACTTGTTTGAAAACCAATTTAATAGATAACATTATTAAAAAATTAGTAACTATTGCAAATTCGAAATCAAACATTATCAAATTAGGTTCATTTTATATTGATGGTGTCATAAAATGTAAAGGGTTTGTTTTTCAGTGGATTTCATATTTATTGAAGGTGATGGTTCATATGTGGTTTTCAAGAAGTCAACAGACTATAAAAATCTATAATCATTATTCTCAATTGAAATCTATGTATAATTTTTTTTTTGAAATAGAGATTAAACATATACACTATGAACCACTTATATTTAAAAAAAAAACTAAATAAGAAGTTATATGTTATAATAATTCTACAAACACATTGCCAAAAAATAAGATCAGTACTCCAAACATTGAAAATTGAATGTGAAAAGATTATGAACATGGAACCTATTAATGATCATGGACATTGGAATAGCTAATGCATCAATAAAAAATAAAAAATAATAGATGGTCATGTTAGTGGTGAATTCATTTCTATATAGGGTTACAATCTATTGGCATGGGCCAGTTGACATGACATAGTTATTGCTTTGCATAAATAAAACTTTTTCAAAACTTGTATTTTCAAATACAATGTTAGTAATTACTTATTTTATTCATTTCAAATATTTTTACATTTTTTTTTATGTACCTAGGGAATGTAACGAACCGCTACACCAAAAGCCTAGACTGTTAGTGAATCTACCCACCAGGATCATAACATCCCACCATGCTTCCGAAGCCTAGACTCTGGGCTGGCTTTGTGCACGTACACGAGATGCACTACATGTACGAGCCCCAGATGAACACTAAAATGCCGGTGTAACCCACCCGCTTCATGACTCGAACATGGGTGGTTGCTCTGATACCAAATGTAATGAACCACTACCCCAAAAGCCCAGACTGTTAGTGAATCCGCCCACCAGGATCATAACATTTTTGATATACATCAATATAACTATGTGATGGTTTTATAAAGCATTTCCAAATTTTGTTGGAAAGAAACCACCACAATGCACTCAGATTTTTACAACTAGAATTTGATCCCAAAGAGATATATAAACAACACATAAATGAAATTTTAACATACTTTGCTTGGATGTAAAGTTTAGATACTTCATGCATAAAAAATAATGAATATGGGATATGAGGTGATAATTTTTGCATAAATTGGATTTATATGTGGCTAAATATTTTAATTTATGTCTAATTTCTAAGAGCCAAAAAATGTATTTTCAACTTAACAAGAACTTATAATTAGATCCGTATTGCATTATTTTTTATGATCAAAATCTGACATGTAGACACTATGATCCATTGTACTACAAAAAATTAATGAATTATCAAAACTCAATGATACAAACACCTTTGTATACAACATGTACTATGTTTTCTACATATTGGGAAGTAACTATTTTGAACATACAAACAGATGGATTGAGGAAATTTTTGGAAGAAACATATAGATTTGGCGATAACATATTCAATGTTTTTTTACCATTTAATAAATGAATATTTTGACATATGATCTTTGCAAAATTATGCAGCTTAGTCTTTTTCCAATGCCTTTGTTTTTGAAGATGTAAAATCATATCCTTATTTAGAAACAAATCTAACTTTTGATGTTGTAGAAAACATGTTTAGTAATATACATTGGCAATCATAGATTTTTAAATTATTTTCAATCTATGATGATGGTGGGATGGAAGGTAGTGATTTTGTTGTTCAATCACTTTCATATGTATTAGATGTGACTATTATGTTATGGTCATTGATAGTTTGATAAAAGGTTAAAATTTATAATGATTGCTCTCAATCATGTGTAACATACAACATAATTTTCTTTGAAACAAATACAAAGGAGGTATATTATATACAATTAATAATGAAAAAACAAACTAATGAGTAGGTTGAATATTATATTATATAGAAAAAACACTGATAAAAAGAAAGCAATATTTGATTTGAACATTGAAAATTATATGTACAAAGTGTTTGGCTAATAAAACTATTAACATTTCACCTAAAAAAGGAATACAAAATTTCAAAAAAATCACCAACACACCTAATCATGTTTGTGTAGTTTGGAAACAACTACATTTTAAATATAATATAAAACCATTTCATCAAGCTAAAAAAGACATGTATCAAAAATTAATGACAAAAAATAAAGTCATTTGTAAAAATAAAATAAATGCAAATTGCAATCTATCATTGAAAAGTTTGATGCTTTCTAGATTTGTAACACCTACACATATTAGACAAAATAAGCACTTAAAATTTGTTCTTTTGTTATTAGAACACGAAGAAAGACTTGTTGTATTAAGGATATTATTTGAACATATAAGAGATATGGGCTATATAAAACCTCAAATTGGATTAAAAGGTCCAACTATTAATGTTCTATTGGACATTGATAAAATTCAAAATGCATTGCATAGATCTATAGATGAAAAATGATAGTCATTATTACATTAAAAAGGAAATTAGAATACAAAAACATGTATAAAAAAGGAACTATTTATTTTAAAATCAATATGGAATCATTACAAAAATTATGAATAATAAAATTTTACATTTCTCATAATGTGCAAATTAAGACTAATCAGAAACAATTAATAAGTATTGATTTCATGGACAATGTGAACAGTAGTAGTTTCTTTAATGAATCTAAAAGTAATAATGATAATGAAATGAACATGTATTTTGACATAGATACGAGTTATTTTAATGATACTTTAGTGCATGGATTTATAAAATTGATATATATTATATCAATGGAAGACAAGGTAATTGCAATAGTGCCAGCTGAAGACAATCATCCACTAGGAATTTTTAAAGATGAGGACTCAGAAGAGATGAATTTCCAACTCTTTTCTTTGGAAATCCTCATGATGAAGATATTATGTCAATATTTTCATACCAAAAAAATAACATAATAGGAACAATTACATGCTAATTTTCAATTCACATATCACCCTACAAACTTATTTTTCAAATCAATAAAATTAATCATAAATCATTTTGGAAAGACCATGTTGGTTTGAATAATGAAGGGACAACTAAAGGGAAGAAAAGTTTTGGCAAGAGATGTCAAATAAAAATCAAACTGATATATTTTTTTTAAAATTATAAATTAGATACATAGATTTTAAAAGAATATGTAAATCACTTGATTACTTGTAAGGTCTAAAAAATGCATTTTCCATGATACTATTATTCAGTCTAATATCTTGCTCCAAAACACTCATGAAATTGGATATTTTCAAAGAGAATAGTGGAACAATGATGGACATTCATCCTCCATTTTAGGACTAAGTGATATCCACCCATGGCATGGCTGTAGGTATTTGGCTTCACAATGGAGCTTTTGTGGAATAATCTCTATGAGATGTAATGCCACCACCGATGGTTTAGTACTACTTTATTGAATAATGAGTTAACTATTTGAGTTTTTTGCTAATGTTCATACACTTTGATTTACCATTTTATAAATGAAAGGGAGGGGGTAGTTCAATATCCAAAATAAACATAAAGAGAGGGAATAGTAAGGTATAAGAGAGCATATCTAGATCAGTATGAGATTAATGCTTCAACAATCAAGCTAAGTGCATCTGCCATAATTATATCATTGTGTGTTGAGTTTCACCAAAGGTTTTAAATCTAAGAAACATAATGGGAAGAGTATGGGGAAGCAATGAATAATGCTTGATTTATGAACCCTCACTAAATATAAATACTATAAATCCATAATAAATAACACAAACTTCCAAGATAACTTGTATACTAACACACATGTTATCAATATTGTAATAAAAATGAAAGGATTTCACAAAGATGCTATAATATACAAGTACATCATAACCATTTGGTTCATAAATTTACAAAGAATTAAAACAATTATCTGAACACTAACATTCATTACAAAATAAAATGATGCATACTTTGATAAACAAAATATGACTTTCATATAGGCTAAAGTTGAATTCATTAAAAAAATAAGTTTTATATTAAAAAGGTATCGATCATGTACAAATTTATACAATTCAAAAAGGGTGAAGGAAATTATAGGTGAAATATTGGCTTGGTCCCAGTAACACTTTTGAGCTAAATAATTATAGACCTCAAAAATACAATGCAATTACATATTTATAAATAAGGATGGGATTCACCTTCAAGTAGCATGATATTCCCATCTAGGGCCATGATGGAAACTCTTGGAAGTTACTAATTCATAAGTAACTAATACATGGAGGCAAAATAGACCAGTTGACTCCTAACTACTTTGACATTGGTTCTTGCCTTGAATACAGATACCATATGCATGTAAATTAGCATACATTAACCTATGCACTTGACTCCCTGAGGTCTAGTCAATGGAGAAGACCTAATGGAAGGGCTAGGGATTTAGCTAGTTGTTGAGTGGAATGGGATTCAAGATAGATGGTGGCATTGGGTTCTCGTGATGGAATCAAAATACCTTAATGGTGTCTTGATGTTCTTTGAGAGTATAAAGATGCATAGAGATAGAAATTTAAGGCCCTTCAATTGATGATATAAAAATAATATGAGGTTCTTCTTCGATGATCAGCTTAATAAAATGAGGGAGATTAGACCGAATGACTTTTGGGAGAAGTTATACTCTATCAGGTTGACTTTTCTCAGCTAATGCCATCTACTAAATGTAAATGATATAAGATGAGGCTAGATTGAAGGAGAAGAATATGGGATGAATGGGTGACTAATATTGGATAAAATTGCAATGATGTCCCATATTATTCCATAGAATGATGCTCGGTGGATCGAGGATGCACTTTTGTTCTTATAAAGTTGCTAAGGACTCTACGATAAGGTGGGTAAGTAGAATGGATTGAAATACCTTACATCTCAATTCGAAACTAATGTTAGACTATGTGACAGTGGTGGGAACAAGTGATCTAACTCTAGGTAATAAAATATGATAGACAAGACCTAGTGTCTCAAGAAGGGTCATCCAAAATAAACTAGGTGAAAGTGAGGAAAAATCATATGAGCTTGTTCAGATAATCACTTACAAACGGTGCTTGCTAGAATGTTGAAGCAAGGATTTAATATGAATTGATTATGCAGACGGACAAGGATTATGTATAATATGATTTATTTCACATATGGGGAATGATTTTGATATGATGTGATTGATTTTAAGGATGGTAAGGATTTTTTTGTTATGTGGTTTCTTGCATGGAGGGCAAGGATTTTGTTGTTGATTATGTTTGGTCTTCTCTAGGTTTTAACCAATGAATACTTGATAAAAATAAAGTGATAAAATTAAAGAATATAAAAACTGAAAATAAATAAATTCAAAAATCAGTTTTTAATCATTTTCAATATTTATAGTTCAAGAAATGATAGAGGGAAGAAACTTATACTACTATGTAAGATGTTGATTTTTCCTAGATCTATTTACATGTGAACTAGATGCAATGTTTTTGTTTATTTTAATTGGTTTATGTGAAATGATATAAATGCATGAATTGAATCTATTGTTTATAATTAATATGAGAATATATCTGATCCAAAACATAGCAATGAAACACTTTTTATGGATTTTTCTTGTAAGCAAACTAGGCTACTTTTTCAACCTTTCTAAACTTGCTACGAACAATATTTATCTATAATGAATTGATAGGATGAAAGAAAAAGATATAAGTTATAATTTTTTATTTATAAATAGATAAATTACAATCATTTTAACCTTTTAAAACCAATAATTTCAACAATTTACTACCTTCATACATTCACCTACGGTTGCCTATGTTTCTATGTTTGCCTAGGTGAATGTTTAAGATGCAAGAAGTTTGTCTAGATCTTGACTAAAATAAAATTTGTCTTGGGGAAATTCATTGAATATTTGATAAGATTTTGTTTTGAAATAATTTAAAATATGTATTTTTAACTTGAAATGAAACTAATCTATTGAATGCAATCATAAATCAAAACTAATTATGTTTTTGTAGCAAAGACAAATGAAAGAGATAGATCTATTCCACTATCAAATTTCATTATTTTCTTCTTTAAATGGGAAACTAATTTAATCACAATAAAAAAATATATTAAGTTTAATTTTATAAATAAAATATACTAGAAATCAAAATAACTCTGACCTAATTCTAGAATCAATCAATTGAAGTACAAGTAGTGTTTTGATAGAAGAATTTTCAACATGCTAAATTTATATGCTCTTATGTATATTTAAGAAACTCTATAGCTAGAGGATGCATAA
This sequence comes from Torreya grandis, assembly GCA_037957365.1. Classification (NCBI taxonomy): domain Eukaryota; kingdom Viridiplantae; phylum Streptophyta; class Pinopsida; order Cupressales; family Taxaceae; genus Torreya; species Torreya grandis. The sequence continues at coordinate 134,534 of JARHVA010003554.1, forward strand.
AATTTGAAAAAATATAGGAAAGGGGATAAGACACAATCCAAAAAAAGAAGAGTAGATGAATTGAGGTTGGCTAATGTCTTGGCTTGCAAGGTATTCTTTACTCTCACCAATGATAATTTTTCATTTGTAACTATGTAGTCGAGTCAAAAATATGACAAGCTAAATATTTTCGAAATTATAGCAAGGTTGTGGTTGTAAATAATTATTGATAACACTATCTAATGGTAAATTTTGGATATGAACTCAGACATTGATTGACATTATTTTAGCAAGAGAATGAACTGTGCATGGGAGAGTTCAACTAAGTGTTATGGTGTGTTAAAATTGAGATGAACTAAATAAGGATAAAATTAGGAGAGTGAGTGAGATAGGTATGATTTTAAGTGAGCACAAGTGATAATAATAATAATGAAAACAAATCTAATAGGGAAAAATTCATGAAAACAGGAGTCACGGGACCTAATTTTGGAAGGCATTCTACTGTGACGGAATTGATGCTTTATATGGAGGTAATTTTAGAATTGTTGCTTATATTGACAAAAACACCCTATAATATAGCTAAACTAACATCATTTTAATGCACAACCACCCTTTATAATAAAAACTATCACTTAAATTACACAACTATTGTGGTGGTTTCAAAGACTAAGGGGCATTTTTAGAATAGAGGAAGTTGGTTCTATTACTTGGGGAAATGGTTTGGTCACCCGTGGTTAATTTTTGAAGAAGAATAAAAATGTCTAGGAAATTCATGATCAAGGGGAATAAAATGGGTCAAAAGATGAATGTGGAAGCATAGGGGGTTAGCTCTATAAAGTTACCTATGGGGGAAAAAATAGGAGGTCATTGCATCATCATCATATTTGAATAAAAAATGTCACACCACATAATTTTTAGGTGCATATAAGTTGCCCCTTTCAGAGGGTGCCTTGTCATGAATTAGTAGGGTGTAGTCCCAAACAAGGCATATTTAAATAAAATGGGAGGTTATAGATAATTGCAACTCATCCCTAGCCAACTCATCCCTAGCCAAATTTACTTACCTATACAAAGGAACGAATCCTGTTAGGACTCTGTGTAACCTACAGATAAAATATGAAATTCAAGTGCTATTTTAAAGAAGAACGGAAGTAGAATATGAAATTAAAACAAGAAAATAATGTGTATGATACATGCATGGAAGATCATACTACCTAGATTATCCCATCAAGGGGGACCAAATTTGGTGCAAAGCCATGTGTACCTATAAAATGGTATTAATGTGCTACAAAAGATAGTAATTTTGTTAAGATGCTAGTGATATAACATTTGATTTTAAATACACAAAAAAACATCACATACATACATACAAATAAGTGCAAATGTAGAATATTTTGCTAAAAATGGAAAACTTTGAAATAAAATGGCTAGTTTTGGGCCCAATATATTCAAAAACTTACCACAAACAATCCATTTATGTCATTTACAATATTGGATATTTTTGAGCTCTAGATTGCTAGTGACCATTTTGAGTGTGGAAGTAGTCATTAGAAAGAGGATGATGAAAGGATGGTGAATGTTCTAATGGGAAGCATAGTCGGGCCACATCAGGTCAACTTTTGTGTACTCTGCTGGTAAGAAGTAAGACAAAGACCAATTTAACATGTTGATTTTTAGAATGCCTACTATATAGAGCGACAAGAAGATATAATAATAGATAAATTTGATGTGCTACATTTTGAAAGTTTCTATATTGTGCCAACTAAGTAACTATATAATCATAGAACAAAAAGCTCTACTATGCTAATGGACACATGATGTATGAAAATGCAATGTAGGTAGGAATGTTGTGATATTTGAGAGCTAGATGTAGAAATGGTTTAGGTGTGAAGAGTTCCCAAACATGCCAAACTCTTCACCTTCTAAAGTATATAACCGATAAGCTCCATTGTTGAAATATTTTTTTACTAAGCAGGGGCCCAACTAGTTGTGTCTAAATTTTTGGCCCTATCCTCCTTATTTTTAACCTAACTGTCAAACTTAAGAACAAAGTCCCCAACATAAATTAGGTAGTTTTGGGCATAACCATGAAACTCATAATATTATTTGTGAATTACAACTAATTATTTATGCCTGAATATGGAAATCAACTATGTATGAATAATGTCTTCCATGAATTGAAACACCTATCCACCACGAGTCTATCCTGGCATGGGGAAAATTATAAGATAATCATGTAGCCTATAGAACTACTGGAAAGACATGGATACTTTTGCATCTTCCAATGTTAGGTGATAGTGGGATCTTGGTAGCCCATCAAGATATAGTCTCAAACTGATTAATTTTGTGGGAGGGTGAGGATGTTTGACTTCAAGAAAACTTGGGTAATCATGGGTATAATTATCAATCATGATGGTGCTGATCATTAAGGTGTGATCCCCTTCTTTAGGCACGTGTATGACCAATAAAGGTCAAACATCTTGGGCAAGTGGCCTAGGATCGGTGGGGAAACTCAGTTTAATACATGTTTCAATGTCATTAAGTATCAAATGATCATGATGGTAGTGGCATGCCAAGTTAATGAAGGCCTCATCATCCCTTGATATTTCTATCATATGGATGTCAAAGATGTTGGATAATCCTTTTTTAGGTCTATAGTGTCAAGGCTTTAGGAAACTAATGTGTGTCATATGAAATAAATAGGAGGGTTTATGAAGGTGTAGTAAGTTTGGCCTTGTGTTATAAATGGAGGAAGGTAAGAACCTCTAGGATCTCAAAATGATTCCTCTTTGGATCTAGGTTGAGGTAGGTGATTACTTATGGGAATGTGAAAGATAGTTTATTTGGCTTTTTCTTCGGGGTCGAAATAATAAAAACATAGTTGGGGTCTCTTTGTGGTGTGGGGAGTAGTCTAATGTAATTAGGATATTTTTCTAGTGAAATAAGTGTTGGGGTGTAGTCATGAAACTTGAAATACTATAGATAGTAAATGGGCAACCTTGTTTGACCTATCATTATGTGGGGAAAAGCTTATAGGAATTTGGTGAGTGATTTCTTAGGGGCCGTTTCCTATAAGATATAAGAGAGGGGACCTTTTCAAGGAATATAGGGGTAATAATGAGTTTTGATGTTGATTTGTATCTTTTTTATCATCATACTAAAAATCCTCTCTTTGGGTGTTAAGGTGACTTAGGGAGGGGAAGCATTTTAATCGATCATCGATAGACTTCGGATATGAAGAGGAATGTAGCCATACATGGGCTGATGTAAGATAGATGGCATATCTAAAAGTAATAATACCATTAAATTAGGGATTATAAAGAATTGGTATGGTCCTATCATATCATGATTGGAAAGCATACTCTTGAGTGGTTCAAAAGTGACAAGGGTCAAATTTAGACCATGACTTTCCCCTATGTGATTATTATGCAAGGATGACTTCTTATATGTAGATACTTCTACCATACAAAGGTCAAGTAGGCAAGCCAAACCCTCATGGAGTTATTAGCCTTGATATCCAAATAATCCATAGGTTCCCAACCCCCATAGGTCGAATAGATGAACTAGGGCAATATATTTTTCCATAAGACTAATGATTTTTACGGTAGACAAGTTAGAAACCATAGTGTTAGCCCCAAAATTTTGACTAAGTATTGTCCTATTTTGGCATGAAACTAGCACAGCATTGGAAGACCATGGCGTGGGAATACCATGACATGTAACTGTTAGATAAGAAAGCACCATGGTATGGAACTTGTTTGGCTCAAGAGGATAATGACATGAGAGGATAATGGTGAAGAAGGGAATTACATGAGAGGACCCAATCAAAGGAGAACTATTCATGTAGAACCTAAGATTATTGGACATAGAATGAATGTGAAAGGCTAGGGGAGCATGTGGGAAGTGAGAGAAGTTATAAGAGTAATTCATATGGGACACTTTGACCTTTTTGATCAGTTGTACTAGCTTTCAAGGAACAAAACACATAGCCATTAGTATATAGCATAGAGCAAGGATCTAGGGGCACATGGCTTTGGGTCTTTAGTAATTTTCTTTTAAAGTGCCACAACTCTCAGTTTGTTGGGATTCCATGTGCCATTTACTCATACATTAATGATAGTAACACTTGTTAAAGGAAAAAATAAGTATAAATACCCTTATTGTAATCTTTTGTGATGACGATCTTTTGGAAGAATAGATAATAAAGATTTGCCTTGTGATTCACTAAGAATCTAATAGGAGATATCAGTTTTTACCAAATTGCATTATGAATGATGAAATACAATAAGTTCTAGAAATGGATATGGTTTATTTATTCATCTTATTATTGATATCTTTTTCTTTTCTAAGTTACTACTATTAGATAATGATGGTGATCCTTTTAATAGTGATAGTTACATCAAGGACTAGAAGGATAGTAGTAGTATATAGTATATTTGTGTTATTAAATAATCCTTGTTTATAAATACATAATGAAATATTAATAAACATACATTACTATGTTAGGAAACTTTTGGGAACCAGTCTTTCATTGTGTGCTTTGGGTGAGCATGCAAGACCAAACTCTCGTATGATAGGGCCAACACGCTAACTTGTTGGGATAGACTTCAGTGCCAGAGTTTAAACTAACTAAAATAAGCTGACATTTTGGTTTTGTTGCTGGGTCTCAAAGCATTTGAAGCATAGTCATTATAAAATGTTTAATAATATTATGATAGAAAATATAAAAGAATGGGTTACCAGTGTCGAAGATAATTTTACAGTCCTATATCTTGAGCTAGGAATCTCTACACGATAGTGGGTGGAGAAGAATATGTATAGAGTTTTAAATGAACCCTTATTTTGGGGGATTTTGATTCCTTTTCATACTCAAATAATAACATATGCTCAAGGATGGTCAAGGAATCTTAAGAGGTAGTCTTGGATGCTGGAGTAGCTAAGGGTTTTAGTACAACTCAAAGTTTCATACATGTGAGCAATTAACTATTGGTGGAGGGGAGTTCTGAATAGTTATATCCTAGAATACGCTGTCACAACCTACTCATATCCTAAAGAGGCTAAGTTTTTCTTTCTTCAAGAACTATGGGTTCACTATCTTAAGATTTTATCCTTTGAGATTAAGAAGTTATTTGTTGATCTTGGACTAGAAACCCTACCAAGGGTGGGCTAAATCCTTTTGTGCATGAGACGCACATTTGAAAGGGGATATTGGGGGTTTATACAAGACTATGGATTTAAAATCATAGCCAACAAACAAAAATTATATAAATGGAAGTATGATAAATCAAGTCAAAGAATAATGAGAATTAGGAGTCTGGGAAAAGACCAGGATAACTCATAGAGTACTATTAAGATCTGTAGGGAAGTGAAAACACATGAGGACCCCATCACTTTTAAACTGCGTTCTATGCCCCTTATATCTTATGAAGGAGAAATAAGCTAGATGGCAAGAACTAAAGAACCAAGCCTAAACCAACTTGATGCCCCCAACATCATGCATGCTCATGCCTTTGATTCAAGAGTACATATTTGAAATTGGGATATAGATAGTTCAAAGATATAAATTGAACTGGTAAGGGATACTAAAACTAAGACATTTGAGGCTCAGTTAGACTTAATACTTTTTTTCAAGGGAATTATATGGTATAATTTGGAATGCCTAGTGGACATGGAATTCAAGGATAGAATATAGGTCTAGCCTTAGTGAGCCAACCAGGTTCCACACTGAGCACTGTTACTGGAGGCATTGAATGAGGATTAGGTAGTGGCACAGGAGGAAGTGGACTTCCTCCTCAAAGGACTGGGGATAGAGGTTCCCATCAACTACCCACCCAAATGCTTCAATTGACCATGGTCTATTATGAGATGACATTATATTTACCTAAATATTGAGGGGTGGAGAATGTAGTTGAGCATGTCCATAAGTGTAAACTGATTTGGAAGATGTGAGTCATCATGTCTTCTGAATGTAAAGCTACATAGTTTGTCGCGATGCTCTTGGATCACACACAGAAGTGGTAATATAATTTTGACCCTTATCAAGTGATGGTCAATTTTGATCAGCTCAAAGTAACCTTCCTTCAGGAGTTTAACATTTAGGAATTTGAGTAACAAAGTATAGTAACACCGAAAGACATAAAGTAAGGACTTAAAAAAAGCATCCATGATTATGATGCAAGGTTTAAGACCTTGTTATCTAAACTATCACTTGAAATTAATGTTTCCCATCATGCACAATGGTTTGTGAGAGGATTTTTATTACCATTTTGATGGACATTGTCACAATGAACTTTTACAAGCCCATGTGAGGCCTTAGAAGTTGTTCTCTGCACTGAAGTGGTTAAAAGCATTGATACTAGGATTAAACCCTTTATGGAGGCCCAAATAGCCTCAATGCCATCAAAACATGAGAAGTTAACAACTAAAAATACACATGAAACACATAGTGGTTTCTGGTGTACCAACTATGAAACTAAAGGGCATATAAGGAACAACTAACTGTGCAAGAACATCTACATGATACTAAAACAAACATGTGAGATCTACCATAAGGAACATGATGTCCATTCTTGTTCTCTTTTGAAATGGGATACAAACACTAAGGTTTTTGAGTATTGTAATATTTATAATGATTACACCCATGACACCAATGACTATTGATTAATCAGTGATATCCATAAAGCTTGAGTTCATGGCATGCACCAAACCTCAATCATTAATACCCAAGACAATAGTGGCTATCGTGGGCAAGGGAGAGGATGAGGATGAGGAGGTAGTTGGTTCCCACCTAAAATATATTACAAATGTGGATCTCCAAACCACTATCAAATGGATTACCGCTAGTATCCAACGTGTGTTTTCTGCAAAAAGGACCACCGATTGGAAGAGCGTCTAGATCTATATGCATCTATCATGAAGGAACATAATGAAAAAGGCATTGATATGATTCAAGTTGATAAAAAATTAGCATGAATTCCAAAAAATCCATATATTTAAACAAGTAAATGTTAGTAATTTGACCTATCAAGGCCAAATTACTACTCTTAGCATACAAAACTTTCCTAAAACTGGTCATAGCCTTTTAAATTTGGTCAAACCAAGTAATTTTTGCCTAAAAATCACTAATTTTGGTCAAAAATGGATTGTAAATGGGTCATTATCATTTTGAAATAGCATTGTCAATTTCAAATATGTAGATAATCTATGCACAGGGATCAATTTTGAGATAAAATTGAACATTCTAGGAGCTACAGGTGGTTATAGGACATCAAATTATATACAAAAGGTCATTATGAGTTGTATAACATTACTAAAAATTTTAATATCCATTGGAAAATTTAATATACTTGATGTTTTGTAACAGTCTGTAGCATGTCCGTTGGAGATCACCATTGGAGTAGGCATCATTCTGGAGTGTCATAGAGGTTTATAAGTCCAGGTAAATTTTTTAAAATAAATTAATAATGTTTTTAATATCATAATCAGAAATTTAAATAGTGTCAAAATCTAAATTTTAAGTAGACTATGCTCATACAGGGTTTAACAAGCAAACATGCATAATGGCCAGAAAGGGGTTTTTTAAATTTTCAAGCAAAATGTGCTTTCATAGTGTTTTAATAGAATATTACAGAAAAAATGATGATTTTTTTAGGAATTTATTAGAATGTGAATAGTTATTTTCATTTTGATAATTTTTTCACTTTTTGTAGTTTTAGACACCCTTCCTAGCCTCATGTTCAGATGCTCATATCTTTCACCATGTATGGATTTTGGCAAAAGGATCTTAGTATTTTTTTATTACCCATATTTAATTATAATTATGATAAATTGAGACTATTTTTCTGTTTTTAATTTATGAATAATCATTAAGAGTGTAGGCAGTTTAGAATGCAGCCAAAACCCCACAAGTAGATTTCTCCATGTGGTAATTTTTTATATATTTTGAATGGGAACCCAATATTTTTATGGATGTTTGAGGCATCAGTTTTATACACATAAATAATTTTTTTTTGAGATTTAGAGGCTTGTACTTCATGAATCATCATTTTGAAAATTCAGCTTCAAAGCCTGCCTAAACCCTAAAAAAATTAGTTTTGAAAAAAATTGATTTTATTACCATAAAATCATATTAAATAAAATTTAAACCTTTTAAATTGTAAATTAAACTTAGATAGGATTCCATAAATGTGAATTTTATGCATGGAAATATACAGATGAAGGTAGAAATCATGTGTTTTTATAGAAAAAAACATGTAAAATGAAGTACAAGATACTTCAATGAAATATAATAAATGTATATCAAATAATAAGACTTTATTTTCATATTAAAATTTTATTTTGGTCATAAATCATCCCAAAGTGTCCCGAACAGTGCAATCAAAATGGTCAATCTGTAAGAAAATGAAGGAAAATAGGCCTAGTCAACACTGTTGACTGAATGGTGAGTGTTTTGTCATAAAAATCAAATATATTTTGAAGATAAAAGATTTTATAGGTACATTTAATTTTTTTTTTAGGTTTTACAGCATCTTGTTTCAGGTTTAACAGATTCTAAATGCAAGAGGATAGGCTATTAGGCCTAATTGGTCAATTAAACAAGTAAAGAATGACATTGAAAATCTATGAAATGAATTAATTTTTGAGTTAACACATGGAATATATGTTTTTAAAGTGGATATATAATTCTCAATTCAATCCAAAAGTTTCAATTCTTGCATGTTGAGCTCAATTTGAGTTAACTAGTCCTTAAGGTTCAAATTCTTTGGTTGACTAGTTTAGCTAGTTTCATGCATCTCCCATGTTTTTCATGTAAGATAAAGACTATCAATAACTTAAAATCACATTAAATATGGAGTTATATTATAATTTATGGTATTATTTTTATTAAGGGAAGGTTTAAAAGTCAACATGGTCCCACCACTTCTCAATTCTATGCCAAAAATGAAGAACATGCAATTTTTGAAGACTTAGAACATTTTAAAGCCTTTATTTAATATTGTAAAAGGATTTTAGTCTTATTTTAACTCAAATAAGACTAATAATTTTATTTTCCATGCAAAAATTTCTTTATTTAATGTTTTAGACTTATATATTGGATTTTTGAAGCCATTTTTGAAGAATTTCCTGAAGCAGAGCAAAAATTGTAATTGACACCATTTATCAAATAAAGAAGATTTTTTGCATATGTTTTTTTTGGATCAGAATAGAGTGTATTTTTTTAATGGTGTAATATAATATAAGTGAGATATATATCCCATTTTCTTAGGTCCTTTCCTCATCTACTGTGAAAATCTCATCCTCTATAGGTCATTTGAAGAGCTAGGAATAGAATTTGCTTTGCAAACTTCTTTCAGGGCTTCTTTTAAAACACTTATGTTCAGGATTGAATGCAAAGTTTTCTTTCCAATTCATATGTGTGTCTTACTCATTTTTAAAAATATTTCATAGAATATCAATCATTCAAGTGCATCATCCCATTTAGATAGGATTTCCTTTCAATTTTTCCTTCCCCTTTTCATCCCAGAAATCACAGTAATCAGATTTAATAGATAAATCTTAAGGGAACCCACCCTCTCTAGAGGTTCTTCTCAGTACAGAGTCAACCATACTCTAAGAATTACCAATTTTATTTGATGGAGTGAGGGCATGTTTTGTACATCTTCGATTAGGGTACACTCTAGAGTGATAACAATTTTTGGCACACCCGATGGAACATCATTCTACACACTAGCCTTTCGAGGCATTCAAAAAATCAATGCAACTTTTAGGCACTCAAAATTGGTTTTGAACATCAGGTATCTTTTCAATATTGATTAATTTTAGTATTTGGCTTACTAATGATATTTAATGGCTTGTTTCAGTACGAATCCATATTATCCTCACTATCATCACTATGACCAAACATACTATGATCTTCACCAGGAGTTTGAGGATCTATATCAAGAATATATGCAGGAGTATTTTCCAGACCCTCTATATGAACAACCAATCCATCATAATATTTCCCATTACTAGCCTAATTATGGACATTTTGCATCTACCAAATCCATATCAGTACTTTAGCAAACTTTAGTGAGACTTGAAAAACATGCACTAGAGTTGTATTCACATAACTTTTATGGCCAAGATACACATACTCACCAAATTAATCATCTGAGAGAGTCGTTGAAGCAAATAAAAAATCAATGGGCACTTGTTGAGAGGGAATATTGAGGTAATCTCATTGGTGAGATGATGGATGTAAGTGGTTACATTCAAAGCATTAAGGATAAACTAAATGGCCTCAAGGAACATCAGGTTCAATCATAAACTTCTTATATGCCATCCATTCTTCCTCAAAAGACCATTCCAAGATCCCCTTTGATTTTGACAAGTTCTTCATATATTTCTCAGACCTTCCCTTCTTGGAGACCAATCCAATAGAACTGTCAAAGAAAGAAAGAGATTGCTATATGATAACCTGCTATTAAAATAATTGACCACTTTAAAGAGAAGATGTTCCAAGAGAATATTGATAACCATATCAGAGAGTTGGAGTTGAAGATAAGGAAAGAGGAGGAGAATCAAAATGTCAAAAAAGAGCCTTTATCTTTCCCATCTTGAAACCAAATCATGAAATTAAGCAACAAAGAGGAACAATCAAGCATCATTAAAGATGCTAAATTCAAGAAAGAGATCATTCAACCTTCATCCTTTCCTCCTTATAAGCCTAAATCCTTTCTTTCATGGAAAGCCAATCAAGAAAAAGTGTAGAAAGATGAGGTGAAGGTGATCCAAGAAGCGCAACCTCATGAGCAAAATCAGGTATCTATGGTTACTTTTGTAGATCTTTCACATCTTATTGAATACTTTTAGGGGTTTACCATGCCACTTTTGGAGCAAGAACCTCTTCTTTATGAGTTAAATGAAGAAGATGCAGCCAAAGAGACAAAAAATAAAGGTGACTTGAGTGATCAAGAAGAAGATGATCATTGGCAGTAGTTATACCATGATTTCTTGAATGAAATTAAATTGTTTAAGATGGTAGATTTTGATGATGAGATAGAGCAACATTCATTTGAGGATTCCACCAATGTTTTGGAGCTTCAAGAAGGCAATGCTATTTTAGAGATCCCAAAGTAAGATGAGTTGGAGTTGGAGTGGATGGATAAGATGTCATTCTCTATAGAAGATGAAGATGAAGCAAGTGCAACAGATCAAGAACCTTCATATGACTCCATCCAAAAGGTGAAAATATGTGATCAACATGTTTCAAAGGGTAAGATTGAAAATGAATTTCATGTCCTTTCAATTAATCATGATGAAGAGGCCTTTTGGGATGATTTGGAGAGTTTTTGTGCAAATTTTGATAGTCCATCTCCAATCCATATGGAGATTCAGAAATGTTTTGTAAAGAGTACTGTTGTAGTTGTTCATCAAGAAAAAATTAATGAAATATTGTAGCCATGTTTAAATCCATACCAAGAGGTTAAAGATCTCAGTGAGCCACTACCTCAAATGGATCATAATGAAGATACCAATCCAAACATACCTATTGATTTGCTAATACAATTATTGAATGAGAATGTGTCAAATCATGATCAACCTATGAATGAGGTAGAGATAGTAGTTTTGATGCAACAAAGAAGAATATGGGAGGAGGATGATTGGATCTTAGATCCATATCTTTAATCCATACACCTAAGAATGGAATTTGGAGGCCTAGTTGCGTCATCTAGAACATATGAACATATAAGTGATCCCATTTTTAAAATAGAGCTATCTAAAGGAAGCAAATACGTTTCAAAGTTCCATAGTGCATCAAATAGCTTTCCATTTGATCCAGGAGGGCCAATTAGTTGGAGGTTAGTTTATACATAATAGAATTACTGTTGTTACTTTCCTCTAAGTGCATATCGAAACATGCTTTTATTTGTTGTTTTTTCCCTTTCTAATTTTTGTTGCCCATTCCTCTAAGTGCACACATGCATGTGTTTATTATTATTTGTGCCAGTTGTCTTGTTTGTGTCTTTGCCCACAAAAAATCTTCCAATATTTAGTGTATATCCAAGTCTATCCTTGTCAGATTTTTTGAGTTCTTTGACCAATAGGCTGGTCAACCCTCAAAATTCACCAAAATTTTTAGTAATTTGACCTATCAAGGCTAGATTACTACTCCTATCATACAAAACTTTCCTACAACCAGTCATAGCCATTTAAAGTTGGTCAAACCAAGGAATTTTGGCATAAAAAACACTAATTTTTTTCAAAAAAATAAAAATTGGATTGTAAATTGGTCATTATAATTTTAAAATAGAATTGTCAATTTTAAATATGTAGACAATCCATGCATAGGGATCAATTTTGAGATAAAATTAAACATTCTGAGAGCTATAGGTGGTTACAAGACCTAAAATTTTATACACAAGGTCATTATGAGTTGGAAAACATTTTAAAAAAATTTCATGGCCATTGGAAAATTTAAGATACTCACTATTTTGTAATAGTCCTTCACATGTCCATTAGAGATCACCATTGGAGTAGGCATCATTCTGGAGTGTCACAAAGGTTTATAAGTCTAGGTAAAAGTATAGAAAACATGATATGATGTTTTTTACATAATAATCATACCTTTAAATATTGTCAAAACTCTAAATTTGAAGCAGATCATGCTCATATAGGCTTTTGTAAGTAAACAGGCATAAATGCCAAAAAGGGGTTTTTTGAATTTTCAAGGAAAATGTGATTTAAAAGTGTTTTTATATCATGGTAAAAATCACATGATGATTTTTTCAAGCATTGGGAATAATGTGAAGATTTATTTTCATTTTGGTGATATTTTCACTTTTTGCAGTTCTAGACACCCTTCTTAGTCTCTTGTTCAGATGCTTATATATTTCACCACGTATGGATTTTGGCAAAATGTTATTAGTATGTTTTGAGTACCTATATGTAATTATAATTCATGAAAAATTGAGACTAATTTAGGGTTTTTAATTTATGAACAGGTATTAAGAGTGTAGGTAGTTCAGAATATAGTCAAAACCCCACAAGCAAATTTCTCCACATGGTAAATTTTTATATATTTTAAATGATAACCCAATATTTTAATGTATTTTTGGGGTTTATTTTTATATACATCAATATATATTTTTAGAAATGTACGGATGAGGGTAGAAATCATGTTTTTTGTGGAAAAAACCATGTAAAATGAAGTAAAGACACTTTAATGAAATATAATCGATGGATGTCAAAGCCTAAATTTTTTATCATCTTAATTTTAAAAAAAAAAAAAAAAAAAATCATCCCAAAAATGTCCCAATAAGCTCAATCAAAATGTCCAGTCTACAGGAAAATAGAGCAAAATAAGCCTAGTCAACCCTGTTGACTGAATGGCGAGTGTTTTCTCATAAAAATCAAATATCTTGTGATGATAAAAGTTTTTATAGGTTTATTTAATTATTTTATCATGTTTCATATCATCTTGTTTCAGGTTTAATGGACTTTAAATGCAAGATGATAGGCTATTAGGCCTAATTGGTCAATTAAACAAGTAAAAAATGGCATTAAAAATCTATCAAATGAATTAATTTTGGAATTACCACGTGGAATATATGTTTTTTAAGTTGATATATTATTTTAAAGTCAATCCACAAGTTTTATTTCATGCAATTTGAGCTCAAGTTGAGTTAACTAGTCCTTAAGGGTCAAATCTCTTTGGTTGACTAGTTTGACTAGTTTCATGCATCTCCCATGCTTTTCATGCAAGATAAAGACTTTAAATAACTTAAACTCACATTCAATATTGAGTTATATTATATTTTATGACATTATTTTCATGCAATTAATGTTGACAAGTCAACATGGGCCTACCACTTCTCAATTCTATGCCAAAAATGAACATGCAATTTTTGAAGACTTTAAAGATTTTAAAGCCTTTATTTAATATTGTTAAAGGATTTTAGTATTATTTTAAATAAAATAAGACAAATAATTCTATTTTCCATGCCACTTTGGCTTTATTTAAGGTTTTAGACTTAGATATTGGCTTTTTGAAGCCATTTTTGAAGAATTTCCTAAAGCAAAGCAAAAATTGTAATTGACACCATTTATCAAATAAAGAAGTTTTTTTGGATAAAAATAGAGTGTATTTTTTGATTATGTACTAGGATATAATTTAAATATATATCCCCTTTTTTTAAATTCCTTTCCTTACCTACTATAAAAATTTCATCCTCTATAGGTCATTTGAAGAGCTAGGAATATAATTTGCTTTTCAAGCTTCTTTCAGGCCTTATTTCGAAACACTTATGTTCATGATTGAATTTAGAGCTTTATTTTAGATTCATATGTGTGTATTACTCAATTTTATAAATCTTTTAGATAATATCAATCATTCAGGTGCATCACCCCATTTAGACAAGATTTCCTTTTAGATTTCCCTTCCCCTTTTCATCTCAAAAATCACAGTAGTCAGATTCAATAGATAAATCTTAAGGGAACCATCCATCTCTAAATGTTCTTATCAGTATAGAGTCACCCACACTCTAAGAATTTCCAATTTTATCAACTGTAGTGAGGGTATGTTTTTCACATCTTTGAGTAGGGTGCACTCCAGAGTGATAACAATAAACATTACCACTCATAGTGGGGGACAGACTCAGTCAACAACTAATCCAATTGAGAAGGCACATCAAGAATAACCATAAGTTCAAAAATACCCAAATGTTTAGTAGAAAAATGATGTCCTCTAGGATATTATGTCACTCATATGAGAACTTCAAGGTGATATTTAGTTCCTCAAAGATAAGGACATAATGTAGTGCGCTACTATGTAAAGGGAAGATGAACTTTGACTGGTGGCATGAGATGACTTCCAAAAACTATGCAAGTAGATGCTAGATGAAAATACTATTCCATAGCTTAGCACTTAGATTAAGTGTCAAACCTGAATATCAAAATAATCACACCCTCACATCATTTAGCAAAGTGAAGACTGGTACTTGAATCATGCTCGATGCTAGGAATCTCTTAGTTCCTCTACTCCCCTAGAAGATAAAAAAATATTGATTAACACTGCCATTGACAGATGGGTAATTAGAGACATTTTAGTGGATTCTAGTGTAGAATTCAATGTCTTCACTAAATATGCTTGGTGAAAATTTTCTAATCCAGCTCTATAGCCTTCACCTCATGTCTTACTCATGAAAAATAAGACTTTCACACACCCTATTAGAGTCCTCAAGAATGCCATGGTAGACATACTTAGAGTGTCATTCAAAATATATTTTAAGGTGCTAGAGTTAGCTGAAGCTGATGATTACCCAACTTTACTAGGAAGACCTTGGTGCTATGATAAAATGAGGACTCGATCTTGAAAAAATACTATATTGGTTTTGAGAATATTGATTAGCATGTTGTAATCCCCTTGGATTAAGAACAAGGACCCCCTTATATAGAGCCCATTAATGTTGAAGAAGATATCAACAACATATACAATGTCACTTCTGGAAGTGATGAATAACATGATCCCACCCCAAATGGTGTTCTTTGATGGACTGATAACCAAACTATTTTTGATACTACAAGAAATGATTGTAACTACTAGGCCCGTGATGAATATGATCTCACTGGGATGATGTCTAGCATATCCAATAGTAGAGAGAACTTCCTGTATTATCCTCTTAAATGTCATAATTTTATCCATCTTACTAGACTATAAATGAGAGGACCACTTATAGGACCACCGCTAGAAAGAATTGATCAATCCCCATGATTTCATAGATAAATGGAAGTATGTGACTTTATCTAGAACCTTAAGGAATTCTATGAGACTAAAAATGATCAGATGAGGTCATTAAATCATCTTTTCGATGGCACCACTACAAGATGACAGTGTACCCATAAAGAGCACCTTCTATACTAAGACCAAGTAGATTCTTCTCTACATCATAGATTTCATCACAATAATAAGGTTAGAGGAACACTTAGTTATAATGGAGTGCAAGTCCCTGAACCTCACATTGAAGCTTGTGAGATAATATGGAGAACTAAAAAAACATACTTACCAAAGTATTTTTTGGTGCATTCATTCTATGGAACTTTATGCACATGGGCACGGTCCTAGTATATTCATGAAGAGTGACATATGGGAACCATGTTCTAGTAGTTACTGGAGGAGAGTATGAACTCAACACTCTCTTATTCATCACCAAGTATGGACTTGTGTCCCACTCTCTAAGCCATGTGTGAAGTAGTTATCAAAGACCCAAGTCCCATGGAAGACTACCTAAAAAAAATCCATCAAGAACTTGAGGAATTTTTACACTTGTTCAACAAGCCTCGAAAACCTCCAACTCCTTCACCTACTCTAGTTCCTAATGAAGTTTGACATGAAGAGATTTGCTTGGCAAAGAAAAATCTCATCTTTTAAGTAGATGAAGGTAAAGGATCTACTTTACTAGACCACCTGACCAACCATTTAGATGTTTCTATAATCATTGGTACATGAAACATTTAGGACATAAGTCTTTAAGTAGATAACCCCTATCATGGACATATTTAGGCTGTTCAACACAATATTGATACAGAGCAAGAACCAAAGATTGATATAGTAGAAAACTACTAGATTGATATAGATATATTACAAATCTTTGAGTTAATAAAATAATACCAAGATGTTTTACAAAGGAACTACAATGAAATGAAATGAGTCCACTCATATTTAGAGAAAATGCACATCAAGCTAGTTGATGATGCTTGACTAGTGAAAAAATGATCATAAAAAATGAATCCTAATTTTGAGCATGCATGAAGGAAGAGATTAACAATATGCTCTATGCCTGAGTAATCACTCTTATAGCTAAATTCTATTAGGTTAGTCCCATGGTGATTAGTATTAAAAAGGATGGATGCATCCATATCTGTGTGGACTACATAGTGCTTAATGTGTCTTGTGTGATAGATCCCTTTCCAACACCATTTACAGAGGAAATCCTATAAGGGGTTATGGGTTGTGAAATATTATCCTTTATAAATGGATTCTTAGGGTACCATCAAGTCTAAATCACTGAAGAAGACCAACCTGAAACAACATTCACCATTGAGTGGGGGTCATTTGTAGATACTATTATTCCCTTCAGATTGAAAAATGATCCAATAGTGTTTTCATGATAACAGTTGAAGCCTTTAAAGATTTCATTCAAAAGTTCCTCCAATTATATTTATATGATTGGATGATATATGGTTTGGTTAAGGACATTTTTTTAAATCTTAGAATCATGCTTGAGCACTATTGAGTATTGCAGATATCCATAAATTTAAAGAAATGTCTATTTATTATGCCTTTTGGTGTACTCCTGGGGCATATTATTGGTAAAGAAGGAATTCTTATGGACTGAATGAAGGTATATGTGATCCTTCACCTTACAGTACCCAAGACCCAATGTAAATTTCTGACCTTCTGTAGGCACATGGGTTATTATAAAAAGTTCATTCATAGTTATGCCAAAATTACCACACCCTTAGAAGAAAATTTAAAGCATATTGAACAGTTCATATGGACTAATTCTCTTAAAGAAGCTTTTGAAGCACTAAAAAAAAGTTGGTCACTACTCCTATTTTTCAATTCCCTAACTAGACAAATCCATTTCATGTCCATGTGAATACATCGAGCATGGTTGTTAGTGCAATCCTTTCATAATCAGGTGATGGCCATTTGGATCACCCCATTTACTTTACCAATAGGAAGCTCACACAAACTAAATAGAACTATACTACTATGAAACATGAATCCTTGTAAATGGTTTATGCCTTGCAAAAGTTTTGATAGTAACTTTTATCCACTCCATTTATCTTTTATATAGATAATGAGGCTTTAAATTACCGAGTTAACAAACCAGTGTTGCATGGGAGGATTTGCTATTGGATTGTGTTGTTCTAGGAATTTCATTTTTTTGTAATGGTAAAACTGGGAAAGGTGAACTATGGACCTGACCACCTATCCTAGATTGAGAATGGAGAACCCTCATGCACCATAGAAGATGATCTTCCTAATGTACAACTCTTTCAAGTTGTATGGGTATAGAAATAATTGGAAGATATTGTAGCATTTTTGAACACTATAACTATGCCTAAGTCTCCTACCTTACTAGAGAAAAAATAACTTATAGTTTGCACTACATCCTTCCAACTCATAGCAGGTGACCTTTACAAAATCAACCATGATGAGGTGCTTCACCATTACATAATGCAACATGAGTTCCCTGAGGTATTTTATGAAGTTCATGAAGGTATCATAGGTGAATAATTTGATGGAGAGGCTACCTCACGTAAGGTTTTTCTAGTTAGGCTCTGGTGGCTAACTTTATTCCAAGATAATAAGGCATATGTGAGGTAATGTGACATCTATTAGCATGTAGGTAAACCAAACAAATGAGATGTTACGCCTTTGTAACTCATACCTTTTTAGGAACATTTTGAAAAATGGGTTATTGATTTTATGGGGCCCATCACTCCATTATGGTGATGAATAGGTTCTTGATACATCATTGTAGTAACCGACTACCTTACGTGTTGGGCTAAAGTAGCATTGACAAAGGAATGTACCACAACTATTACTACATGTTTCATTTGGGAGAACATCATAACATGGTTTGAGTGTCCCTTGAGTTTCACTAGTGATCAAGGAACCCACTTTTTGAATGAAACCATTCACACAATGTTGGCCATGTTTATGATCATGCACCATAAGACACCACCTTACCACTGATAGGACAATGGAACTATTGAAGCTTTCAATAAGATCCTTGATACCACTACAAAAAATTACAATTTTGGCTAGATTGATTTGGATGATAGGTGCCTACGACACTTTTGGCTTACTAAACTACCTATAAGCACCTCAACAAGAGTACACCATTCAACTTGGTGTATGGAAAAGTAGTAAAACTAGTAGAATTCTTGGTGCCATCCCTCCATATCATGCATGTATGATAACTTGATGATGAGTCATACTTGACATCATGTTTGGATATCTTAATGAAATTAAATGAGACCTAGTTCCTCACTCATTGGAGATAGGATGTAGAGAAACACAATTAGAAGGCATAACATGATAGCCATATCAAGAACAAGATTTTTTCTCTAGGAATGAATGTTTTTTTATATGACTCTAAGTTTTCATGCCTCCTTATAAATATTCATATCGATTGGGATGGCGTATATATAATACATATTATTCAACTTACAAGGGCAAGTTGATTACAAAGAATGGATGTTTAGTTCCTCCTAGGGCACTATAATGGAAGTCAGTTTCAATTGTATTTCACATCAGAATAACTAAATTTTTTGTAATAAATAAGGCTTATAACATTAGATTATTATTTTCTACTTTCAATAAAAGCACTACCTTTTTTGCATGCAACTCTTTCCTTATGATAATTTGTGTTTTTATTTTTGTGGAGGATCAGGGACCATTTTAGTGTGGGGTAAGAAGTCACATGTAAGGTTAAAAAATAAAAAGTGCACAAGTAAATGGGAATGTATGATATTTGGTAACATGAGTTATATAGGCATACAAGTGATTAAGGTCATGAGAGCCATTTAATGTACTAATGGATAAGGTTCTTTCCATATGTTAGAAATTTAAAAAGGGACAACTATTTTCCACCATTCAAAGTTTAAGGTACAACTGTCACCCACTTCAAAGAAGAGCATGATAAGGGATGTGTCATTAATGTAATTAGGTTAGTTATCATAATAAGTGTACTAATTATGTGATGGGAAAAAACCATTAAGGCATTAATTGCATAGGGCAAGGTTTAATATATGATGGCCTTTAAAATATTTTCATTTATGATACAAAGTGACAGGGTGAAGGAAGGAATTAATGAGGATAAACCCTCCATAGAGCATATAAATTGGAAAGGTAAAGCCATTTTACACTTTACAATGTGTGAATTATTGAATTGCTAAGTGCTAAGAACAAGAGATGAACCATAGCTAAAAAACAAGTGACCACACCAGAATCAAATTATTCAATTCCTGAATGGAGTAGAATGTTTATCTTCTTGGTGAGTTAGGTAGGTTGTTACCTAGGTGATAAAAGATATTTTAAGTCCATTTTGGTGGAATGAAGTGAATGTTTTCATGATTTCAATTTGTAGGTCTGCCATTAACGAACTATTGAAACTCAAAAAGTTAAAGTGAATTTGTGTACAACCATGTATTCTTTTGGGAATGTGGGATGGATGTGCATTAACCTTTAGGATCCTTGAAGAGTAAATATGTCTAAAAAAAGGTGAGAGACTTGAAAAGCTACCAAATATACCAGAGGAAGAAGAGGTGAGCAGAAGAGAATAGTTTTCCATTCGAGATGAGACTCTAGAGGATCAAGAGCAAAGACCAAAACAAGTACAGTGCATAGGAAAAGTGAGAGAATGTGTGGAATAAAAAGGGGAAAGATGGAAAAGAGACGGAAGTAGGAATAGACATCAGTAGCTCAAAATGTCCCAGCATCTTTACCTCTATCCCTTTGATAGAAGAAATGTAATATTTAGATTCGGTCTTATACATGGAAAACTAAGTCTCTAAAGTATCAACGACCATAGTGTTTGATTATAACCATTGACAGTTAAGAAATGAAGTGGAGATCCAAAATGACTACTAGGTCAAGACCACCAACACAAAAAATCAATTTATCTATTAATTAACCATTAAAAACTAGCTGGATGCCACATGACTCTTCTAACTCTTTGATTTTAGTAAACTTATGGAGGTAGTGCAATTCCTCCTCTTATGCATCCATGAGGACTATATCTACTTTTAAGGGTATAACATGAAGATCACCCTAGAGATAATTAGTAAAGTCACTGGATGTTAGTGCTCAGAGTTGAGTGTTATCAATGACTTGGCTAACACAGAGGAGATACCAAAAACCACCACAATACTAATGTATCAAAAGTAGGGGCATGTGATGCATATCAAGAACCTATAAGATCTTTCCCTCTAAGTTGTGGCATGGATCATTTCCAAAAATATTAGGCTTATCATTGGAAGGAGGTGGATATGTCCCACCTCTATATTGCTCACCAAGTCTCCCAAGGACTAAATTACAATTAAGCCCTATACTTTATCCATAAAATTATTGAAAATGCAAAGAAGGACCATTGAATGCCCAACTATAGGTTCCATTCGGGAATAATCCTCCTTTTGATGGTTTTCAACAAGATTGAGGTGTCAAATTATAGTTTAGGTGAGTTAAAGTGGGTGTACCCTCCCACTCATAAATCCCTTATTGAGCATTACAAGGCCTTTACTTGCCCCCAACATATCACCCCCTCATATAAGATAAATATGAGGTATTGATTCAATGGGATGAAGGTGGCATTCAATAATGAATAGAAATTTCTAAAGGACTTACCCTCTACATACTAAACAAACACAATTCACTCTAAAGCAACATTTCTCCCTCACATGGATCTGAATGAATCCATTTGGAGAGATTTTAGGATGACTCAAACTACCCTATGCCTTCTTCACATGGTACTTCATAGACTCCTTTAATTAGATATATGATGCACAAATGATCATTTTTCAATAAAAAAGGATTGATGTACATCTTCACACCGTCTAAAATATCTATTTATATCCAAGTAATAAGGCTTATATGGAGAGATTAGAGATAGGCTTGACCGACATACAGGTCAAGCAAACCCTGAATGGGGAACCATATCATAGGTTGTTCTAAATACTTCACCTATTTAAGAACCCAAATGATGGATACCTCAAGGAAATAATCCCCTAATATTTAAAAGTAAGAAGAAATGACTAGATGTGGGTGAAAGTTCTAGTGGGCAATATGCCCCCTAAAAGAATCAAAGGATGACAGTGGCATAACCCTCCAAACCCATTACTTCCTATCCCTCTATGCATCTTCCACCTTGACCTTGATACTCACATTATCTACCTAATATATACACATCCCCTCCCCACACTTCATGTCCTCATATTTATCCATCCCCTTCTCACTCTATGCCTCCACACTCTTCTATTCCTGACCCATCATCCCCTTAGCCTACTCCTCCCCTTTCACCTCCACCTTCTCCACCTACACCACCACCATCTCCTCCTCCATATTTTCCACCCCTAACACCATATCCATTAATTAAAACTACCAAAATATCTACCCCAAAATAGCCTCAAATATGAGCATCCCAATGAGAGTCTCTTGAGGTGTAAATCCATAGCTCAAGATCAGATTCTGAGAAAACTCCCTCCTCGATGCTGAATAAGGTCATGTTTGATGACTCCCTGCTTGAAATAGAGATAAAATACAATGAGGATGATGGTCTGGAAGTTAGTGGGATGGATACTGGTGATCATAAAGAGGCTGAGCTTGAATGGGACCTTAATAAGGGGAAGGGACCTATGCAAGAACAACAACCACTATGCATGAATGTTACCAATTTATCATAGAAGATAGATGAATTTATCTTTGGTCACACTTCCATTCCAAGGAAATGACTCCTGAGACCAAGAATCAAGTGTACTTCCTACTTGACATGTATAATGAGAAGCATGATTTTAAGCTCCGATTGGATAACATCTTCTTGAGTCTGGATGCTCTAGCACTACTAGATTCAATGAGGGTTGATCTACAAAATATCACCCCATTAATAGATAACACCACATTTTTTAAACTTGATATGCAAACAATTCACCAAAATATTTTTTAAGATTTTGATGTGCACATGGCAGAAATGAAACATGCTTAGGTAGTGGGCATGTACAATAAAGTGCTTGTAGAGAAGCAAGTGTTTGTTGAGGAAGTGGCCTCTTTGAAAAAAAGGATTTAAGAGGCCACGAAGGCAAAAGTAATGGTTTTAAAATTTTGTAAAATAATTTTGAAGGATGATCCAATAATTACAAATGGCATAACTTTGGAAAGGAATGCCATTGAAAAGTTAGAAACCCTGATGGAACTACTACTCAAAAAATGCAAAGAGAGACCTACACTAATAGACGAAGGGAAAGAAATTAAACAGTTCATCAAGGCCATTGACATTTTCAAGTGCACCTTAGAGAGATTTGAGGAAGTTATTCCCATTTTGGATGGAATTTTTGCACACCTGGTGTGCCCTAATAAATTCTTGAGGGCTCAGCTCTAAGCTGAAGAGGTCTTAAGGCAATATTTAGCTAATGCTACACTCTTAATAAAAGACTACATTGAGAGTCCACAATCATTTAAAAACATTAAAATGATGGAGGATGCTATTAATAACCATCATTAGTAGATAAATGCATGTTTTTTCACTCTTCAAGTAGAGGTTGACAAGGAGGTATCTGCACTAGAATATTTCCAAAAGGATGCTAGGACAAATTTAGACAAATAGGTGAAAAATATTGAGACTCCAACCTAACCCGAGGATTTTAAAACACTAATAGAGTCCATTAAAGGAATAACTAACACAATCCTCAATACATTGTCCCATTGAGAATGTTTAAAGAAAGAACTCGAGCAGAAGGGGCTAAAATTTTTGGAACATGCTTGCACGGCTTAGTTTATGAAAAATTAAGGGAATAGTGTGGTGTGATGTTGGCCTCAAAATTTTGACTAAGCGTTGTCCTATTTTAGCATGGAACAAGCATGGCATGGAAGAACCATGGCATAGGAAGACCATGACACATAACTGTCAGGCATAGGAGCATCATGGCATAGAATCTATTGGGTAAAAGAGGACAATGGCATGAGAGGATAATGATGAAGAATGGACTAGCATGAGAGGACCCAGTCAAAGGAGAACTATTCATAAAGAACCTGAGAATATCAGACTCAAAATGAATTAAAAATACTAGGGGAGTGCATGAGAAGATGGAATAATTAGAAGAATGATTCATATGGGATAATTTGACCTTTTTGATTAGAGGTTTCATACCAACCCATAAGGAATGAAACAAATGGACATCAGTATATAACATAGAGTGAGGATCTAGGGGCACAGGGCCCCGAGTCCTAAGGAAGAACTTATTATAAAGTACCATGAGTCTTAGTCTGTTGGGAGTCTATATGCCATTTTCTCTTACATTAATGATAGTAACACTTGGTCAGTAAAAAAAAGTATAAATAGCCCTATTGTAATATTTTGTGATGATGATATTTTGGAAGAATAGATAATAAATCTTTGCCTTGTGATTCACTAAACATCTAATGGGAGATATCAGTTTTTACCAAATTACGTTATAAATGATGAAATACACTAAGTGCTAGAAATGGATATGGTTTATTTCTTCATCTTTTTATTGGTATATTTTTATTTTCTAAGTTACTACTATTAGATAATGATGGTGATCCTTGTAATAGTGATAGTTGCTTCTGGGACCAGAAGGATAGTAGTAGTATATTTATGTTATTAAATAATATTTGTTTAGAACTGTATAACAAAATATGAACAAATAAACATTACTATGTTACAAAACCTTCAGGAATTGATCTTTCATTGCATTATTTGGGTGAAAACATGAGACCAAGATCTCATGTGATAGGGCCAACATGCTAGCTTGTTGGGATAGACTTCAACGCCAGAGTTGGAACTAATTAAAATAACCCAACACATAGTACCATTGACTAGTTCTAAGTGGGGGATAGTTTTGATCATGGCTACATCATTCTCATCAATTTTATCTTTTTAAAGGATTTGGTTAAATTCCTTCCCTTTCTTTAGGATGATTACCTTAGGCTTTAATGGTTCAGTAACATCAACTAATTTCATAGGTTTATAATCCCCATTAGTAAGAAGGCGATAGTTGATGTGTAAATCAGGCTACTTGTGAATGGTATTTTGTAACATATCAAAGGGTCTAGGATCCACTTTGGGATATGAAGACCTTTCCTATGTATAAGAACTAAATTGATTGTAATAGGGTGGAAGGAATAGATTTCATCTAATGTATCCACAAGAATCAAAAGATCATGTTGTAATTATTTTGCTTGTCTATAACATAGAATTTGGTTAAGAATATCTTAGGGCATAGATTAATTAGTAGTATAATGGTTTTTATGGAAGTGGGATTGAGGATATCATATATGTGAAGAGTGTCATACATTTTGGAATAGATGGTTTCCCCATAACCAAGATTTTACAACAAATAAAAGGGGATGATGTTCACCACCGTTTTGTCCTCAACCATGGATTTTTTCACATAGTTGTTTTAGATCCATAATTATATAAATAAAGATGGATCCCCCCTCTTGGCTAACTCAAAGTTAGGTTGAAGGATTCATAATTCAAAGAAGTAACCAAGGTCACATGATCCTTGAATAGGAGGGAACACATCTAAATTGATGTAGTTGATTTGGGTTTGTAGAGGAGGGTTGATAATAGATAAGTGCCTTAGCTCGAGGGTATTGAATAGGGCCAAATGATGAGAATGATAGTTTTTGAATATATCTAAGAATGAAATATGAGGGAACATCTTGGTAAACTTAGAGATCAAGTCATAGTTCTTTATGGATTTAAAAATAGACTCTCTTTATAGGATGTTCAAGGGATGAAAGGTTTTGGTCAAGTACTTTCTATTCTAAGTGATGGTGCTTGCATATTATTTGAATTCCAACTCTATGACTCCTATTATCCAAGTCTTTCCTTGAACTCCCAATTGAGGAGCTACATCAATGTTTGATACCCTATAACTAGAGGATTTGGCATCATGATTACATGTCATTATGTATTGGTCGTGTTGAATGGGGTGACCTTGAAATTTATTATAATTTTTATGTTATGAGGGGTGAATTTGGTGTTTAGGGAATGGTTTGTGGTAAATTTGTAGATTATAGTTTTGGGAAACAATTAGATCATTTGGAATGGTTTGGGTATTTATGTACACACCTCATAGGAACATATCAATAAACATTTATATTTGATCCTCTGGGAGTATTTGTATGAACTTGTTATATTTTTGGAAACATTGAGTGTCATGACCTATAACTTTGTGTAATAGGTAATAGACATTGGGTTCATAATCCCTAGGTTGCATGTGTTACCCTTGTTGTCTAAATCCATGTTGATTATTATGTTTATAGTAATCTTGATTCTAAACCTATGTGCATTATTTTAATTATTAGTATTAGTTTTGGTTGTGGTTTTGACATTGCTTGTTATGAGGTGGTGGTTGGTTAAAATTAATCACATGAATGGAAAGAGGGGTTTTTAGTTTCATACCCAAATATTATTAGCATTATTGGTGGATATTGATAATTATTTATGGGGTTGTGTTTTTTAGCTTGGTTGGTGATGACATCAGTGGTAAAATTCCTATTGTGGTTTAGTATCTTAGGACCTTGGTTATCTACATTGTTTGGGTTTGGTTTTATGTTTTGATATTTCTCATTATTTTAGATGGGAGTGATGATGCACCCATTTGAACCATAGGTTTGTTCGCCACTATTGATTTCATATTGGGTAATGTGAAATGTAATTTATATGGCCTCTTCATAGGACAAATACATGATCTCTTGAGCATCCTCCCTTGTTTCCTTGTTGAGGTAGTGGAGGAAAAGATTCCATAACTCTCATTGGTCCATCTTAGGTGCATTGACATAGTAAATAGGACCTACCACCATATTATGATTAAATGGGTAGTTACCTCATTATATTCTTATTTGATATAAAATAACTCTTGTATGCTAGGATTTAGGATCTTGTTCAAGTCAAATACCTTGACAAATTCAGCCATAAGTTGGCCAAAAGAGTGTATAAATCCCGCAAGGAGTCTATAGTACTAGTAAAGTGCTATGCCCTTGAAAGTCTTGGGGAAGATATTTTCTAGAACCCCATCCCAAGTTAGGAGATCTCTAATGGTGGTATTGTAAGATTTTATATGTGCATTGGGGTCCCCTTCCCCTTTGAATTTAGGAAGATCTAGTAAGGGACATGGGAGAAGGAATCATTGTATGCTCACATTGAGGGGTTCTGAGAGGTATTCGACATATGTTCCCATGTTGTTAAAGTCTATCACTATCATAGTGAGGCTAGAATGAAGAGGTGCAGTAGTGTATAGTTTATCTTGATAGCCACCCAGAGGTGTGGAAAAATCTTGATAAGGTAGTATGGAGTAAGCCATGAAATAATTATCTACTTGATTAGATTTTGAATACATGTGGAAGTATGGAGGGGAATTGTGAGATGAAGGAAGCATCATGACTTGTTATGGTAAAGTGTATTTGAGTTATTATGGTAGTACATAGGTAGTTTATGTATATCCTAGAACTATATAGGGTGAGACATACCTATTTGTGGAGGGTGGTTATATGGGAGAGGTGCATATATGAGAGGCATGGAGAATAGTGGATGGTTTATTATTGCATTATTTTATAGTGGTAGAGTGTATGTATATATCCCCTATTGAGGTCTAGTTAGGCACTTGGTGGGGTGAATGAGTTTTGGATACATCAGGGTTGGGGACCCAATGAGCGAGAATATATTTGAGGGGTTGGTAAGAGATGTGGTCCTACAATGTTACTTGTTATTCTAATGGTGGGAGTGTGTAGGTTTATCATTGTGGTGTGTCATAATTTATAGTTTGAATGGGATGAGAAGAGGGATGAGTGGGTGCAAGAGGGTTTTAGCCTATCCCTTAGCTCAGAGCTTGTTGATTATTTTTTAGGTCATGGATATGACCCACTAAGGTGTTAATGAGATAACTTCAACCTATGTTAGTTTTAGATCCATGGGTTTCTAATGTAAAAGGAGAAAATGTGTGAAATGAGGCCACATGAAGGGATTGGTTTAGGGAAAGAGCCCCAGGAGTGGTGTCAGTAGTGGCCATTGGAAAGATGGATGCATCTTGATTCCTACTAAGAAGACATGTATTAGTTTTCATGCAGTTGACATTGTCTTCTAAATGATAGATCCTTGCTAATTAGTGATCAAATTTGGTGAGGATTTCTATGTCTGGTCTCTACAAGCTAATAGATGGCCTCATGGCCATGCAAGGAGTGGTTTTGACTCCACCCATAACGGTAATGGAATTAGAGCTAGGATGGTCACTTGTGGTTTTAGATATGTCATATATCTCTTAGATGACAACTTTGCTACTTGTTTGACTGTTAAGGAAGTAGTAGTCATAGGATTGGTATTACATGTTACTATCAAAGGTTGGATTATTCCAAATCATCAACAAAGGTTTACTAGAGCTAAGATGGCTTATATTATAGCCCTCTAGTATAAAGGATATGTTGATATTCTATCTAAACATATTATGGGGGGTATATGGATACCCAAAAAATAAATGGAAGGAAGGGAGTTGGAAAAGATAAAAGGGAGAAAAATAAAGAAAGGGATATGAAAATGAAAAATTAATTCATATTAGGTTCACCAATTTATATTTAATTAAATTAGAACATGCTAATACATGCACATTAAGGTAGTTGATGATGCTCGACCAGTGAAAAATTGACAATATAGAATGAATCCTAATCTCTAGGCATGTGTGAAGGAAGAGATTAACAATATGATCCATGATAGATTAATCACTCCTATAGCTAAATATAATTAGGTTAGTCCCATGGTGATTAGTATTAAAAAGGATGGGCATATATGTATTTGTATGGACTACAGTGTGTTTAATGTATCCTGTTTGATAGATCCCTTTCTAACACCATTTACAAAGGAAATCCTTTAA
Organism: Torreya grandis; assembly: GCA_037957365.1. Lineage (NCBI taxonomy): Eukaryota > Viridiplantae > Streptophyta > Pinopsida > Cupressales > Taxaceae > Torreya > Torreya grandis. The sequence goes on from JARHVA010003554.1 coordinate 163,172, forward strand.
GGCATTGTAGGTTGTGAACTATAATCATTTATAGATGGATTATTAGGGTACCATCAAGTCCAAATATTTGAGGAATACTAGCCTATAGTAACATTATCCACTGAATGGGGTTTATTTGCATATACTGTTATGCCCTTCAGATTGAAAAATGCTCTAGCAATGTTTTTGTGCATAGCAGTTGAATACTTTAAATAATTCAATCACAAGTTCATCCAAGTATATTTAGATGATTGGATGGTATATGGTTTGGTTAAGGACCATTTTGGTAATCTTAAAAATAATGCTTGAGCTTTATTGAGTATTGTAGATATCCTTAAATTTAAAGTAGTACCTATTTATGATGCCTTTTGGTGTATTCTTGAGGCATATTATTTGTAACGAAAGAATTATGGTGGACCCAATGAACGTATTTATGATCCTTAACCTACCATCACCTAAGACCTATTACAATGTGCATACCTTCCTTAGGCACATGGGTTATTACATAAAGTTTATTCATAGTTATGCCAAAATTTCCATGCCCCTGGAAGAAATTTTAAATCACAATGAGCAGTTCATATAGACTAATTCTTGTAAGGAAGTTTTTGAATCATTGAAATAACATTTGGTCACTACTCCTATTTTATAATTCCTTGACTGGATAAAGCCATTTCATGTCCATGTGGATGCATTTGGCATGGATGTTGGGGCAGTCCTTGCATAACCAGGTGATGTCCATTTGGATCACCCCATTTACTTTACCAATAGGAAGCTCATATCGACTGAAGAGAACTGTACTAATATGAAATATGAATACTTGTCAATGGTTTAAACCTTGTAAAAGTTTTGATAGTAACTTTTAGCCACTCCATTTATCTTTTATATAGATCAAGAGGTTTTAACATACCTAGTTAACAAACTAGTTTTGCATGAGAGGATTTTCCTTTGGATTGTGATGTTCTAGGCATTTCAATTTTATGTAATGGTAAAACTGGGAAAGGCTAATTGCAAACTCGACCACCTATCTCAGATTGAGAATGGAGAACCCATGCACACTATAGAAGATGATATTCTTAATGTACAAATCTTCTAAGTTGTACAAGTACTAGAAGAACTATAATATATTGTAGCATTTTTGAACACTATAATTACATCCGAGTCTCTCACCTTACAAGAGAAAAAGAAACTTGTGGTTCACAATGCACCTTTCTATCTCATAATAGGTGACTTTTACAAAATGGATCATGATGAGGTGCTTTACCATTATACAATGCAACATGAGTGCCTTGAGGTACTTCATGAAGTTTACAAAGGTGTCATAGGCAAATATTATGCTAGAGAGGCTACCACACATAAGGTTTTGCTAGCTGGGCTCTAGTGGCCAACTTTATTCCAAGATGTTAAGGCATATGTGAGGTAATGTGACATCTTCCAACACATAGGTAAACCAAATAGATGAGATGATATGCCTTTATAACCCATACCTTCTCAGGAACCTTTTGAAAAATGGGCTATTGATTTTGTGGGGCCCATCACTCTAGTAGGGAAACAAAAAGGTTCTCAATTTATCTTTGTAGTAATCAACTACCTTACATGTTAGGTTGAAGTAACATCAACAAATGACTATAATGTATCTATTTTTTCATGGTTAATCTGAGATAACATCATAACATGGTTTGGGTGTCCCCTAAGTTTCACTAGTGATCAAAGATCCCACTTTTTGAATGAAACTATTCGCATCTTGTTGGCCGAGTGTACGATCAAGCACCATAATATAACACCTCACCACTTATAGGCCAATGAAACTATTAAGATTTCAAGAATATCCTTAATACCACTTTAAAAAAAAATATGTAATGTTGGCTGGATTGACTAGGATGATAGGGTGTCTATAATACTTTTGGCCTACCAAACTACCTACAAGCACCTCAAGAAGAGTACACCATTCAACTTGGTGTATGGCAAAGAAGAAATAATGTCAATAGAATTATTGGTGCCATCCTTATATATTGTACACATAAGAAAATTTAATGATGAGGCATCCTTGAAATCATGTTTGAATATCTTAATACAATTAGATGAGACCTAGTTCCTCACTCATTAAAGCTAGGTTGTATAGAAATGCAAGAAGAAGGCATGACATGATCACCATATCAAGAAGAATATTTTTTCTCTAGGCATGAAGGTTTTTTATATGACTATAGGTTTATGCACCACCCTAGAAATCTTTTTATCCATTAGGATGGCCTTTTTTTAATACATAGTATTTGACCTATAGGGGCATGTTGATTACAAATAATGGATGGTCAATTCCTCCTAGGTCACTATAATGGAAGTAAACTTCAACCGTATTTCACATCATAATAACTAAAACTTTTGTAATCAATAAGGCTTATACCATTAGATTAGTATTTATTGCTTTCAATGAAAGCATTTCCTTTATTGAGCACAACTCTTTATGATAATTTGTGTTTTTATGTTTTTGTTTACATGGAGGACCATGAACCATTTTAGTGTGGGGTAAGAAGTCACATGTAACATTAAAAAATAAAAAGTGCACAAGTAAATGGGCATGTAATATATTTGGGCATGCAAGTTATATATGGACACAAGTTATTAAGGGCATGGGATCCATTTAAGGCATTAATGGATAAGGTTCCTGCCATGTGTTAGAAATTTCAAAAGGGACAACTATTTTCCACCAATTCAAAGGGTATGGTACAACTATCACCCACTCTAAATTAAAAAATGAGAAGGACATGACATTAATGAAATGGGGTTATTTATGGCTATAAGTGTGCCAAGGACATGATGGGATAAAACTGTTAAGGTATTAATTGCATAGGGAAAGGTTTGAAGTATGATGGCCTTTAAAATATTTATATTTATTATACAAAGTGATGGGGCAAGGGAAGGAATTAATGAGGGTAAACCCCTCTTAGAGCCTATAAATAAGAAGGGTAAAGTCATTTTATTCTTTACAATGCATGAACTATCAAATTGTTAAGTGATAATAATAAGTGACGAACTAGAGCTGAAAATAAGTGACCACACTAGAGTCAAATTATTCAATTCATGAATAGAGCAAAGTTTTTATCTTCTTGGCAAGTCATGTAGATTGTTACCTAGGTGAGAAGAGAGATTTTATGTCTGTATTGGTGGAATTAAGTGAATTTTTTCATGATTGTAGGTTGCAAGTATGCCATTAACAAACTATTAAAGCTCAAAAAGCTGAAGTAAATTTTCCTACAACCATGTATTCTTTTGGGAACGTGGGATGGCCATGTATTAATATATGGGATCCTCAAAGGGTAATGAGGACTAATAAAAAATTTAGGATGCTCAAATAGCTACCAACTATATTGAAGGAAGAAGAGGTGAGCAAAAAAGACTGGTTTCCCATTTGAGAAGAGACTCCAAAGGACCAAGAGCAGAGATTAGAACACATATAGCATGTGGAAGGATAAGTGAGAGAACATGTGGAATAAGAAATGGGAAAGATGGTAAATAAAGGGAATAAGGAATAAACATCAGTGGCATAAAAGGCCCCAACATCTCCACCTCCATCTTTTTTGATAGAAGAAATGAAATACCAATGTTCAGTCTTGTGCATGGAGAATTGGGTCTCCAAAGTATCAACCACCACCATGTTTGATTATAACCATCACCAACTGGGAAATGATGTGGAGATCCAAAATGAATACTAGGTCAAGACTATCAACACAATAAATCAAGTGGTCTATGAATTAAACATTAAAAACTAGCTGGATGCCATAAGACTCTTCTAACTCTTTGAGTTGCCTTATTTTGGTAAACCTACAAAGGTAGTGTATTTATTCCTCTCATGCATCCAAAATGACTATATCTACATTGTAGGGCATAGCATGAATATCACCCCAGAGAAAATTATCAAAGTCATGGGACTTTAGTGCTCAGGGTTGAGTATTATCGATGACTTGGTCTACATGGAGGAGATACAAAAGACCACCATGGAACTAATGTATCAAAAGTAGGGGCATGCAATGCATATCAGGAACCTATAAGATCCTACCCTCTAAGTTATGGCATAGATCATTTCCACCAAGATTTGGGGGATGGATCAATAGAAGGAGGTGGATATGGCCCACCTTTATATTGCTCACCAAGTTTCCCAAGGACTAAAGTACAATTAGGTCATGTACTTTGTCTATAAAATTATTGAAGATGTAGAGAAGGCCCATCGAATGCCCAAATACAAGTTCCCTTAAGGGTTAATCCTAATTTTGATTGTTTTTGATGAGATTAAGGTTCCAGATTATAGTTTAGGTGAGTTGAAGTGGGTGTACCCTCCCACTCATAAATCCCCTATTAAGCACTATAAGGCTTTTAGTTGCTCCCAACGTATCACCCCCTCCTACAAGATAAAGATGAGGTATTTGTTTGATGGGATGAAAGTAGAATTTAGGAATGAATGTCACATTACAAATTTCTTACCCCTAGTTATAGAACAAGCATAATTCACTCTAAATCAACATTTCTCCCTCACACGGATATGAATGAATCCATTAGGAGAGCTTTCAGCATGGCTCAAATTACCCTATGCCTTCTCCGTGTGGTACTTCATAAAAATTTTAAATTAGATATATGATGCACAAATAATCATTTTTAAGGTATAAAGTATTGATAGAGAGATCCACACCCTCCAAAATATCTATGTATATCTAAGAAAGAAGGCCTATGTAGAGATATTAGAGATAAACTTGACTGATATATAGGTCAACCAAACCCTGATTGGGAAATAATTTCATAGGTTATTCAACATGATTTTCCCCTAAAAGAACCCAAAGGATGAAGACCCCAAGGAAATATTCCTCAAAGTAATATGGCCAAAGAAAAATAAGTGATGTAATGTGGGCAAAAGTTCTAGTGGGAAATAAGCCCCCCAAAAGAAGCAAAGGATGATAGAGGTGTAACCCTCCAGACCTATTGATTCCTATCCCTCTATGCCTCTTCCACCTACACCTTTATCCTCACCTTATCTACCTCATCCATATCCATCCCTTCCACAAACTTCATCTCCTCACATTTCTCCATCCCCTTCTCACTCTATGCCTTCAGACTCTTCTATTCATGACCCATCATCCCCTTAGCTTACTCCTCCCCTTTATACTCCACCTTATCCTCCTCTATCATCTCCACCCATACCACCATCTCCCCAAAGAACAACTACCACAATATATTTCCCATAATAGCCTCAAAGATGAGCACCCTAATGAGAGTTTCCTTAGGTGTAGATCCATAGCTTGGTATCAAATTCTGAGAAAACTCCCTCCCTGGTACCAGAGAATGTCACATTCGATGACTCCTTGATTAGTACCAAGACAAAATGCAATGAGGAGGATGGTGTGAAAGTTAATGGGATAGATACTAGTAGCCATTAGGAGGCTGAGATTGAATTTGACCCTAATAAGGGGAAGGGACCAGTTGAATTAGGATAAGAAGATGAAAGAATGATAACCGCTATGCATTAATGTTACCAATTCAACATAAAAGATAGATGACTTTATCTTTGGCCACACTTCCATCCCAAGGAAGAGAATATTGAGACTAATAAGTAGGTATCCTTCCAACTTGACATGTATAATGAGGAACATGAGTTTAAGATCTTGTTGAATAGCATCTCCTTGGGTCTGAATGCTCTAGTGCTGCCAGATTCAATGAGGGTTGATCCATAAAAGATCACCTCATTAATAGATAGCACCACATTTTTGAAAATTGGCATGGAAATAATGTGCCAAAATATTTTTTAAAATTTTAATGCACACATGGTAGTGAGGAAACATGTTAAGGGAGTGGAAATGTACAATAAAGTGTTCGTAGAGAAGCAAGCACTCATCGAGGAAGTAGCCTCTTTACAAAAAAGATTAAAGAGGCCACGAAGGAAAAAGTAAGGGTTTTAACCTTTTGTAAAATAATTTTGAAGGATTAACTAGAAATTTTAGATGGTCTACCTCTAGATGGGGATGCCATTAACATTTTATAAACAGTAGTTGAACTATTGCTCAAGAAATGCAAGTAGTGACCTTTACCAATAGATGAGGGGAAAGAAATTGAATAGTTCATCATGACCATTGACATTTACAAGCACACCTTGGAGATATTTGGGGAAGTTCTTCCCATTTTGGATTCCTTTTTGCATACCTAGTATGCCTTATTAAAGTCTTGGAGGATTAGCTCTAAGCTGAGGAGGTCTTAAGGCAACATTCAGCTGATGTTGTACTCTTAATAAAAGACTGTGTTGACCATGTGAAAACATTTAAATATGTATAAATGATGAAGGATGCTATTAATAATCATCATCAATAGCTAAATGTAAATTTTTCCACTCTCTAAAGAGAGGTTGATAATGAGGTCTATGCACTAGAAGATGTCTAGAGGGATGTTTGTGCAACTCTGGATGAACATGTGAAAAAGACTGAGACTCTAACCAAACTCAAGAAGTTGAAATCATTGACAGAATCCATCAAAGGAATAACTACCAAAGACCTCGATGCATTATCCCATTAGGATGGTATAAATAAGGAACTTGAGTAGAAGAGGCCCAAATATTTAGAAGAGGTTAGAATGGATTAGTTTGGGATGAACTAAGGTAATAGTGTGGGGTGATGTTGGCCCCAAAATTTTGATTAAGTATTGTCCCATTTTGGCACAAAACTAGCATGACATAAAAGAACCATGGCATAAGAAGACCATGGCACAAAATAGGTTAGGTGAAAGAGGATAATGGAATGAAAGGATAATAATGAAGAAGGGACCAACATGAGAGGATCCAGTTAAAGGAGAAATATTCATAGAGAACTTGAGAACATTGGACTCAAAATGAATGCAAAAGACTAGGGGAGCACATGGGAAGTGTGAGTAGTTAGAAAAATGATTTGTATAGGACACTTTAAAATTTTTGACTAGAGTTTTTGTACCAAACCATAAGGAATGGAACACATGGCCACTAATTTATAGAATAGAGTGAGAATCTAGGGGCATAGGGCCCCAAGACCTCAGTAAGAACTTATTATAAAGTGTCATGACTGTCAGTCTATTTGGATTATGTGCACCATTTGCTCTTACATTAATGTTAGTAATACTTGGTTAGGGAAAATGAAGTATAAATACCCCTGTTGTAATCTTATACAATGAATATCTTTTGAAATAATAGATAATAAAGATTTGCCTTGTGATTCGCTAAGCATCTAATAGGAGATATCATTTTTTACCAAATTGCGTTATGAATGATGAAATACACTAAGTGCTAGAAATGGATATGGTTTATTTCTTGATCTTGTTATTGGTATCTTTTTTTTTCTAAGTTACTACTATTAGATAACGATGGTGATCCTTGTAATAGTGATAGTTACATCTAGGACTAGAAGGATAGTAGTATATTTATGTTAGTGAATAATATTTTTTTAGAAATACATAATCAAAGATGAACAAACATACATTACTATGTTACAAAACCTTTGGGAACTGGTCTTTAGTTTTACACTTTAGGTGAGTATGAACAACCAAACTCTCATGTGATAGGGCCAACATGCTAGCTTATTGAGATAGACTACTATTGACTAGTTCCAAGTGGGGGATACTTTTGGTCATGGCTACATTCTTCTCATCCGATTTATCTTTTAGAAACATTTGGTTAAATTCCTCCCCTTTCTTTAGGATGATTACCTTAGGATTCAGGGGGTTTAGTAACATTGACTAATTTCATAGGTTTTGAATCCTCATTAGTAGGAAGGTGATAGTTGATGTGTAAACCAAGCTAATTGTGCATGGTAGTTTGTAACATATCGAAGGGTTTAGGATCCACTTTGGGATATGAATACCTTTCCCAAGTATAAGAACTAAATTTATTGTAATAGGGTGGAGGGAATAGATTTCATCTATTGTATTAATAGGTATCCCAAGATCATGTTGTAATTATTGTCCTTGTCTATAACATAAAATTTGGTTAGGACTATCTTAGGGCCTAGAGTAATTAGTAGTAAAATGGTTTTTATGGAAGTGGGATTGAGGATATCATAGATGCAAAGAGTATTATGCATTGTGGAATAGTTTATTTCCCCATAACCAAGATTTTATAGAAAATAAAAAGGGATGATTTTCACCACCACTCCATCATCAACCACGGATCTTTTCACATAGTTGTTGTAGATCCATAATTGTATAAATAGGGATGGATCCCCCGTCTTGGATAACTTAGAGTTAGATGGGAGGATTCATAATTAAAAGAACTAACCAAGGTCACATGATCCCTGACCAAGATGGAACACATCTAAATTGATGTGGTTGATTTGGGTTTATGGAGGGGTGAAAATAGATAGGTGACTTAGCTCGAGGGTATTGAATAGGGCCAAATGATGAGCATGAGAGTTTTTGAATATATCTAAGAATGAAATGTGAGGGAACATATTGGTAAAGTTAGAGATCATGTCATATTTCCCTATGGGTTTAAGAATAGACTCTATTTATAGGATGTTCAAGGGATGGAAGGTTGTGGGCTAGTACTTTCTAGTTTGAGTGATGGTGTTTGAAACTTATTTGAATTCCAACTATATGACTCATATTATCCAAGTCTTTTTTTGAACTCCCAACTGAGGAGATACATTAATGTTTGACACCCTATAAGTGGGGAATTTGGCATCATGATTGCATGTCATTATGTATTGGACATTTTGAATAGGGTGACCTTGAAATTTATTCTACTTTTGACTTATGGGGGGTGAATTTGGTGGTTGGGGAAAGGTTTTTGGTAAATTTGTAAATTATAGTTTTATGGAGCAACTAGACCATTTAGAATGGTTTAGGTATTTATGTGCACACCTCATAGGAACATATCTATAAACTTTTGTATTTGATCCTCTAGGAGACTCTGTATGAACTCATTATATTCTTTGAAACTTTAAGTGTCATGGCTTATGACTTTGTGTAACAGGTAATAGACATTGGGTTCATAATCCCTAGGTCGCATGTTTTACCCTTGTTGTCTGAGTCCATGTTGATTATTATGTTTATAGTAATATTGATTTTAAAACTATGGGTATCATTTGAATTGCTAGTATTAGTTTTGGTTTTGGTTTTGATACTGTATGTTATGAGGTGGTGGTCAGTTAAAATTAAATGTATGAATGGCAAGAGGGGGTTCTAGTTTCATACCTTTACATTGTTAGTATTATTAGTGGATATTGATAATTATTTATAGGGTTTTATTTCTTAGCTTCATTGGTGATGCCATCAATGATAACATTTCTATTGTGATTTAGTAACTTAAGACCTTAATTATTTATATTGTCTGGGTTCAGTTTCATGTTTTGAGACTCCTTGTTATTTTGGATGGGAGTGATGATGCATCCATTTGACCCATAGATTTGTCTACCACTATCGATGGCTTCATAGTTAATGTGAAATGTACTTTTTAGGGCCTCTTCATATGACAAATACATGAAATTTTGAGCATCCTCCCTTGTTTCGTTTTTGAGGGAGTGAAAGAAAAGATTGCAAAAAAATTGTTGGTCTGTGTTAGGTGCATTGACATTAAAATATAGGACCTACCACCATATTATGATTAAATGGGTAATTTACTCATTATATTCTTATTTGATATAAAATAACTCTTGTATGTTAGGCTTTAGGATCTTGTTCATGTCGAATACCTTGACAAATTTAGCCATAAGTTGGCAAAAAGAGTGTATAAATCTCGTAGGGAGTCTATAGTACCAATCAAGTGATATCCCCTTGAGAGTCTTGGGGAATATATTTTATAGAACACCATCCTAAGGTAGGATATATCTAATGGTGGTAATATAAGATTGTACATGTGCATTGAGGTCCCATTCCCCTTTAAATTTAGGAAGATCTAGTGAGGGACATGGGAGAAGGAATATTTGTATGCTCACATTGAAGGGTTCTTTGAGGTATTCGACATAGATTATCATGTTGTTAAAGTCTATCACTATCATAGTGAGTCTTGAATGAAGAGGTGCAGTAGTGTATAATTTGTCTTGATAGCCACCCAGAGGTGTGGAAAAAGATTGATAAGGTAGTATGGAGTAAGCCAAGAAATAATTGCCTCATTGATTAGATTTTGAATACATGTGGACGTATGGAGGGACATTATGAGATGCATGAGACATCATGAATTACTATGGTAAAGTGTATTTGGTATTATGGTGGTACATAGGTAGTTTGTTTATATCCTAGCATTGTATTGGGTGAGACATACCTATTTACGGAGGGTAGTTATATGGGAGAGGTTCATAAATGAGAGGCATAAAGAATAGTGGATTATTTATTATTGCCTTATTTTATAGTGGTGGAGTGTATGTTTATACCCCCTATTGAGGTCTAGTTAGGCACTTAGTGGGGTGAATGAATTTTGGATACATTAGGGTTGGGGACCCAATGAGTGAGAATATCTTTGAGGGGATGGTAAGAGATGTGGTTCTATGATGTTACTTATTCTTGTAATAGTGGGAGTCTATAGGTTTATTATTGTGGTGTGTAATAATTTATTGTTTAAATGGGATGAGAAGAGGGATGAGTGGGTGCAAGAGGGTTTTATCCTATCCCTTGGCTCAAAGCTTGTTGATTATTTTTTAGGTCATGGATATGACCCACTAGGGTGTTAATGAGCTAACTTGGACCGGTGTTGGTTTTAGATCCATGGGTTTCTAATTTAAGAGAAAAAAATATGTGAAATGAGGCCACATGAATGGGTTGGTTTAGGGTAGGAACACTAGGAGTGGTGTCGATAGTGGCTATTGGCAAGATGGATTCATCCTGATTCCTACTAGGAAGACATGTACTAGTTTGCATGCAATTGACTTTGTCTTATAAATGACATATCCTTCCTAATTAGTGATCACATTTGGTGACAATTTATATGTCTAGGATCTGCAAGATGATATATGGCCTCATGTCCATATAAGAAGTGGTTGTGCTTCCAACCATAAGGGTCATGGCATTAGAGCTAGGATGGTTACTTGTGGTTTTAGATATGTCATATATCTCTTGGATGTCAATTTTGCTACTTGTTTGATTGTTAAGGAAGTAGTAGTCATAGGATTAGTATTCCATGTCAGTGTCAAAGGTTAGATTATTCCAATTCATCAATGAAGGTTCACTAGAGATAAGATGGATTATCCTATAACCATCTAGTATAAGGGATCTATTTATATACAATCTAGACATATTTTGGGGGGTATATTGATAACTAAAAAATAAATGGAAGGGAGATGTAAAAGATAAAAGGGAGAAAAATAAAGAAAGGGATATGAAAATGAAAAAGTCATTCATGTCAAGTTCACCAATTTATATTTAGGTAAATTAGAACATGCTAATATATGCAATCAAATCCCTAAGGTATAGTAAAGGAAACTAATTTAATGGATGGGCTATGGTTTGGTTGGTTATTAAGTGGAATGGGATTTTGGATAGGCATTGGCAATGGGTTCTCATGATGCAACCAAAAGACCTCAATGGAATCTCAGTGTTTATTCAAAATGTTGAGCTATTTGAAGATAAAGTTTCAAGTCCCTTCAATATTTGATATCACCAAAAGATAGAGTTTTTAGTCACTACTAGAATCACATAAATGAGGGAGATTGGGATAAATGACTTGTGGAATATGATATACTCAGTTGGGTTGATTTTGCCTAATTAATGTCCTCCACTAAGTGTGAATGATATAGGATGAGGCTAGATATGAGGATAAGAAGATGGGATGGATTGGTGACTAAGCTTGGATGGTGTTATATTGATGTCTCCTATTTCATGGGAGATTAATGATAGGTGGATCAGGGATGTTCTTTTATTCCTCTAAGGTAGCTAAGGACTCTACAATGAGGTGTGGAATTGGAAAGGATTAAAAGGCCTCATGTCTTAATTCAGTACTAATATGAGATAATGAGATGATGGTGGGACTAGGTGATCTAACTCTAGTGATTAGACAATGTTAGAAAAGACTTGGTGTCTCTAGAAGGTTCATCCAAAAGAGACTAGGAAGAATCCAGGGAAAACATATGATCTTGTTCAGGCAATGGATTGTAAAGTGTGCTTGCTAGAATGTTGAAGCAAGGCTTGTTATGTGTTTTCTTATGTGGATGGATGAGGCTTAAGGTAGTTGTGTTTGATTTAAAGAATTGGAAATGATTTTGGTATGCCTTGCATGAAATACCAAGGCTTTTTACACTATTCTTGTTTTATTTTGTTCATTTTTAGGGCTCTCCTTATTTTTTGATGAATGAATACTTGCTTACTAAATATAAAGTGTTGGAGGTGAAAGAATGAAAAAACTGAAATTAAATGAAAGGAAATCTATTTTTTTATCCTTTTAAATATTTTATATGCATGTATTGGAAGAGAGAAGAAACCTATGTTATTATGTAGGATGATGATTTTTCGTAGATCCACTTGTATGCAAACTAAATGAAATATTTGTGTTTTTTTTTTTATTGATTTGCATGAATTAAGATAAATGTATAAAGTAAATTTATGTATGTGAGTAACGTGAGAGGATATTTGATCTATAAAATCATCAATAAAACACTTTACATTAATTTTCTTGTTCATAAACAAACTAGGCTAGCTTTTCAATCTTTCTAATTTATCACAAACAAACCTTTTGAATGTATTTCTAAAGTAGGAACATGAGATGCAAATCCTGATTTTTTGATTTAAGAGAGAAAAATAAAAATTATTTTAAATCTTTAAAATGAACAAGACTAACAATAGAACACTCCTAAGTTTCCATCTATAATTATATATGTTTCCTATGTTTGTCTAGATGGTCGTTTAAAATGAAAAGGGATTATTTAGATATTGAAAATAGAAGTTGTGTTTGGATGAAAATAGAGATTTGTTAGTGTTTTTTTAAGATTATTGACTAAGTGTATTGTTGATTTTAAATGAAACTAGTTTGTTGAAATTCAATCATAAACTAAAATTAACTATGTTTTTGTAGCAAAGATGAATGAAAAGAAATGCATCTACTTCACTATCAAATTTGCTTATTTTCTCTTTTGTGGAAAACTAATCTAATCATAATATCAAGTTGTATTGAATATAATATAACAAAGAGAAAAAATACTAAAATTAAACAAAACCTAGCTTGCTTTCAGAATAAATCAGCTGAAGTGTATGTAGTTTGTTAATTGGAGAATCCTTGGCATGCTATCTCCATATGCTCTTGAAAAAATTATATAAACTCGCTAGTTGGAAGATAAAAAAAAATTGGGACAAGATGAGAAAGGGGAGGAGACACAATCCACAAATGGAGAGTATCTGAACTGAGGATGGCTAATGCCTTGGCTTTCAAAGTCTGAGTTGCTTTTACCAAGAACACTTCTTCAATTGTAACTTTGTAGTCGACTCAAAAATAATAGAGGTTGAATCTTATGGCTATTTTATTAGGGTTGTGGATGCAAAATATTCTCAATAACAAATTTTAATGGCAATTTTTGGATCTAAAGTTATGCCACAATTGACCTTATTACAAGAAGAGAATGGGGTTTGCATGAAGTAGGTAAACTAAGTGTGATAGTGAGTTCAAATTGAGATGAATTGAATAAGGCTAAAATTAGGAGAGTGAGAACATTGGGCATGATTTGAAGTAAACACAAGGTGATGAGAACAAGAAACCCAAATCTTGTTTAAAAAATATGTGAGAGCTGAAGTTATGGAAGTTAATTTTGGAAGGTGTTTCCATTATGATGAAACCACTACTTTATGCTGGGGTAGTTTCAAAACCACTACCTAAGGTGAAAAAAATATTATACATGATTTCAAGACCATTATTTTCTTAATTCAAATTCACCTTCTTATCTTAGAACAACTCCTATATTGCATTACCACCATGATGGTTATGCAACTTAAAGGATGATTTTGTAATCTATAGGGGCAATTCCATCACCTTGGGTGGTAGTTTCATCATCAAAGGTTTGTATTGAAGATAAGGTATAAATTACATGGGAAGATAAAAATTAAGGGGGACAAAGGGGGTCAAAAGAGAAATAAGGAAGCAAAAGGAGGGAACAGAGTGAGAATTCTTTGTGAAGCACAAAAAAAAGAGGTCATTACATCATCATCAGATTTATATCATAAATGTCACACCATTTCAATTTTGGGTGCATAAAGTAACTTGAATTATCATCCCAATAATTTAAATATGGAAATAGGCCTTGAAGAGCCACTATAAGCTCTTTGGAAGAACTGTATTAGGTTGAATGTTTTGCTATATAGTTAAACTATTAAAAGGTGTTATAGTATGATCCAATGCAAAAATTTATAAATAAATCTTAGGATGTGTATGATTAAGTGATACATGTCTTAGTGATGTAAATGTAAGATTATTAACTCTAAGAGTTGTGAGTCAAAGATTGAAACATTAGGTGAAAGTATAGTCAGAACCATGATTGAAGGTGGTGAAATAGTAGTAGATATAACATAATGTTGAATTATTTATTTTTAGGAAATGATCTAGGTAACGTTTCATGTTTTTTTTCTAAGGTTGGAGAGTTAACTTGAAATTTTTGATGTGAATAGTGTATAATTTATAATTAGACACAAACTTAGGGCAATGATGTAATGTGTAAGGCATTGATTTCATTTGGTTTAGCCAAGGGTGCCCAATTAATAGATTATATGTCCTACTATAAATCAATAAAATTAACCATAATAATAAGGTCTTATGACCTATAATGACTAGTAATTGGATATAAATGATGGTCATGGGGGATTCACAAATGTAGTAGTAAAATACTATGTGTGTACATATTGGATTTTTTTTAATATGTTAAATTCACCACTAGTATACCATTGTGTATTTATGGGTTAGAAGGGTTTTAAATAATACTATGAGGGGTAGGTATCAATGGTTGGGATCCAAATATAGTGATAATCAGGTATGTTTTCCATATTACACATTTTAGGAGCTTACCCAGGAGTCTCACTTTTCCCAAATTCCCCCAATTTTCCCCACATATGTATAAATATGATGAGGAGATATGTGAGATGTTTATTAGCAACATTGAAATTAAAATTTTAGAGAGGAGATATATTTAGTAGATTAACATTTATCTCAACATAATTTTGTGAGTTTTAGAGGAGGGTTTTTAAAAATCTCCTTAACAACATGGTTTTAGAAAAACTAAATTTTTTTATCAATAATTCTGCATAGATCCCTTTAACACTAGGGTTTAATACCAAAGATTTAGAAGATATACAAGTAGTAATAGAATTGAAGTGCATATTTCAATATCTTTTCTTCAATTCATTTTGATTGAATTTCAATTTGAGGTTACATTCTCATTTTGTTCATACTTTTAATGGTTATTTTTAGGTGGATTGATTTATATCTTGTGTATTATCAGTAAAAATTACTTTTAATATAAATCAAAATGTACCTTCACCTATTTTGGACTCCTTTCCTCCATTTCTCCCCTCTCCTTTCTAGAATAGACACAATACAATATGTATAGGTCATATTTAGGATTTTATTGGTTAATATCAATTTAATACTAAATTTTAGTTAGTTCTCTAGTGTTATATGATGAATGTTATTTAATGGTGATAGCAAACCAAATATAAATTCTAGTAGGTAATGAATACCAATATCTTATGGTGTTTTCTTATGTTTCCTTAGGTGTTTATGTCACCTTTAGGAGGAATATGTTATATTCCCATATTAATATGTGTAGATATGCATTTATTATTTATGTCTCTATTACACCCTTGTGTATTCAATGCCTATTGTCAATGATATATGTAATTCTATGCCACATTCATGCATCCATATTGAATTTACTCACCATCACAAATCAACAAATATTTATGGTGAGTTAGCTACCTTTCACATTAATGGTGTGTTAATGGCACATTATTGACAATAAATTTCATCATTTATTGAGATTCAACAAAGGATGTTTGAAGTTATTTTCTGTCCCAAACTAACATATATTGATTTCTAGCTGGATAGCTTTCACATTATTGGTGAATTAATGAATTTAAAATGTGGGAACCAAAAAGGGCTTTATGTACTATGTAAATGTTTTATGCTCACACATCACTCATTTATAAGTATATACATTACTTATTCATCTAAAACCACTCTTAAATCACTCTTAAATTAGTATTTATCAAAAAAGTATACTATTATTGGCCTCTTTTAACCCCATTTCATAGAATTTAGAAATAACTGTGACTCATATATCAAGTTATCAAGGTGCAATTTCATCCCAAATAATGACACTCAAAAACCTATAAAATGGATATCATAGAAATATAAATTTTAGTGTTTGCAAAATAAATGTCCAACTACCAAGTTGTTTCAATTACTAAACAAACATAGATAATTAAGATTATAAACATGCCTGTGATATATTTAGTAGTTAAGTCATTTAAATAATTGGCAGATAACTTTGACATTGGCAAAGATTGTGTCATTTTATTGAGTAAATGTAACAAACTTTATGTTAATTTTGTTGGTTGAATATTTTGTCGATTAGCGTACTGATAAACAAAATAGGTCTGATTAGCCAAAGTAGGAAGATTACTCGTCAAAATGTGTAGATTTACCATGTCAAAAGGGGACCAATATCTCCTCTCATTAAGGGGAGGTTCCCTATAGGCTATATATATATATATATATATATATATATAGAGAGAGAGAGAGAGAGATAAAATAATACTCAAGGGTAGGACAAACCATCCATCTCTCTTTCTTCAGAAATGATGTATGCAAATCACAGAAGAAACTCAAGGAAAATGATAGAAAGCACTCCTCTTCTTTCAAAAGTACTATTCAGCAAGCCACAAGAATTCTCCAGGTAGTAACAACCAGATGTAGCGAAAGATGTAATAACCAACAAATCAAGATGTAGCACAAAGTCTCCACCTGAATCACTCAAGAGTAAGATATGAAGGACAATGAGGGCACAAAGTCTTCCCAGAGTCCTTTACATAGAAATGAAAAGAAAACACTTTGAAAGGCAATTATGGGGGCATAAAGTCTCTCCACAGTTGATTATTTAGGACACCTTTCTGACTAATTTCATTAATCCTTCTTGTTGAATTAAAGGAACAAAAAATAAATCAAGGAAAAAGACATAAGAACAGTTTCCTCAACAACAAAGATATCACAACACAAATTTTGAAAAGTCATTTGCTTTCTTATTCCAATAACAAAATATGATCAACAAACTGAGCTCAAAGTATCAGAAGTGCCTTTCAATTTGGGCAGAGTTTCATTATGATTGTCAAAAAAGAGATCCATTTACAATAGAAGAGAGTCCCTTATATAGCCACTTCAAGAAGGACTCAGGAATAGTAACACATCATGTTACATTGGAAACTATTAAGAAGACAGGCATTTTACCCATTTGATTTTATCAATGCAAGGAAACAAGTCATGCATATTGAAAGTTTGCAAATTTCAATGTCCACCTCGCGATCTGATCTTACCTTCATCATTCCTCCTTTTCTAGTTAATTGAATCAGGTCCTAGATTAAGTTTGCTATTCTGTTCTTTCCTCACATTTTGTTGGTCTTGGCCTTGAAGTCTGTGAATGCATTTTGGTCTGTAGGTTTAAAGGATCAATGGTTATTTTTTTGTCTTGAATTTGACGTTCACGCGCTCGTCACTATGTTTTCAACAGTTAGTTCGCTGTGTTGAATTTGATGTCTTCGGGTGTGTCACCCCTTGGTCCTTTTTTAACTCTCTATTTGACACTTTTCTAGATTAGACTTGTACTTTTGGGCCTTAAGAAATGATCCTTGAATGGACTTTGGGCTTCTTGTTTTACATCCTTCCCGAAGGGAAGGTGACCCTTTGGCTTTAGGAAGTGCCCTTTAAGTTGGCAGCCGAGAGTCCCCTATAAGGGCACCTACCCTTCAGGGTCCTTCAGCTACCCTTCACAAATTCCCATGGATAATTCTCATGGACAATTCTCATGGACAAATTGTCTGCAAAAATTTCCAGTGGACAAAAAGTCTGCAAAAATTATTATGTTTGCCAATACGCAAATTCCTTCAGGTTTCTTGCTTCCATGACTTCTTAGAATTCTTTTGGACTTTTTGTCTGAAATAATTGTGCCTTAGACTTGCCTTAGTCTTTTTGAAAATGACCCTTTTGAAGGGTATTTTCGTTGACCAAGTGCCCTCTACAAGGGCACTTGTCCTTCGGGAGGCCCTTTTAACTTTGGCGATGAACCAACTTTTGAACCATTCCATTGAACCAAGGCTTTGAATCAATTGTTGAACCTAGGATTTAAACTAAAATGGTTCAAGCCAATGAACCCTTTGTTTGAACCAACCATTGAACCTCTTCGTTGAACCAATCGGTTGAATGAAGCTTTGAACCAAAATGGTTCAAGCCGATGGTTCAATTGAATGAACCTAGTAAACCGAAAGTGTTGAACCGATTGAACCTTGAACTCATTTAACCTTTGAACCAAAGTGGTTCAATGGTTCAATGGTTCAAGCTTCTTTTGCTTGAATGCTTGCTGATAGACATTTTTGATTGAACCAAGGCATTGAACCAATCCTGAAAATGACCAAGTGTTAGAAACTGATTCTTTTGGTTGAGCCCACTTGTAGAAGCTTTTGAACCTATATAAATACACCTACCTTTGAACCAAAAGACTTTGAACCTCTTCATTGAACCAAGATTTGGTTTAAAGGTTTAAACAAAGCCTGGAACCGATTGACGAACTATTTGATTGAACCAAAGGATGAATCAAAGTGTTGAAACAAAGAGGATGAACCAAATGAGTGAAACAAAATGTTGAATCATTTGATTAAACCCACCTTTAAACCATTTGATGTTGAACTTAAGGATGAACCAAACGTTGAACCTACTATTGAAGTTTACTGATGAAGATTTCTATTTGAACCAAGGCACTAAACCAATCCTAAAAATGACCAAGTTTTAGAAACCAATTCTTTTGATTGAACCCATCTGTAGAAGCCATGAAGCCCATTGAACTGTAGAAATGAAACTGCTTACATAGTCCGTAGAAATCAAGTTTATAGAAATCAACTTGTAAAGCCCATTGAACTTGGTCTGCAAAGTCCATAGATTTAAGCTTGCAGAGTCCGTAGATTTCTGAAAATATTGAAAAATGAGGAATTTGAATGCCCAGGACAAATTTTGAAAAGGGAAGAGATAATTTTGGTCTGTAAGACCAAAATAGTTCAAATGTTGTCCCAAAAATGAGTGATAATTTTTGGGGGACAATAGCTGGCTCCAATTGGGGAACTTCTGTCAATTACAAAAAGAATTGAAAGGAGTAGAATCCAGAATCTCCAATGTCTTCATGTGTACCATTGGGTTATAGATTCATGCTACCCAAAAATGAAAGGCATCAAAAATGGAAACAAACAAAACAAAATAGAATAAAAAACTATACAAATGTACATATATACAGATGGAATGATCTGACACTTCAAGAGTTGAAATGTTTCAGATGCTGCCCATTGTGGGGTAGAGAAAAGAGCATGCCATCTTGATATTTAAATAGAAATCTATTTTCACCAATGTGCTGATGAATTATAAATGGGCCTCTCCAAAGGGAGTCAAACTTTCCATGCATCCCCTTCGGTTCTCTCCTTTTGTCCCACAACAGGACTTGATTCCCAATTTGGAAATCATGATTTTTGGCCTTCTGATCAAAGAGTTTCTTTACCAAACTTTGATGTGCAACAATTCTATCCACCACCATGGTTTTTTGTTCCTCTAGCTCAGCCAGGCACATGATTCTTTTGTCAAGAGAACTTTCATATATCTGATCTTCAATTGCTTTTGCCAATTTCAAGGCTGGTAATTCTAAGGTGATTGGTATCTCAGCATTGATCCATAAATATGTTGAAAAGGAGACATACCAATTTCCCTCTTTGGTGTGACTCTATCTACCTACATAGCATCAAACACTATTTTATGCCATGTTCTTTGATTGTCATCTGCTAGCTTCTTGATAATAATTACCAGATTCTTATTACTGGATTCAGCTTGTCCATTCCCTTGTGGAAAATAATCAAAAGAGTGAGAGAGTGTAATTCCATAATGGAAAAAAAATTGTGTAATCTTCTAAGAGGTGAAACAAGCTACATTATCAGTAATAATTTTGATTGGAACTCCAAACCTAGAAATGATGTTTTCTTTGAGGAAGTTGCATACAACTTTTAAAGTAGCATGCTTAGTTGGGATTGCTTCTACCCACTTGGTGAAATAGTCAGTTGCTGTAAGAAAATAATCATGTCTAGTACTTGAAGATGGGTTTATTATTCCAATGAAATAAAGTCCCCATTATTGGAAAGGTTCCTCTATGATCACTGGCTTGAGAAGCATAGCAGCTAACTTGGGTCATCCAATAAATTGCTGACAGAGTTCACATTTTCTCACCCACTTATGTGCATCTTGGAAAAGAGTTGGCCAGTAATACCTGGCTCACAGAATCTTGTGAGCAGTCACAGGAGTAAAAAAATGTCCTCCATAGGCTAGATTGTGAAAAGATTTTCAAAGCTGGCTTTGTTTCTCTTTGTCTACATAGTGAAGGAATATTCCATCTATACTTCTCTTGTACAAGCCATTGTCCCAAAGGACAAAATTTGCAGCTTTCAACTTGATAGTCCTCCTTTATTTGTAAGACAAATGAGTAGGACATTCACCATAAGTAAGGAAATGAGCGATACCTAAATACCACTCATTGGTAGTAGAGACAAAAAGGACTGTTGGTGTCTCTTCTACTTGAGTTTCTTCATGTTGTGTGTCTTCTGGCTAATTGTCAGCAATTAATTGGCATAAACCTTTATCCCTAACCAGCTTTGTCAACTTAATATCTAGATCAAAATCTTAGATTTTTGCAATCCAATTACCTCTTTTCATGCCAAACTCCTACTGAGTTAATATAGACTTGACTGTAGTGTCAGGCACTAGGGCAATAGTATGTGAATTCATAATATAGAAGTGGAAATGTTTGACTACTTTCACCAAGGCATAAGCATGCCTCTCTATATTTGAATATTTAATCTCATGGGTTTTGAGAGGGCAGCTCATGAAAGAGATATGAGATTCCATACCATCCTTATCTTGTTGAACAAGAATTGCTGAAAGAGTGTGCTCAGATGCATCGCTGTATATGATAAAATCTTTATTGTAATCTGGACAAACCAATGTAGGGGCATGAGCAATGGTGGTCTTGATATCCTGAAATGCTGCCTTGCCTTCTTTAGTCCAGCTGAAGATGGTCTTCCCTTTCATCATGTTCACAATGTGTCTAGTTTTCTCAGCAAATTTAGGGATAAATCTGCGTAAGAAATTCACCTTTCTGAAGAAAGAATGAACAACATTTTTGCTTGTAGGCAAATTAAGTTCTTGAATAGACTTGACTCTGTCTGAGTCAATTTTCTTGCCTTCTTTGGACACAATGTGTCTAAGGAGTTTCCCCTCTGTTACTCCAAAAATAGACTTTTTAGGATTTAAGGAAATACCATTCTAGCGGCAGCGCTCTAGCACTTGTTATAGGTGGTGTAAATGATCAGATCGATGCTTTGAAAAGATAGTCAAGTCATCAAGGTATACCACTATGAATTTAATAATCTCATCTTTGAAATCCAAATTCATAGCTCTCTGAAAGGTAGCACTAGCATTTATTAAACCAAAAGGCATTCTCCTATATGCAAATGTACCCCAAGTGTGGTGAATGCAGTCTTGTGTTGGTCTGCTTCACCAACTTCAACTTGATTATATCTTGAGAAGCCATCCAACATTGATAACATCTCTGAACCTATCACTATTTGAAGCACTTGATCCATGATTGGCAAAGGATAATTATCTTTCAAAGATGCTTGATTCAGATTTTTAAAATCTACACAAACACAAATTTCACCATTCTTCTTCCTTACAGGCACTATGTTTGCAATCCATGTGGAATGATGGATTGGGAAGATGATTCTATAATTTAACATTTTTTGTATCTCAGATAGAATAATACCTAATATTTTCAGATTATATTGTCTAGATTTTTGCTTGTATGGCATTGAGTCAGCCTTGAGAAGAATGTTATGGTGGATTTCATCTGGTCTGAGAGACTTCAAATCTTCATAAGAATATGCTAAGACATCCATGTATTGATAGATTAAAGAGATGAACTTGAATCTTTCTTTAGGGGTGAAACACTTACCAATATTGACCATCTTGGGATTTTCTTCAGTAGTCAGATTCACTTGATCAAATCCCTGAGAGAAACTCGAGTCTGTTTGCTTTTGTTTGATGAATCTATCATGTTTGTCAAACAACTTTTCAAGAGAAACCAGGCCTTTGGGAATTTTGTTTCCTTTCAAATGTAATAATTCTTCATTTATATCTGAGCTAGATTCAGACACAGATTCATTTTTCTGAGATTCACTGCCTTCAAAACATAATTGTTTAAAATTATCTTTTCATTCCAGGAAGGCAATGATTTGATGATCATCATTGAATACATGCCAATGATCAACATTGTCAGGAACACTTGGTCTATAGACTAGCTCAATGGTATACATGTCTTCTTTGAAATTTGAATGAGGAACTAAGAGAGTTCCTAAAATAGCAAGTGCATCAGCTCTGTCATTAGACTCTCTGGGTATGGCAAAAATGTTGAAAGCATCAAATCTTTCAATTTGGTCCCAAACCAAGTTACGGTAGTGGTGTAATATTTCATTCTTGGTTTGATATAAGTTCCTCACTTGACAAACTACTAATTCGGCATCCCCTTTGGCATGAAAAAACTTGATGCCTTTTTATTGGGCAGACTTCATGCCAAGCAACAGAGATTCATATTTAGCTATATTATTAGTGTTTCTAAACTATAATTTGTAAGATGAAGGGAACATATCTCCTTGAGGAGATATCAAAACAATCCCAACTCCTAAACCGATAGAGGAACAACTACCATCAAATTCCAAAGTCCATATCTCATCTGATACTAATTTTTCTTTAGACTTTTCTTCATCAGAGATAGAGGATCCTTCTTGGTCTGTATTTTAACCTACTAGTATTTTTGTTGTTCTTGTTGAATTAATTTTTGAGTTGACACTTTTAGGTGTTTCATGCATTTCATTTGTAGACAGAAAATAATTACCCATACTTGCAGATTCAAAAAGAATTTGAGCTTCAGGGGTTGATGTATGGGTGACTACATATTACTTCCTTTTCAAGGAGCAACCTCTTCATTATGCCTTGGATAGGGATCCTTATCTCAGAAAAATCCATGTTTAGTTCTCCTCCCACGTCCTTATAGAAATTTCATCCAAGTAAAATGTCATGGGATGCTGGGACATCAGCCACCAAGACAATCATCTTGATTCTCTTGTCTAGAAAGGCTACAAATGCAAATTAGGCATCTTTGATTTGCCCCAGTAATGGTACTTATTTGTTCTCCATGGAAAAACATCTTCCAAATGTCTTGGTCAGTATGAGACCAAGAGACTTAGCTACTTTAGTAGGCATGACATTATCAGATGCACCTGAGTCTATAATAGTTACTCAGCTTGTGGCTATTAATTAATAGGGAAACATAGAAAGGTTCTATTTTTCCAAGAGCAGCTGGAGGAGTAATGACCAAATTATTTAGAATAGGCATGTTCTTTGAAGAATCAAGAGTTACCTTTTTAGCTTTTTTTCCTACATGGACATTTTGGTTTTTGACATATTGGACCAGCTTATTCAATTGATCAAGATTGGACTGCAAATATTCAAACTCAGATATTTGTATTTTTGTCTTTTTGACATGATCGATTATGTCAAATGACTAAATTGAACTAGGTACAGAGAAAGGTACTTCAACTTTTTGAGTTTTAGGAGGGATGGGAGGTGGGCTAGTTTGTGAATTTGAATTAGAAGGGGAAGGAGAGATTGATGTATTTGCCTTTTTGGTGATTACCAGGTCCTTTGACTGAGAAGGCAAAATGGTTCCACATTTAGCAATTGTAATTGTTGGCTGTGGTTGCTCTTCTATCTTCTCTTTATCATCTTATTGGATTGATTGGTTTTTGGACCTGGTAAACACTACATATGATCCATTAAAAGCTTTTTCTTTGCTTCTGGGTTCATCCTGGTAGTTTAAGAAACCAATATGGGAGTCGCCAGCTGATTCTTCTTGATTGTCTTCAAGGAGATCAACATCATTTTCTTGATTTAATTTAGGGTAGAAAGATAATTCTAATTCTTCTTCAAGATATCCCATTATTGAATTGGTTAGAGGAGCTTCCAGGGCAATTTTCCCTTGTGGGGGAGGAAGGTGATTCTGTTGCCATTGATTCCTATAAGCATTGCCCTAATATGACTGATTTGGGAATGTCCTTTTGTATGAAGGAGCAAAAGACATTCCTTGAGTCATTTGCTTTTTGAGAGTAAGTAACTCATTTGCTAATTTATGCACCATTAGATCTGTGGTGCCTGTAGATACATATTCAGAAGATGATGAAGCTCTATTTCCATTTGGATCTCTTCTTATCTTACCTACTAAGATAAGATCATCTTCTACCTCAGTGGCCAAAAGTTGAGCTACAGCAAGGTCTATTTGACCAGCACGTCTCAAGAGAAAACTTACTTCAAGTAACTGAGAATTAATGAAAAAGCATTTGAGATTCTCAGCTATAGGTCAAGCAATTACAAGAATTTTGTTTCTCAGTTTATCAAATTTGGCTATGAAGTCTCTCATAGGCTCATGAGGCTCTTTCTTCATCTATGTAAGTTGAGCCAGAAGTGTATGTGCATCTTCTATAGGTTTGAATCTGGCTTCAAACTTAGCTTTGAAAGTATTCCAATCAATCACTGATCGAGCCTGTAGATGATAAAACCAATCTACAACAGCACCTTGCAATGTCTCTACAAAAATCCTGACTGCTACATATTCAAATTCTACTCTGATTACTCCACAAGATATACTAAAAGTTGCAATGTGCTCACCAGGATGAACTTTCCCATCACCATAGAACTTGGGGAAGTTCTTCCTTGAACTGCGTGGAAGCTCATGTAGAGGTGGAGTAAGATTGAGAGGACCAAAATCATTACCCCAGGGGCCTTGAACTGCCATTATAAGATTATGAAAAGGAGGGATAACAAATCTCAGAGGGGTAACTATTGACAAAGCTTTATCAACAATAGAAGTAGATACTTCGTCTAGTAATAGAGATCTGACTTTAGTGGGAGGAAAGCTCTTGGTTCATTGGAGATGAGATGGTGAAGGAAATAGATCAAAATCACTTTGCTATACCCACTTGAATATAGGGTCAATGATACCTTTAGCCCTTTGGCTTCGTGTATACCTTGAATCTGCCAGATTGTGAAACAAAAATGGAAAAGAATTAACCTTGCTTTAGTTAAAGCTTGAGGCTTTAAATTGTGTGTTATTTTTTGGTTAGTGTGGAGGTGAATGAATAGATTATAAATGAATAACGAGTATGTATCCCCAGTGGAGTTGCCAAAAACTATTGGTTGAATATTTTGTCGATCAACGTACTGATAAAAAAATAGGTCTGATCAGCCAGAGTATGAAGATTAGTCATCCAAATGTGTAGATTTACCACATCAAAAGGGGACTGATCTCTCCTCTCATCAGGGGAGGTTCCCTATAGGCTATATATATATATATATATATATATATATATATATATATATATATATATATATATATATATATATATATATATATATATATATATATATATATAATACTCAAGGGTAGGACAAACCACCCATCTCTCTTTCTTCAGAGATGATGTATGCAGATCATAGGAGAAGCTCAAGGAAAATGATAGAAAGCACTCCTCTTCTTTCAAAAGTAATATTCAGCAAGCCACAAGAATACTCTAGGTAGTAACAACAAAATGTAGCAAAAGATGTAATAACCAACAAATCGAGATGCAACACAAAGTCTCCACTTGAATCACTCAACAGTAAGATATGAAGGACAATGAGGGCACAAAGTCTTCCCAAAGTCCTTTACACAGAAATGAAAAGAAAACACATTGAAAGGTAATTATGGGGACACAAAGTCTCTCCACAGTTTATTCTTTAGGACACCTTTCTAACTAATTTCACTAATCCTGCTTGTTGAATTAAAGGAACAGAAAATAAATCAAGGAAAAAGACAAGAACAATTTCCTCAACAACAAAGATATCACAGCACAAAGTCTGAAAAGTCACTTGTTTTCTTATTTCAATAACAAAATATGATCAACAAACTGAGCTCAAAGTCTCAGAAGTGTCTTTCAATTTGGGCAGAGTTTCATTATGATTGTCAAAAAAGAGATCCATTTACAATAGAAGAGAGTCCCTTATATAGCCACTTCAAGAAGGACTCGGGAATAGTAAGACATCATGTTGCATTGGAAACTATTAAGAAGACAGGCTAGAACTTAGGGGCATTTTACCCATTTGATTTTATCAATGCAGGGAAACAAGTCATGCTTATTGAAAGTTTGCAAATTTCAATGTCTACCTGGCGATCTGATCTTACTTTCATCATTCCTCCTTTTCTGGTTAATTGAATTGGGTCCTAGATTTAGTTTTCTATTTTTTTCTTTCCTCACTTTCTATTGGTCTTGGCCTTGAAGTCTATGAATGCATTCTAGTCTATAGGTTCAAAGGATCAACGGTTATTTTTTTTGTCTTGAATTTGACATTCACGCGCCCGTCACTATGTTTTCAAAGGTTAGTTTACTGTGTTGAATTTGACGTCTTCAGGCACGTCACCCCTTGGTCCTATTTTGGTTCTCTATTTGTCATTTTTCTAGATTAGACTTGCACTTTCGGGCCTTAAGAAATGATCCTTGAATGGCCTTTGGGCTTCTTGTTTTACATCCTTCTCGAAGGGAAGGTGACCCTTCAGCTTTAGAAAGTGCCCTTTAAGTTGGCAACTGAGAGTCCCCCACAAGGGCATTTGACCTTTAGGGTCCTTCAGTGGCCCTTCACAAATTCACGTTGGTACTTTCCTTGGGCTTTTACCTAGGCAAATTCTCGCAGACAATTCCCATGGACAAATTGTCCACGAAAATTTCCCACTGACAAAAAGTCCACAAAAATTATTCTGTTTGCCAATACGCAAATTCCTTCAAGTTTCTTTCTTCCGTGACTTCTCAAAATTCTTTCAGACTTTTTTATCTGAAAGAATTGTGCCTTAGACTTGCCTTAGTCTTTTTGAAAATGACCCTTCCGAAGGGTATTTTCGTTGACCAAGTGCCCTCCGCAAGGGCACTTGTCCTTCGGGAGGCCCTTTGAACTTTGGTGATGAACCAACTATTGAACCATTCCATTGAACCAAGGCTTTGAATCAATTGTTGAACCTAGGCTTTGAACCAAAATGGTTCAAGCTGATGAACCCTTTGTTTGAACCAACTGTTGAACCTCTTCGTTGAACCAATCGGTTGAACCAAGCTTTAAACCAAAATGGTTCAAGCTGATGGTTCAATTGAATGAACTGAGTAAACTGAAAGCATTGAACTGATTAAACTTTGAAATGATTGAACCTTTGAACCAAAGTGGTTCAACGGTTCAACGGTTCAATGGTTCAAGCTTCTTTTGCTTGAATGCTTGCCGATAGACATTTTTTATTGAACCAAGGCACTAAACCAATCCTGAAAATGACCAAGTGTTAGAAATTGATTCTTTTGGTTGAGCCCTCCTATAGAAGATTTTGAACCTATAGAAATAAACCTGCCTTTGAACCAAAAGATGTTGAACCTCTTCATTGAACCAAGATTTGGTTCAAAGGTTCAAACAAAGCCTTGAATCGATTGAAAAACTATTTGATTGAACCAAATGATGAATCAAAGCATTGAACCACTTGATTGAACTCGCCTTTGAACCACTTGACGTTGAACCTAAGGATGAACCAAATGTTGAACATGTTGTTGATGTTTGTCGATGGAAATTTATGTTTGAACCAAGGCACTGAACCAATCCTGAAAATGACCAAGTGTTAGAAACCGATTCTTTTGATTGAACCCATCTGTAGAATCTGTGAAGCCTATTGAACTTGTAGAAATGAAACTGCTTGCAAAGTCCATAGAAATCAAGTCTGTAGAAATCAACCTGTAAATCCCATTGAACTTGGTCTGCAAAGTCTATAGATTTAAGCCTGTAGAGTCTGTAGATTTTTGAAAAGCTTGAAAAATGAGAAATTTGAATGCCCAGGACAAATTTTAAAAAGGGAAGAGACAATTTTGGTCTGTAAGACCAAAATAGTTCAAATGTCCCAAAAATGAGTGATATTTTTTGGGGGACAACAAATTTTATTAAATAAGATAAAAGATTATCAAATATTTTCAAGAAATTTTTTGAGAAATGGATTATAATATAATTTATAGATGAATTTATGTTTATCATGTCTATGGGTGATCCTAAGTATATTTTAAAAGAAAAGGATGTTTATATTTTTACCATTAAGCGTGATTTTATTAAGGCTTGTATTGAGTTTTTATTTACATGTTAGTTTGTTTAAAGATAAATTATGGATTGTCATTATAATTGGTTAAGTACGTGAATTTTATCCTGTAAGGAAGACAATAATTAGGGAAAATTTTGAGAAAGTGTAGACATTGTCTACAAATCTTGTTTGTACATCATTACTTTTACAAATTGTTATTTAAGTTTTAATATGTGTTTAAAAGGTTGAAAAATACAACATCAATCACAACATAATAGTGTGTCCTAATTTTTGTCATAAAGAGGCCATAAAGATTCCAATCTCACTCCCATAAATATGATTTTATACAAAAATGCAATGCATCCAATTTTTTTTATTAAAAATAATGTTTGTTAAGTATTTTTTGGAATTTATTTTTTAATTTTATTGGTTTCTTATTGGGACACAATATTGTGCTTTTGTTCAACTTAAACATGAAAATTAATATATTCTAGAAAATAAAAATAAAAATCCACCAAAATCTTTAAAGGGACACTTGAATGTGTAAGTGGCAATATTGATATATAGTCTGGTTTGATAACAAAAAGGAGATTGATACTTTAAAGTCATGATGATGATGATGATGATGATGATGATGACGACGACGATGATGATGATGATGATGATGATGATGATGATGATGATGATGATGATGATGATGATGATGATGATGATGGAAGTGATGTTAATGACATATTTATCATCAACCACAACCTATATCAAAATCCATGCAACACTTTCAATATCAAAAAATAATGTGGTGAAGGATTCACTCGATGAGGACATCCCCACATAAATCATGAACACCATGGATATGAGAAATTTAACTCAATGAAAACTATAGTTTTCTTTTTTTTTTAAATATTATCAGGGAAATTTATTTGGTGTAAATACGAAGTGATATTCATATTAGCATGAAGGAGGAGGAAGACCTTAGAGTCAATTTGGGTATTCAAAAAATCCACAAAAATATGATTAACTAATTAGAGAGGCTTAAAATATAAATCACTTACTGTATATATTTGAAGGGGTTGGAAATCCAAAATTTAATTTTATAAAAGTTTTTTTTGGATTTTTTTGTTAAAAATTAAAAGGTTTTCTAAATGTAAAAATATGTTTACTTTATGAAGTGAAATCATTATAAATTCACTCGAATAAGGATAATAAATGAAATTTACAATCCATGAATATTATGAAGTGTGCTTTATTTTTGTTCAAATCTAGTTGATGACACATGAAGGATTTCATTATCTCAAGTGGGAAACTATCTTAAAGAATGGGTATCCAAATTTACCAGTGATAATATTCAAATTCAAGAGGAGTTTTATAAGTTCCATGCTACTTTTCAAGATGTAGTAAAAAAGAATAAAAAAATTATATTTCTATATGAGCAAAATCTAAGTTTATCACTCAAATCTAAAAGAAAACATTATAAATTTACACAATGAAGTTGTAAATTTTATGGTTAAGATTAAAATGGTATTGTTGGAAGATATTGTGAAGTTTCCTTATTCTCTTGAGTGGAGACAAGTTTGTCATGGATATGAACAAGTTGTTACAGAGACCCAATTAGGGTAGCTAAATGGGAATTTTTAACAACATTAGGTCTTTGATAACCAGTGACGATGAAGTTTCTATGCTATAATATGATATTAAATCTCAAATACCTATTCTCATGATTAATTGATTTATTCATTTCATCTATAAAAAAATTGGTGATGACTTTTTTAATTTGGTTTTATGTTTATAATACTTACCTACTTATTATCAAGGTGGTGTCTCAAATGGATTTAATCATGGATTCAACCTATAATTTGGGCTTAGAGACAACCTTTATGGTGAGGTAAAATCTTGGCTAGTTCATTGTGGTTTGGTGGTTATTGGTTATGGGTTATGGTTTGTGATGATTGGTAAGTTATTTGGTTAAAATATACTGGTGAAAAGTTTCATACAAAGGGTTTTAACATTGAAAATTATCTTGGAGGAAATGCATGTGATTTTATCTCTCTTTTCATGCTTCACTACTTAATATTGATGAAAGGATGCTTGAGTGTTATATAAAATGTGTTTCAACCTATAAACTATTGTTACAAATAACATAGTCATGTTATTTATGTTATATTAAAAGTTAATATTTTTTAATAGATAATATAATTCTTTCTGTCTTATGCATTTTTACTAGTGATGTATAAATGTTACTCTATTATGAATGATTTAAAATGATGCATAATTTATAGTCTATTATTAAGTTTAAAAAACAGTATACTCACTTTATGCAATTTTAATGCTAATATAGAGTTATTTGCTTATGTTATAATGTATAACCTTGTATGATTTAATATTTTAACTACCATATGGCTACCAACATATTTGTTAATCATGTTTTGGTGAACATTATTTTCTAACACGTGGCAATGATTTTTATACAATTTTTTTTTCTAGATTAATCTAAATTTGCAATTTTTTGTGTTAATTGATTTTTTTACTTTAGGTTTATTTGGTTTGAATTAAATTATAATTAAAAATTATAAACGGGTATATTAAAAAAATAATTTATTTTGATGGTTATATGTGATGAATTCCATGTTTTCCTCCTTTTAAAAATTATGTGTAATATGTATTTTACCACCCAAATATTATAGGTAGAATTACCTAGAGGTATTCAATGGGTGGATGCACAAAGTTAGGGGAAAAAGGGTGTTACTCTAAAAAAAAATCATTCATGCCTTAAAAAGTGCAATAACTCTTTTTAAAAAGGTTCATATGGTTTAGAGGATGCATACTAGACCAACATTTCTATGGATTTAGCTTACCAAGCTTAAAGGGTGAGTTACCTATGTATATACATCACACACACACTTTTTTATTTTAAAGGGTGTATGCCCTCTAAATCACATAGGATGTGCACCCTTTGTAGCACTATAAAATTTGGAAAGGAAAACCACAACCACATAAAATTTAGTTGACCTTTGAGAGAATTGAGAATATTGAGGAGAAAAGAAGAAAGGGAATGTGTGATTTTCCTATAAAAATAATCTATATTAGAAAATAACCTACCGAGGACCATGGCAGAAATTTGAGAATATCGAGGAGAAAAGAAGAAATGGAATGTGTGATTTTCCTATAAAAATAATATATATTAATCTCCAACAAGCATCCAAATTTCTGCCATGGTCATAGGTATGTTATTTTCTTGCTTAGGGCATGTTTATAGTTTCATATTTTGGGTGTATGTGTATATATATATATATATATATATATATATATATATATATATATATATATATATATATATATATATATATATTCTTTTAATTTTTTTAGGTTTTTCACTCCTATGTGATGAAATACATGGATAGTTTTAACCTAATGACATTTATTTCCTCATTTATCTTTGATAATAATCATATTGTAAGCATGAATACTTGACATAACTCCTTAGGGATTAAATTTCATTAGGTTGATGACTAGTAATGGAGGTCATCTTGGGATGAATTAAATACACATGATTAAAAATCCCTAAAAAATAATAATAGAACTAAAATTATCTCGTGAAAGCTTTCAAATACCACTATATTTTATGATAATTTTATATTATTAATTTTTTCTCAAATAAATGTCAAACTATTTTAACATGAGGGAATCTCCTGATAGTGGAGGTAGATCCTCATTTGTTAGACATGGTGCCAAGTAGGACCAAAACTACATAAATATTCCATAGATAAGTAAAAACATAAACACACCTATAGATATTATACTCTCATCTTTATGTGAAACTACACAAAAACATATTTAATATGTAGTTGCTTCAACACCTAATGACACTATAGAACTAGATATGTAGGACTTATTTTATTCATAATTTTAGATACCCAAATTTGTCATGACTGCTTGATAATATCAGCTTTGGCACATTTTTACTTTCATTTACTTGAACAATCAATGTAACCATATTTTTACACCTCTCTCTATCCTAAGTAATTATATAGACCTATCCCTTTCTATGTTTTTGTTTATGCCTACTAAAATGTTCTTGATCACTAACACCCTTTCTAAGCATTTATACAAACATACCAGATAATTAATTTCAAATGTTACCCTTCTAAGATAGAATCAACTAGAAAGTGAAAATACCAATAGTTGATATAGTCCTTATGGGTAGATATTATTTTTCACTCTAATAAATTATGGTTATTTTTCAAATTTATTCCCTTCCTTAAATATTGTTTCATATATTTAGGATAGGTAGCTTTAGGTTTTCCCTTTTTAAATTGTTATAAAGGCACATTTAATTCAACTATTCTACTACTTGGGAATTTCAATATTTAGGCACACTTATGTGATTTCACATAGAGAAAATCTTACCTATTATTCCTAAATTTGATTTTATTCACTTAAAGTAGTCTTAAGCCAATTCATAACCCTATTATATCTATGTCAAGCAAAGCATTAACAATTTTTAAATCCATCTCTAGATGCATACATGTAAAAAAGGAATAAAATTACAATAATCACTTTAAGTAAGATATTTGTATGGGTTTGATTTACCTCTTTGGATTATTAGAAACATAGGAAAAGTTCAATCATCATAGAGATAATTGGGGTTAGGTATGCCCATTACACTCCCAAATTTATCTTTTTAGGTTTTAATCTATTACAATCCCTATTAGGGTTTGAAATTTGAAGAAGCTATTTTTAGGTCATCTAAACAAAACATAAGGTAAAATTTTATCACACAAGCATAGTTAAAAAAGGTGTAGGAGACCATGTCATCATTTTACTTAATTTCCATGTAGGGCTATATTGACCCATAAAGGATACTAGTGGTAATCAATGATATCCTCTTCCTATTAGTTTTCTACTAAGAAGTGATAGTTACAATTTTCATTTCATGCACATAATCAGGGCTGATCTAGTGTTTATATCCATTTTTTAATTAATCATAGTGAATGTATAGGCAAAAAATAGCTAAATATTCTTATGTTTTTCATATTGTAATTCATTCATTCTTTATATATTTTAGTACTTTACCTTCATTATATTAGTTATAATTTATTTTACAACATTTTTTACCTTTATATTAATTTATTATTAATTATAGTTAATTAAATTTATTAATTCTATATTGTTATAAAACATATTGGGAAACCGACACATTTAATTCAAGCATTGCTTTAAAAAAATTATTTTAGGGTTTCGATAAAATTTTGAGCATCCAACACTAAAATAAATTTATTTCAACCATGGATATAATATCTAACACAAAAAAATCTTTGAACCTTAGATCTAATAACTAACACTAAAATAATTGGATTTTGACCTCAGATTTGATAGCTAGTACTAAAAGAACTTTATTTTGATCTCAAATTTGATATATGACACTAAAATCACTTTATTTTCACTCTAGATTTTAGGGGATCTTACTAATATCCATACACAAAAACTTTCCTTTTCTATGATCTAAATTTTAGATCTATGTGGATTTCTTCAAAAATTAAATAATATGTTACTAAAATGGGTTAACATACTATTTATTTATTTAATTTGAGATTTCTAAGTTGTCATTACATGTTGTATTCCCCTAATAAAGAACATCATTAACAATCATGCAATTTAAAAAAAACCAATAAGAATCAAACAACTATTGAAAAGTCTCAATATCTTTTAATTTTTATTATAATACATGAAGTGTATGTATGTTTATTACAACATGGAGGGGATAGATAATTTATTTTATTGAATTAATCCCTTTTCAATGCCCTCCAAATCCCATAAAGACAATTAAAGAGTATGATATATTGGATCAACAACAACATACCCATGCTAAGATTTATATATTAGACTTACTTTAGATAATGCCTATTTATAAATATATCCATTATGATGCACTAAAAGACCCCATGGTACGTAGTGATGCATAACTTCCTTATATTTAGTGTATCTCTAATACATTAGATGAATTGAAGAAATTAATTCCTTTGAGAAATTATTTACTTGTTAAGAATATAATAGAAAATTATTTTTCACTATATATTGATCTATGAACTCACAATATGGAGGTCAAATGAGTCTTTGTTGATTATGGATAGGGAATAAATTTTGATATATATTTCTTCAAAATTTTGAATATAAAATCTATTGATCTTTTTTATTTTGATATGAACATCTTGGTAAAGTTAAATTCACTGAGAGGGGTGGGGGGTAGGGAGTGAATTAGTGTGCCCAAATATCTCAATTTTAATTTTAATCCTTTTAAACTATTAAAATGTTCCTTTAAAACCTATTGTTTAGGAGATGTAATAGAAGTGCGTTGATTAACTGATTTATCTATTACAAAATCACTAATATTAATGATACTTTGTATTTTGTTCTTTAGAACCTAAAAACTATCTATTTGATTCCCATGGATTCTATGATATACACAATAGAATTTTTTATCTTTTGAGATGATGTATAAAAGTTAATGTCATTGAATTGTTTAAAATCATTTATCTTAGAAGCTCACATGGAATATTATTATCATTTTGTATACATTTTGAAGCATGAATATCGGTGTATGTTGCTTAAGAAGCATATGATAGTTAGATTAAGATGTAAATATATTATTAGCACTAGCATATTAAATATCATTTTTTAAATTTCTTGTTATTTTTGAGAGATATGATCTTTGAATTAAAATGTTGATTTTTCATTTGTAGTTTTTCTTTTGAATTTTGCATAGTGATGATTTAATCTTGATGGAG
Source organism: Torreya grandis (assembly GCA_037957365.1). NCBI lineage: Eukaryota > Viridiplantae > Streptophyta > Pinopsida > Cupressales > Taxaceae > Torreya > Torreya grandis. The sequence goes on from JARHVA010003554.1 coordinate 198,369, forward strand.
GGATACGTTATTCCTTTAGATTGATAGAGTCATTTATTATACATGATTTACTTTTTTTTTATTAATAACATTAAAATAATTAGTACTAGCCATGATGTATAAAATGAATGTAAACTCAACAAAGAAACAATCTTATAATTAACAAATGTCTACCATGTACAAAGGATATAAATGACTATGAATAACATACAACAAATAATCAAGGTATGAGGGTGATATAGGAAAGGGTTTGAATGATTTGTGGGATCTCAATTACACTTTCTTGTTTGTTGATTAGAGTTGGCCTAATGTTTTATATTACTAATTACAAAGTTATAACCATACATGTATTCCCATTAACCCCAGTTTCAAAGATATGGTTAGAGTAACTTACCTAGGTGATACACTCTTCTTAGGTATACCAAAAATCAAACAACTAAAAGAGATTTCATATGGTATAAAAAATGAACCCTAAGAATTTACAATATATCATGAGGCACATGAAAACATAAATCCATCTTTAGTGTTTTTCTATTTCCATTGCTATTGGGGTAAACCCCTCATGCCATGATGTCTGTAAACATATCACCTTTTAACAATTCATGAGAATCACTAAGTAGATTGAAAAATATCATAATATAGTTTCTAAAACAAGTGAAAAATAATGAAAAATAAAGAGAAAATAATAAAAAAATAGTTTTTTTTCAAAAATCAAACAAAGTTCAATCGAAGTTCAAGATAAATAGCTTCAATGTTAGGATGATCCAAGGTGACAAGACATTTTTTTTAGAGTCAAATTTAACTCAAGGTAAAAGATATTTAATTATTTTATGTCAAATTTTATATAAGGTTGAAGGATATTTTATTTTAGTGTTATAAATTTACATAAATTTTAAAGAAATCATATCCCAAAAATCAAGGAAAACAACAAACAATATTCTCTAAATAATAAGTTTACCAGAATGTTTTGATTTTAAGATGTCTTAAGCTAATAGATTTAAACTATTAAAATTTAATAGTCGATATGTACTAATTAGATATTAAAATATATTCAAATACATTATGCTACAATAAAATACAAAATTTAGAATTTGTTAAAAAAGTATAAATGCCTAAAGATGTGTGAACCTCCCTATAAAATATTTAATTCTAACTATGTAAGCTCATTATAACTAATTTTTTTAAAAATGACCTACAAATAATGGTGTGTTAGAAAAACATGATTAGTAATTTTTTGGGATGAGTTCATAGGAGGCAAACATGGGTACATTGTGTTTTTTTTACTAATTACAGTCACATCCTAGTTGACTATATACCATTTTTATCAATTTGGGTCTATGCAACCATTTGTGAAGTTTAAATATTGAGCTATGTATACTAATATGTTGCATAGATGATATAATACATATAAAACCATAGTTCTACACATGTATTATATAATAATTACATAATAAAATGGGTAATAAATATGGAATAGTGAGGGGTCATGAGCACACCTACCTGGATCATTGACCTTGATTATTTATTAGAGTATTTAATGCTCTTATGTTATGTGGATATTTATTGTAGACATTATTTGAATTGTAGAACATTTTTTAATGGTTTGATTTGAATTTTAATAAGTCATGTAGTGTTTTATATGAGTATATGTTATTATATTAGGTTTTTCATTATGACCATATACTATTGATGTCTATGTTTTCTTGATTTTAGGTATCCAATAGATAATTGTGGGTTGGATTTATAGTTTTTAAGCCTAGTGACAAGAGTATGTTATTAAGGTAAACCATAATATTGATGTAGTAGTGTCTAAATCCTAAGTCAAAAATTTGTATTATTAATTTTTTAATTTATGATTTTATGTTAAGTCTTGGGTTCAGTCATTTTTATTATCCTCCATCTTTCATTTTATTTTCTTTGGTTAACTGAGCAACCAATCAATTAGTGTGATGTGAATGTGGTTCATTCTGACATAAAATATGCACTCAAAATCAAGATGTAGAGATCATTAGTATGTAAATTTAAGGTTGTAAGACCTTGGATGAGTTTTGGAATCTTCACTTTAAGAATAGTTCATGTATGTTCACTAATACCACAATGCAATATAAAGAATGGGGAAGGTAGGCACCATGTTTAAAAAGTTTGTTATAGGACTAAAGTAATTATTTTATTCATATGGATTTAAAACTAAACTAATGGATATTTTTATGTTATTATAATCCATAAGGGAGTAGGACTTAAAATTATTAAGGTCATGATTTAAATCTCAAATCATAATTCAAAATAATTAGGTCAAGGGCATGGTAAGTAAAAGTGATTTATTTTAATATCAAACCCTAAGCCATAACTTGGGTCTATGGTAAGGTTAATAGGGTAAGTAGAGTTACCCAACCATAAATTTTTGGTTGAGTTTGGAAAGTGATGATTATTAATTCATGTATCCTTTTAGAAGGCTCTCGATTCATGCATGGTTGCCTACATGGAGATTGGAAGTAATGCACAAAGAGGAAAGGGTTTTTGGAGTGCAAATTTGTCTTGGTTAATTATGGTTTTCAAGTGGTGCATGATTATGTTTAAAGTTGGGGTAGGAGCTCCACTTATCCATACTCATGGTTCTGTCGAATAGAACAATCAATACCAGGATGGGATAAATAGGTTTGTAACAAGGAAGATAGAGAGAGATGACAAGGAGAAAAATAAAGACAATGAATGTATAAGGAAAGAAATAGAAAAATTCATGTAGGCCTAAAAATCATTCTTAGTTATACATTATGGGATAAAAAAAGTAAGTGATTTGTTTAGATAGAATATTGAATTGAATGTGTGTGCATTCACTTGAAATAAACAATGCATGAGATTTGGAAGAAAATATCAATAAACCCATAAATTTGTTTATAAGTTGTACTTGGCTAAGGATACCTATTAGGGTTAGATTATTCATTATACTCACCCATAGATATTAACGGGTAAACTAAAAAATATCATTATGTACTTGGAAGGTTGCTCAGTTATTTAAAATATTTAACTTTTTTTATGTGTTTGATTATTTTAGTTCAACCCTAGTTTTGGGTATTGTTGGTTTTCATATCTTGCTTAATATGTCTTTCATTGACATAAACCTTTCTTAGATTAAGTATAAAATGTTGAGCCTAAAAAACCTTTAGCATGTTGGTCATTTATTCAAAACTATTATGGTTTAGTTGGGTGTCATATGATTATGGCTAAGTTCCCACTTCCATCCCCAACAGATGGTTCGGGGGATATGGAAATGATGCAGGAGCATAATAAAAAATAATGTAAATTCTAGGATAATATATCTATTTACAAGTTAGTAGGTCTTAACTAAGTTATAATGTCATGATTAAGTGTTTGAGGCCTTGTTTAATATTCATATGTACTTTTCTAGGTCACTTTGAGGCATTCTTAATTTTCCCTCCAAAACTCTTTATTTGAAAATTTATATTATGGAGGCATTTTGAAAGGTTTGTTCATGCCTAAAGTATATTGTGGGAAAGGATCATGTTAATAAGGGTCATTAATGTTCAGAGGTATAATGATTTTTTGTGTCTTTCCCATTGGAAATTATGCTTCAATTCAACATAGGATGTCATTAAGTAGTTAAGATAATAAGATTACATTGGCAAGAAGATATGATTATTTTCTTGAATTTAGGAGTATAGAATAAAAAGAATCTAATGTTATACATTTGAAACAAATTGATAATGTTTGAGACATAAAAATAAGAGATTAAGAAATCAATCAAAATATGATAAAAGTCAAGTTGTAGGCTTGTAAAAAAGGTTTGTGGAGGGATTACAATAGTGCATGGGTCTGTATGTATAAATCTTGAGTTTATATGAATGAAGGAAATATTGAAATAATTCCAAGTGTGCTCTTAGATCAGCCATAAGTACATGTTTTGAGTACCTTTTGATGTTACTCAATGATTTTACAAATATTATGAGTCTATCATGGTTTCAAAACTATATGCTTAAAATTATAATATAATGAAAGAGTATTCATAGTATATTGCATGAGTGATCAAAATAAAATGCAATTATTAGATAAATATTTATTCCTATAATTTTAAAATTAATCAAATAGAACCATAATTAAGTCTAACAAAGGGAATTAAGCTTATTATAAGGCTCTCGAATCTAAGAAATAGGGTTATTGGTTACACAGTCAAAAAAAGAACTAGGTTTATACATATTTTATGTTACATGATGATTTTAGAATGATTGAAAGTGATTAAGGGGTGAATATAGGTCCTAATAAAATTTTAATAAGTCCTTTAATTTTATTAAATAATAATATCTTGACATCTCTTTATTCTTAGTTTGTGTGTTGGTCTGTTAGGGGTTTTAAGATAAAATTTTGAATATCTGACAAACCAACTAAGGGAAATCAGTAAAACATGGTATATAGGTGCATGATCATGTCTCTAAAGTAGTAAAAGTGGTTTTAGGATTTTAACCCACCTAGATATATATACAGAGAGTATTGTGTTTACACAGACCTATAAGAGGCCTAATTGAGGGATAAAAAGATCAAGTTTTCAAATTTACTTATTTATACAAGTTGGGTAAAGGTTTGAAACATGTTTTTGGTCATTTTTAAAGTGTTGAGGGATGTATATAGGCTTTTTAAGATCCAAAAAATATTAAATTTGAGTTCAATCCTTCCTAAATACCTACTTAAGCTTAATATCCTTGTTTAGGCTATGAGTAACAAAATTGAGTAAGAAAGAGAGGGTGATAACACTATAATGGAGTCGAGTGACAATAAATATGATGAAAATAATCTTGGTAAGTGTTTGGGGTGATTAAATCAGTCTTAGTATAAGACAAAGAATCTTGAGACTTAAGAAGAAGACTAGTAGCCTTATATAGGCAAAGTATAAGTGGAAGGAGTAAAAGAGGTGAAGACATGGTAGGTAGATGGAATAACATCTAAAATCATTAAAAGGGGCCCTATATTGATGATGAAACTCAGGGATCAATAGTGGAATCCTAAAAGATAGATCTATAACCATATAAGACCTATACCAATAACAAAGATTGGTATAGTATAAAATATATATAGATAACCCTTGAAAAGAAGGTTATACAAATGAAGCTATGAAGTCAAGGGAAAGTTGAATCTACTTACATTAGTTTAGTATCAGAGCTCATTAAGAGATATTTGGAATAGTTTATAAAAGTGCAAGTTGCAAAGAATTTGGAACATTTAGAAGTTTACAATCTCTTTGAAGATAAGAAGAAAAGACGTGAATAGACCATGGTGAATATATTTTTAAGTGAGAAATAATTGAGATAGGATCTTGAAACCTTGAGAAAAAACAACATAGGACAAGAAAACAATCATGTAGACCATTGAGGCTTGATAAAGTGAAGCGAATATCACATTTAGGTATAAGAGGAAGAATTTCACATGTAAGTATATTTATTTTATTATTTTACATCTTATTTGTAAAGTGTATTATATCAAGAAGTTAATTGTAGGCCTTAAGACTAGATAAGAGGCATATCAAGGAATGGATAGAGATAAACCAACAAAGAAAATAATGGAAGGATTGATAAGAAAGAATAATCTAATATAGAAACATATTGAGGTGAGAAAAGACAAGGGCATGCATAAGGCAAAAAAAGAGCTAAACTAGGCCTTAACTCATTTTAAGAAATGTTTAGAAGAAGAACTACAAAAGCAATCCAATGAGGAACTCAAAGAAGAAGTATGACATGATGTTCAAAAAAATATTGGAGATGATGATGATGTTGAATTATTACTATATGGACATAAAGAGTTTGAATATGATGAAGATTTATATGGTGCCTTGGAAGATATTCCAGTTGAAGGAGAGGAAGTTCACAATAATAAGGTGTCTTCAAGGATGCAAACCATGAAGTAAAGAATAAAATTATATAAAACTTTTGAAGAGGCATGTTATCCTCAATATTTTCATTACAATAAGTGTTTGATTGAATGTATGTAGGTTAATAAGGTTCAGTTTGAGAACCTACAATTTGACAAGGTCAATAAATGAAATGTGACAATAAACCTTGAAAACTAGGTTACTGATGTGAAACCTAAATAGAAAAAACAAAGAGTGATTCTTAACCAAGAAGATAAGCACAAGGAGGAGAAGGTAGTATATATCTTCAATCTCAAGGACACAATATTTCAAAAAGGTTAAAGATAAGATAAGATCTTACCTTAGAAAGGATTCAAGAATGAGGTTAAGGCTAAGTGAAATACCTTGAGACACAAGAAGACAAAAAGTGACCTTAGTTACTCATGATAAAAGTAAGGAATGGGTACAAAACATAAATAAGAAGTTAGAATTTAGGTGAAATAAAGGTCATAAGGAAACAATCAAAATGAATAACATGAAGAATGTACACTAGGACATTGTCAAATCCATGAACCAAGAAAGGAAAGTAAAGTTATGAATAAGTATCAACCTAAATTCATAAAAAAAAAGTATAGGAACACACAACGAGATGAAATACAAAGTATGAATATACAAGAACATGAGAAAGATAAATAAGAATGATGTTGAAGGACTTTGTAAAGAAGAGGCACTTTAAGGAAGAATAAAAGGAGATGAGAAGGATCATGGTATCCTTGAAGAGACCATTATGCCTATTAAATGTAAGTGGATTTGTGTTAACAATGTTATTTTTATTAGTATGAATATGTAAGAGACACTTCATGGATATATGGAAAAGGAGGAAGATGAAGCATAAGAGATCATGATAGAGCAGGATGAAGAGAAGAATAAGCATATTGTTCTTGAAGAGGACAACTTGAAAGAGGAAATAAGTTTGGAAAAGGATAATTTTATTCCAAAACCATATCCAAGTAAATGAAAATACAAACTAGAATTGAATATGAAAAGGAATGATGAGACAAAGAAAGCAAGTCAATAAGAGAGGCCATAAGAAGATGATCCAAGTAAGCAAAAGCAAGGTAAGAGTTCCATATGCCATTATGAACCTGATGTAATTAAGGAAATGATAGTTCAATAGGATAAAATAATTGACAAATAAGTGGAGTGTCATCATGAATAAACCATAAGAGGTTGAGTGTCACATCCCAATTTCCCACTAAGCTAATTTATATGATTATCCATATATTATTATGGTTGTTAAATTAATTAATTACTTTTTAATTAAGTTGTAAGTCATATGATGTTATGGGATGGTTGTATGTTACATTGATTACATGATTACATTGTTATGAGTTAGTTTTATTGTATATTATTTACATTATGATGATGTTGATTTGTTGTTACATCAGTATTTTATGATATGTGTATCATGATGTTATTGGCTAACTACTTTCTTGTAGTGAGTTGGATGCAAGAGAATTTCATCCCTCAGAGCATGATGGAAGGAGAGAACCATCAGAGAGGATGATGTAGATGGAGGTGTTGGGGGACACGTCCTTCACCTTCCTAAATCACACGTAGAGGCTTCTCCAAATTGAAATTGGTAACTTCTGTATCTCAAAATGACATCACCAATTCTTCAAAATGGGAAAATGAATATACTTCATAGAGTTTATAGTTTAATTTGAGCTTTGGTTCGGTGTCTAAGGGCTCCAAAATGATCAAATATAGAAAACTAGTCTATATTCTCCCATACATAGTCGGCTGAATTGTTTCCTTCAAATACAAGTTCATGCATTTTATTGCACTTAGAAACCCATGGCATAAGTGGTCAAGGCTTATCACTTTTACACGGTGGGTCATGAGTTTAAAAACCATAGACTTTGGTATAGGGATTGTTCTTAGCTATTTAGTCCCACATTGGGCAAACTTAAATGACTTTATGTCTTTAAAAAGCCTTATCTCCAAGGCTTTAGTCATGGCATTGGCCACGCTTCACCCTTTTGTTTGGGTCTTACCCATCTTAGGCATCCTTAAGCCTATCCAGTCCTCGACCTTAGCATAAATGCTTTTTATCATGTCTCATGGCATAAGACATGGTCATTTGGAAGATAGGCCACGAGTTAGGTTAACTCAGATGTGGCATGTATTATGACAGTTATCTCCAATCTAGGCATATATTCTCAATCTTGACTTAGCTTCAATCTCGAGGCATTAAAAATTTACGAGCTGGAAGTAAACTCAATATTTGGTTGTGAATTGGTCTTTGATATTCCATGTGGTATTACATGGCTTAAAATTCTCAAGCCTGTCATGGCTCGTCCACATGTCTGCAAGGCTCGATAATGAACAATGCATATTACAAAGCATTTCAAAATTTTAAATCAATTGTCCCACATGCATTCGGTGGGAAAAAAATGATAGTTTAAAATTAAATACAAATAGGGTGCAATGTGAGATGGAGGCCAAGGCACCCCTCCTTAATCAAGTGTGTCGACCCTCACTGGGCCCCCCCAATGAGCCAATAGTGGGGCCCATAGTTCTCCATATGACCGCCTGTCAAAGACTGGAGGATGAAACTAAATCAAACACCAACCAAAATTTTTACATGACCATACAAAAATGTACTACCACGTGTCAATGGGTGGTTGGTCCAATTGGCGTATTTGAATAATACCACGTCAATTTTTGACACTCGTTATTTCCCTATTGCAAGAAAACTTTAGCAAGCTATATCTTGAGCATACGGTGTCCATTTTGTAAACCACCAAAAGTGTTAAAAATATCTCGATGAGCTCTATGCTATTAAATTAGTTTTGTCACAACTTGGGACCTTTCTACAAATTTAACTCTAGATCACACACACACACACACACACACACGTGTGTGTGTGTGTGTGTGTGTGTGTGTGTGTGTGTGTGTGTGTATAATGTGTATGTGTATCATTCAAAAATAGTTTATATACATATATATGGATTGTCTATATATTTATTGCAATAAAACCATGAGATTATATAAATATGAAATATGTGTAATTGTTATTCCAAAAGAGTAAGATGGGTGTATATTTAATATTCAAATGGGGAAAATATATATGAACTGTGTTTATGTTTATCATTTAAATAGTGAAGAAATATATGTCGAGGAAAAATAGAGAGCTATCCTAGAATGAATAGGGTAAGTGATTAAGTTTTATCTAATATTAATATAGAAATCTATGTTTTGAGTCGACTATATAACCTTTAGAATATTTATTAACATATTCAAGGGATCTTCATACATATTATATAGATAAGAGACTATAGTCATTTATTTTGTTAGAGTATAAGGTTCGAACTCTTTGTAGAAAACTATTAATTATTTCTAAACTTGATATTTTTTATATATAACAAGCCAATAGGGTCAATCTTGTAATAGAATATATTATTATATATTTAAACGAATACATAGATTGTTGTGAGGTCCAAATACCTAAGGAAACAATGTAAGTGTTTGTATGTATAACTAGATGTCGATTGATTTAGTTAACACTTATAAAATCTTACAATAAGTAGGAAGATTAGAATATTTATTTAAATAACCTATTTACTATAGTACTTTGTTTATTAATAATTCAGGATTATTAATATCTTATGCTTGATCATGAATGTATTTGTGAATGGAAAAGTTATAATGGTTATTGAAATCATATGAATTTCTTGTTTATAAAAATATAAATGACTATTGATATTTATATACAAAATTTGTATATTATTTGAGTACTTGTATGTGGTACACACACACACACACACACACACACACACACACACACACACATATCATGAATGTATTTGTGAATGGAAAAGTTATAATGGTTATTGAAATCATATGAAGTTCTTGTTTATAAAAATATAAATGACTTGATATTTATATACAAAATTTATATATTATTTGAGTACTTGTATGTAGTACTTACTATATATCTATATCTATATCTATCTATATATAATGTATAAGTGCACATATATATTAAATATATTGACATGAGGACTTAGGTACTCATATATATATATATATATATATATATATATATATATATATATGTATGTATGCATAAAATGTAATATATATATATATATAATGTACCACATACAAGTATATATACTTGTATGTGGTACATTTTATACACACACACACACACACACACACACACACGAGTGCACATATATATTAAATATATCGACATGAGGACTTAGGTACTCATATATATACACTTGTATGTGGTTATATATATATATATATGTATATGTATATATATATACATATATGTATATGTCTATATGTATATATGTATGTATGTGTATATATATATATATGTTTATATATATATATATATATATATATATATATATATATATATATATATATATATATATATATATATATATATATATATATACGAGTGCACATATATATTAAATATATCGACATGAGGACTTAGGTACTCATATATATATAGGGAGGTGTGCCTATATTTATAATTTCATTAATTGTTAAAAATAAGACATAAGGTCCTAAGGGATAGGAAACTTCAACTATATGCATACAATCTTCTAAAAACATAATAAGACATAGAAATCAAAGATTATTTTCATGTGAGATATGACTTGGTTATGAGTTATTTAATTCTAAAAAAATATTATGACAGGTTGTTTGTAACTGAGTAGTGTGTAAATAAAAATATCATACTTTGATATTGTTGTTATCTTAGAATGTACTATATTTGAATTTCTTAAGGAAATTAGAAAACAAGCAGTCTAAGTACATATTGTCCCCTATAGGTATAAATTATACTTATTATGTTTATTATTTATGTGATAAATAATATAGTAGAGATTTATTCATACATTTGATGGACTAAATATATGAATTTTGATTATTCTTTTATTTTAGCATGTTTTATACGTACTTGTAAGAAATAATATGTATGAAGATTTTGGTTATATTTATATTAACCAAATCTCACATTGTTGGTACTAACTAAGTAAGACAGTGAAGTTTGTCTCTTTGCTTAGTTAGTACCAACAATGTGAGATTTGGTTAATATAAATATAACCAAAATCTTCATACATATTATTTCTTACAAGTACGTATAAAACATGCTAAAATAAAAGAATAATCAAAATTCATATATTTAGTCCATCAAATGTATGAATAAATATCTACTATATTATTTATCACATAGATAATAAACATAATAAGTATAATTTATACCAATAGGGGACAATATGTACTTAGACTACTTGTTTTCTAATTTCTTTAAGAAATTAAAATGTAGTACATTCTAAGATAACAACAATATCAAAGTATGATATTTTTATTTACACACTACTCAGTTACAAACAACCTGTCATAATAATTTTTTAGAATTAAATAACTCATAACCAAGTCAACACACACACACACACACACACACACGAGTGCACATATATATTAAATATATCAACATGAGGACTTAGGTACTCATATATATATACTTGTATGTGGTTATATATATATGTATATGTATATGTATATGTATATATATGTATATATGTATATGTCTATATGTATGCATATATATATATATATATATATATATATATATATATATATATATATATATATATATATATATATATATATATATATACGAGTGCACATATATATTAAATATATCGACATGAGGACTTAGGTACTCATATATATATAGGGAGGTGTGCCTATATTTATAATTTCATTAATTGTTAAAAATAAGACATAAGATCCTAAGGGATAGGAAACTTCAACTATATGCATACAATCTTCTAAAAACATAATAAGACATAGAAATCAAATATTATTTTCATGTGAAATATGACTTGGTTATGAGTTATTTAATTCTAAAAAATTATTATGACAGGTTGTTTGTAACTGAGTAGTGTGTAAATAAAAATATCATACTTTGATATTGTTGTTATCTTAGAATGTACTATATTTGAATTTCTTAAGGAAATTAGAAAACAAGCAGTCTAAGTACATATTGTCCCCTATAGGTATAAATTATACTTATTATGTTTATTATTTATGTGATAAATAATATAGTAGAGATTTATTCATACATTTGATGGACTAAATATATGAATTTTGATTATTCTTTTATTTTAGCATGTTTTATACGTACTTGTAAGAAATAATATGTATGAAGATTTTGGTTATATTTATATTAACCAAATATTACATTGTTGGTACTAACTAAGCAAAGAGACAAACTTCACTGTCTTACTTAGCATCACCAATCCTAGATGAAGGTAATCTGATCAAGTGGTGTCTATAAATTTGACTTATCCTAGAGATCAATAACTATTTAAAAACTTTGTATAAAGTAATATTTAATTAGAAACTATCATGTCATATGTATGATTTAAATATTTGTTTGATATCATGTTAGAAAATGTTTTCTTTGTGATACACATCATGTATTAGAAATCTTACAACACATGGGTACTAGCTTGTCTCTTTAATTTCCTACACTATCACTATCTACCAATTTATGAAGGGAGGACCATTCCCTAATTGAGGGATTGTGTAGGGTATCGATGGTCCATCATTGGTGTGGAAAAGTGCTCGGATGATGTTCTCCCTCCTCATAAAAATCCTTATTTGGACACTATACTTGAGACTATCAGAAATACTGGAGTTTGTGAGACTCATGTTCTATGGATCACTATATCTAATATTGTATTTATTATTGAGACATAATGCCATTTGTAAATGTAATTAATTACACATTTCACATTGACAGTAGTGGTTATATTATTGTACCACATGAGGTTATATTTTATGTAATTACTTTCTATATGTAGTTATGATTTGTTTCATGTGATGGTAGAGATCAATAACTAATAGATGTTACATGTTTACATTATTCTTAACATACTTAGTATGTTTTATAATATCACTAAGTAGATTATCATAGTCTAATCTAATGAAAGAATACATAGAATAAAATTTTTAGAAAAAAATATTATGCTATTCTAGTAAATCCCAGTGGGATATTACATTGTCTATTAGAGCTGTGGCTCGAACTCTAGGATTTAATGAGTCCACTACCATTTTCATATCCTTATTTGAATATAAAGGAGAATGGTGCAAGATAGATAACCTAGAGAGGGTATTTTGAATGTCAATGATAATTACCCTCCATTTAATCCTAACTAATTTTTTATTGAGCACATAGAAAAGTTGGATCATATTCTTGCATCCATTAATGAAACTAAGGATTAATGGAAATTAGGAGGAATCCTATTAGGATGTGCCTAAAGATCATCTAGATAAGAAATAAATCCCTCATGATCAAAGACATGATGAAGTGAATTAAGATGTAAGAGCATGTGTAGCTATAGAATTAACTAAAGATATGAAAAAGGTTAATCCACCTAAGTTTGATGGAACTATTATGAGAGATGGATTTGAAGGATGGATGAGTAAGATGGATAAGTATTTCAAGATTTGAAACTAATTTGAGGTCACCAAAATAGTTTGGGTAGCTTACCATTTGGATGGTGAAGAGCTACGTGGTGGGCCAACAAGAATTGTAAATGACTCTTAACTCAACCACCACTACATGGGAGTGTTTTTTGACACTATTCAAATCATGGTGGCTTACACAATTATATTTTGAAAAAAATATTTTAGATTTTTAGAATTTAAAGTAAGGATATCTATCGATGAATGAGTACTTGGAGTAATTTACCAATCTTCTAAAATCTATACCTTAGTATTAGGTAGATGAGAGGTTTAAGATTAGGAAGTTCATCATGGGATTAAAACCCCAGATAGGTGGAGAGGTGGACATTCATGGACCATCTACCATGGAATAAGTCTTTGAGAAGGTAGTCAAATAGGAAAAAAAGTTGAAATATCTTGCTCATGTCAGAGATAAGTTTACGAATAAATTTGGAAGTTCTAAGCCAACTTTAAAAAAGAATAATTGGAAGTAGAGGAGTAGAAACTTCAAGAGTTAGTTCAAGAGTTAGAATACTAGATTCAATAGTGGTTCAGGTAATAGGAAACTAGGTGATGGTTCCAAAGATAGTCTCAAGGGAAACCAATAGTCTAATAGGAAGGGACCATTTAGAGGTGACCATTTTGTGTGTGAGTGTACTGAGGATATGTCAAGGAACAAAGGAACTACTCTTAAGTAAGGAATTTTTCAACAACGTAGTAATGTGGTAGTTGATAATTGATAAGCTAAATTTCATGCTTCATCAATAGAACTATTAGGTATTTTATTTGAACATCTATTTTCCATTTTGATAGATACAGGGGATACAAAATATTTTCTAGCTCCTAGAATTTTAAATAAGTTATATAGAAAAGCTAGAGTAATGGAAAATACATGGTTGGTACAATATGGGAATGATTTAAAAGGAAATGTTGACAAGTGTTTAATTGAAGTAGATATTAGGTTGCCTAAATTCATAATAGTAGTGGATCTTTATACAACACCACTAGGGTCATATGATGTGATCTTAGGGGTCAACTGGCTTGCAAAGCATAATGCCAAGGTTGGCTATTATCTCAAGAAGGTTGAGTGTCTAGATGATTTTGGAAATCAAACACTAATTCAAGGAGAGAAAAGTGAGTTAATGTTTAGGTAGATTTCTATAATGCAACTGAGGATGGCTCAAGGGAAAGGATGAAAAACATTTATCGTCAAGATAAATGAGATGGAGGAAACTAAGGAACCATTAATTGAAGATTATCCTTAAGAATTTTCATCATGGGTTTCTAGAGGAATTTATAGGATTTTCTCTTAAATGAGAGTTTGATTTCTCAATTTAAATCATACCAGGATCCTAACCTTAGTTTAAGGCACTATATAGAATGATAACCACTAAATTAGTTGAATTAAAGGCACAACTCTAGGAGTTTTTGTCCAAAGAGTTGACCAGACCAAGTGTGTCTTCATGAGGTGCACCAATTCTCTTCATCAACAAGAAGGATGGTATCTTTATCTTTGCATTGACTGTAGAATGTTGAATAAAGTGACTATCAAAAATAGATATCTGCTACCTCGAATAGATGATATTTTTTATCAGATGTGAGGAGAATGAATCTTTTCTAAGATTGATATTAGATCATGATATCTTCAGTTAAGAATAAAATATGAAGATATTCTAAAGATGACATTTTGAACTTGATATGGGCACTACGAGTTTACAGTGTTACCATTTGGTTTGATGAATGATTCTATAGTGTTCATGAATCCCATGAAAAGTGTTTTCAAAGATTATTTAGATCATTTTGTTTTATTCTTTTTAGATGACATTACTATATATTCTAAGGATGAAGAAGAGAATTTTCAACATCTGAAACTCATTTTTCAATGTTTTCAAAAGTACAAGTTGTATGGAAAGTTATTCAAGTGTGTTTTTTCAAAATAAAGTGCAATATCTAGGACATATTATCTCTTTAGATGGTATTTAAGTAGATCCAACAAAGATAAGATCCATATGGAGTGGATGAAACCAAATAATGTCCACAAGGTAAGGGGTTTGATGGGAATAGTGGGCTATTATAGTAAATTTATTTAATTTTTTTTAATATAGCTAATCTAATTACCTCTCTACAACATAAGAATCAAATTTTTCTCTAGTTAGATATTTTTTAAGTAAATTTTCAAGAATTGAAAATAAGGCTTACTTCAACACTAGTGTTAAGAGTTCATGATCCCAATGGTCAATTTTAAGTGATCACATATGCATCAGGGGATGGACTAGGAGGAGTACTTATGTAGGATGGTGCAGTAATAATGTATGAATCAAGGAAGATAAATCCTTATGAGGTAAAATATGCCTCTCATGACCTTGAAATTGCAGTAATTGTGCATGCTTCGTAAGTTTGGAGAAATTATTTTTTGGAAAAACCATTTGAACTCAAGATTGATAACTCGGGACTCGAGTACATATTAATGCAACCAAATATGAATGCTCATCATAGATATTGGTTAGAGTTTTTATCTAGATATGACTTTGATATCAATTATATCAAAGGTCAGGAAAATAGAGTACCTAATGCCTTAAGTGCTAAGAGGTTTATAGTAGTCATGGCTACTATCAAGAGTAATTTTAGGGATCAAGTAAGCTAATTATCAATAGGAGATGAATTTTATGATTAGGTCAGGAAAATATGGTCTCAGAATGCTCAAAATCCTAGGTATATAGGCTACATAATAGATAATGATAGTCTTCTAAAATATAACAAAAAGATGTATATGCTAGATCGAGAGAATCTGACGAGCACAGTGATAAAGGAATTACAAAATTCCCCATATTCAAGATATACAAGATTAACCAAGCTTATGGTAGAGATTAAACCACTTTATTTTTGCAAGGGAATCAAGAAAGATGTATTGGACTTTGTGTCATCTTGTCTAGAATGATAGCATGTGAAATTTGAACACGTGCATCCAACTAGAGTATCTACATGACATACCAAAATGGAAGTGGTAGGTGATCAAAACGGACTTTGTCCAAATTTTACCATTGTCATGATATAGGCATGACATGATCTTGGTTGTAGTTGATAAACTAACCATGGTATCTAATTTTATACTAGGAAATTTGATAGATGATGCACCTACTCTTGTGAAGAGATTCATAAAGGAAGTGTATCAGTTGCAAGAATTTCAAAAGAAGATCATTTCAGATCGTGATCCAAGGATGACTTCTATGTTTTAGTTAACTTTTAAAACAGCT
>JARHVA010003554.1:220000-242500 GCA_037957365.1 Torreya grandis
TTAGAAAAATATAAACGATTGTTGATATTTATATACAAAATTTATATATTTTTTGATTACTTGTATGTCATACATATTATATATAGTATGTACAAGCACACATAGATATGAGATATATCAGTATGATTACTTAGGTACTCATATACATATATATCATATATATAATAATACATTGGGATGTGTGCCTATATTTATAGTTTCATTGACTCTAAAAAATAAGTCATAGGATATCGAGGGATAGAAAACTTAATCTATATGTATATAGTATCCTAAAAACATAACAAGATGTAGAAATGAAAGATTATGTTCATGTGATATATGAATTGGTTATGAATTATTTAATTCTAAAAAATTATTAGGACTAACTGTTTGTAATTGAGTAATGTATACATAAAATAATCAGACTTTGATATTTTTATTATCTAAGAATATTCTGCATTTGAATTTATTAAAAAAATTAGAAAATAAGCAGTCTAAGTCTATATTTTACCCGGTTGGTATAAACTATACTTGATATGCTTATTATTTATGTGATAAATAATATAGTGGAAATTCATTCATATGTTTGATGAACTAAATTTATGCATTTTGATTATTATTGTATTCAACATGTTTTATACCTACTAGTAGGAAATAATCTATATGAATTTTTTGGTTATATTTATATTAACCAAATCTCACATTATTGGTACTAACTAAATAGTGAGACATAATTCACTAGCTTACTTAGCATCACCAATGCCAAATTAAGGTAATCCAATCAAGTGGTATGTATGAATTTTACTGATCCTAGAGATCAATAACTATTTATAAAATTTGGCTAAAGTAATTTTTAGTTAGACATTGCCATTTCATATGTATGATTTACATGTTTATGTGATAGCATGTTAGAATGTATTTTATTTATGGTACACATCATGTATTAGAAATTTTACATCACGTGAGTACTAACTTATCTCTATGGATTCTTATACCATTAATATCTACCAATCCATGAAGGGAGAGCCATTCTATGATTGGGGGATTGTGTGAGGGATCGATGGTCCATGATTGGTTTGAAAAAACACTCAAATGATGCTCTCCCTTCCATAATAGTACATATTTGGAGACTACACTTGAGATTATCAGAGATACTAGAGTTCATGAGACTCATTCTCCATGGAGCCTTGTATCTAATATTTCATTTATTATTGAGATATAATGCTAGTTATAAATGTAATTAATTAATCATTGTACATTAACAACAATAGATGTATTATTGTACTAGTCATGGATGGATTTTATGTAATTACTTTCTATATGCAATTATGTTTTGTTTTATGTGATGTTAGTGATTTGTAACTAATAGATGTTAATGTTTACATTATGCCTAACATAATTAGTAAGTTTTCTAATATCACTAATTATATTATCATGGTGTAATCTAATGAAATAATACATGGAATACATATATATTTTTTAAATTACTATGTTATTCTAGTGAATCCCAGTGGGGATATTACATTAAGAGGGGAGCATATTAGCTTTCAGGGAAAGGAAGATTCTTAATATACCATTGGGGAATTTGAATAAGGAAGAATGAAAAATCAAGGAGAGTAAAGAGAACAAAGAATGAGGACAATAACTAGTAGACAAGAGTATTTTCAAAGAAAATATAAAACCATGTGATGGTTCAACAAGCCTAACTCCTAAGGAAGATGATTTCAAGGTTATCCAAGACAAAGTTGATGATGGTGATATTGAAAAAACCATTGAGACTATTTTGGTCCAAGGAAGAAGACTATTTTTTTTATTTTAATAAGGATTTTAATGAGGCTGAGAAGGATCATTCAATATAAGCTCAAGAATCTCGTTTCATGGTACAAACATTGAATATATTGTGATACTACTTGTTACCAAACGAATTTGGGAATAATTAGAGAATTTAATTCTACAAAGAACTATATAAGTAAGAGTATTATTTGAAACAAGACTATAAGTTTTATTTAAATCCAATCAACATGAACAAGATCCCATGGATAGATTATTTGATCTAATAGAGGCTATTATACAAAGAGGAACAATCATACATATTAAAGGAAACCATGAGAGATAATTTATTGAGGTACAAAGATGGTTTAATTCCATTTCAATTTTTACACATGGTAGATAGAAAAAATTGATGATCTTGAAGATTTGATCAAGATAGAGGAGAGAATGTCTGATGAAGTAGAGCATACTTCAGTCATACAAGGATCCTTTGAACAAGCTAAGAAAATACAATCCTGTATTAGAAATAACAAGATAGATGGTGATACAAATAAGAAGAATAAGAAGAGATGCAAAGGATAAAGACTATATGTCAAGAAAGGAATAAATTATAATTTAATGAATAAACATAACAAGTCCTATTCAAGATGGATCACAAAAGTTTCCTACATGGGGAGTATGATGTAGGAACATCATCAAAGATAATGTATATTCTAGGATAATAGATCCATTTGTGAGTTATTAGGCTTTAATTAATTTATAAGGTCATTATCAGGTGTTTGAGGCATTGTTTAATCTTCATATATCCTTTTATAAGTCATATAGGGGTATTCTTAATTTTCCCTCCAAAAATATTTATTTGAAAATTCAGATTGTGGAGGCATTTTAAAAGGAGTTTTCATGTCATAAATTAAATTTTGTCTCAAGGTCTTGTTAATAATGGTCATTAAAGTTTAGGGGTATGTTATATAATGAATTTTATGTCTTGACCAATTATAACAATGAAAAAAAAGTTAATGACTTAAACTACATTAAATAAGTATGTCATTAAGTAAGTAGTTAAGATAAAAAGACTACACTAACAAGAATATAGGATTAGTTTCTATAATTTAGGAGTATGGAATATTAATAATAATATAATGTTATGCATTTAAAAAAAATTTATAAGGTTTGATCCATAAAAAGTGGAGCTTAATAAAGTAATCAGAATATGATAAAAGTTGAGTTGTGGGCTTGTAAAAAAGGTTGCTATAAGGTTTACAATAGTGCAGGGTTTTTTTTGTATAAATATTGAGCTTATATGAATGAAGGAAATATTATAATGATTCCTAGTGTGTTCTTAGATGTTATACACACACACACACACACACACACACACACACACACACACACACACATATACATGTTTTGAGTACCTCTTGGTGTTAATAATTTTACAAAGATTATGCGTCTACACTAGTTTTAAATCTCTCTGTTTAGATTTATAGTCTGATGAAAAAGTATTCATAATGTATTTCATGAGTGATCAAGTTTAATTTAAAATTTTAGAGTAAGATATAGTCCTATAAGTTTTATTTAAATAAAAAATAACCATATTTAAGTCTTACAAATGGAATTAAGATTATTGTAAGTCCTTCAAGTCTAAGAAATAGGGTTACTAGTTACATAGTAAAATAAAACTAGTTTTCTATATATTTTTTGTTGCATGATTCATGTAGAATGATTAAAAGTGATGAGGGGATGAATATAGGTCCTAATCCGATTGGAATCACTCCTTGAATATGATTAAATAACAATATTTTGTCAACACTTTTCCCTTGACCTTTGTGTAGGTTTGTTAGGGGTTTTAAGACAAAAATTTGAATATCTTGCAAACCAAACATGTAAAATCACTAAAACTTAGTAAATAGGTGTATCTAAAGTGGTAAAAGTAGTTTTAGGATTCTAACCCACCTAAATCAAAATATAGAGAGTATTGTGTTTCCAAATACCTATAGGAGGCCTAATTCAGGCCTAACAAGATCATTTTTTCAAATTTCCTTGTTTCTAAAATTTGGGTAAAGGTTTGAATCCTATTTTTTATCATTTATAAAGTGTCAATATATGTATATATGCTTTTAAAGATTCAAAAAGTGTTTAAGTTGAGTGAAATCTTCCTAAATACCTATTTAATCCTAGTAGCTCTGATTAGTCTGTGAGTAAGAAAATTGAGTAACACTCTAGTGGAGTTGAGTGATAGTAGTTATGATGAAAAGAAGCTTGGTAAGTGTTTGGGATGATTGGAGTAGTTCCAGTATGATACAAATAATATTAAGTCTTAACATGAAGACTATTAGCCTTATAGAGGAAAAGTATAAGTAGAATGACTAAGAGAGGTGGAGACATGGTAAATAGATGGAATAACATCTAAAATCATTAAAGAGACCATACATTGATGATGAAAATCAGATTTTTTTAGTTGAATCCTACAAGACAAATCTATAATCAAATAATACTTATACCAATATCAATTATTGGTGTAGTAGAAGATATATAACCCTTGCAGATAAGTTTGTAATAATCAAACAAGTAAATCAAAGGAAAGTTGGATCTACTTGCATCAAGAAACTTATATATGGTTGGGCTTATCACAAGCATGTGGACTAGTTTGTGCTTACCATATGATCTCTATGGATTATTGTGCAAGATGCCTCATGATTTTAAGTGTTGTTGCAAAACAATTGAAGTATTTTATAATTGTGGATCCTTTGGAAATATATTTGATGTTGTAAGAGTTTAAATGGTTGCTTAACCTATTTTGTGCTTAGGTATGTTTTATATATTTAGTTTGTAATAAATAACATTAGCTACTATAACAAAATAATGTTATGACTTTGTGGGTTATGTATTGTAGCATATTAGATGTATTTATAACGTTCTTGATTCAACTATGGATAAAATATTGAAGGGCATGGGAATGATCGTCAAGGACCCATATCATTCATGATATCTGAGATAGTGATTGTATTCTTTTCTGGTGTTCAAAATATTTCTTTCAATACGTGGATAACTCTGCATTTTGTATGGTGTTCAGAATCAACTTCAATTTTTGGGTGAAAATATTTAAGACAATGGAAATGGTATTAATCTTACTCTATTAGAATATGGAATACTTTATACTTCCTTATATCATATTGATTTATTTTGGTTTAGTTGTAAATGATTTGTATGTGAAAACAAGTCTATCAATAATATCCATATTATATATAATTGTGTAATCAACATACCTGAGTTGTATGACTCATTATAGTCTTTTGTAAGTTTGGTTTTAAGCCTGCTTCATTTCATGATTTGTAGTTGGTTGTAAAAAATTGTTCATGTCATTACTTGTTGTATTATGTTTTGATTTTCAATATATACTCACTATAGTTCAACTAATGCACTTTGGAAATAATGGCATAGTAATGTGTTGTTATACCTATTGCAGTTAGAAAATGAATTACATATTTCTTAGAATTCATATTATGAGTAATTAATTAGTTGTAGAGTATTAAGGTGATAGATTTATTGACAATGTTTAGACATGTTATGTGTAAGAAATCATGTCTTACAGTGCCAGGGTTTGATAAATTATCTTTATCATTGGTAGAATTATGTGTGGACTTAATGATAGTGTTTGTCTCTACAAAGTATCATTTGAATTTTTCATATGTTTTCCACTATTAATGTACATGCAATAATGATTATCCAAATTTATTAATGCCAAGAAAAATTGTATATATATATATACACACACACACACACACATGATTTTTAAATTTGAAGTCATTACATTGGGGCCATTATAAAATGGTCCTTCATGGTTGTTTTAGGTGAGAGGGTTCCAAGGAAAAAGAATAAACTATTTTCAATTTAATTATTTAATGATTTTTTCTATGTTATACATAAGTGCAAATATGAGATATTGTTTTGTATGAATAATTGAAGGCAGAGTAACTGTATGTGCTTAAAATGCTATGATAGAGGGAACAACTTAAAGAAGTTTGATTTAAATTTATAATGATATTTGAGTCAAATACATTGATTATTTAGTGTATACTATACCAAATAACTACTATATTTGACTCAACTATATATATATATATATATATATATATATATGTATATGTATATGTGTGTATATATATATATGTATATATAAACGTATATATACATACATACATATATATATATATATACATATATATATATATATATATACATATATATATATATATATACATATATATATATATATATATACATACATATATATATATACATACATATATATACATACATACATACATACATATATGTATATATGTATATGTATATATGTGTATATACATATATACATATATACACATACATACATACATATAAACATACATACATACATACATACATACATACATATATATATATACATATATATATATATAAATACATATATATATATATATACATACATACATATATATATATATACATATATATATATATATACATACATATATATATATATACATACATATATATATATATATATATATACATATATATATGTATACATATATATATGTATACATATATATATGTATACATATATACATATATATATATATATATATATATATATATATATATATATATACATATATATATACATATACATATACATATACATAAACACACACAAACACACACACACACACACAAGATTGAGATTATATAAGAATGATTTAAATCCATTTTAACAAAGAGGCAAAATAAATTCCATTATCAATTTATTTTGTTATCTTAAATATTTCATTTTTATGATAATGTGAGATACTTCAATTTTTTTTTAGTTATAGTTGTAACCCATAACCATTACTCCAAAATATATGGGTTATGTATATTTTACATGAAGTGTTATATAATGGAAACCTTAAGTAGTGTTATGTATCTTTATGATTTGATGAAAATACCCTCTTTTACAATTTCTCATAAATGTCGAAATATTATATATGAATTTTTAAAACCAATAGGACCAAGAACGGAAATACATATTTAAGTATGTTTAAATGGAATATTACTTTCTTGAATGGATTAAATGAAAAGGGTGTAATTAATAGTGTAAATGCATTAATTGGTAGAATGGGAATTGGTCTAAGTTAATAAAGTGAGTGTTATGTTTATACTTTTATTACTATACCAGTATTAATGAAGATAATGATGCAAGCGAGGATCCTATACTATTATGATAATTATGAACTATTCTCCAAAGCTTGTTAATGGGAAGTAGATATAGTCTTGAGGCATAATGGTAGTCACAATTATGCTTGTAAATTATTTAATGACTTAAATCTAATTATTGTAATGGATGAACTTGCTAGTGTTTGGTGTTTATGTTATCACTCAACGATTATGTGAGGGATGATTATATGAGAGATATGACTGGAATCCATCTGAGTATTTTAGACACGGGTATTGATGGGTTCCACTAATATTTATTATATAGTGAAATAATAATCTTATTTTTAGTGTGTAGATCTATTATTGATATTTAGTCAAACACATATTTGGATTTAAGTCTTGAGAATCTTGTTCTTTATGAGATTTTTACCTCAATCATGGATGGTTTCAAGTATGAGTTAAATCAATTAGTCCTTTCCATAAGTATCACATCAGTCATAGGAAATTATTGAAAACTATTTTATTAAGCTATATACTTGAGTTCCATAAGGTATGTTGAGGGATTAAAATTCATGTGGATTCATGGGTGGTTTTCAAAACTTGCCACCAACATGGAGTCACTTCACATTTAGGATGATATTATATATATTTTAGTATATGAATGTTTGAATCTTGTTATTGAATACATATTTTATAATCTTGGAATTGGTTTTTATTGGTAATTATTTTATTATGTGGGAAAAATCACTATTTTTCAATGTTTTAATTATTTGGAAAAATAAAGGTTATGACAGTTGGTATTAGAGACTTTGTTAGGATAAATCAAACAAAAATTTATGAAATTTTTATTTTACTAATGCATGTCTAATGTGTCAAGATGTCTAAAACTAAAACAACCTGAAACCCTCTGAGTGTTAATAGTGATCTAATTGACAATCATGGACTAGATTAGCATGATCATGTTGATTTATAAGTGGAACAAAGTGATAACCATTCAACTAATCAAAATAACCATGAATAACAAGTTATTAAGCAACAAAATGTTGTGTTGCACTATATTTTGAATGTTTTACATGGAATTCATAAACAAATGGAAGGCTTTGGTCAAAAATTGACTCACCTAGAAAATTTACAAGAAGGACATGAAGAAAGGCTTCCTAATGAGCATCCACTAAAATAAGAGGTTGTAGATCCCATTATTAAGGAGTTGAATAAGCTTCCTCCTTCCACATATTATGGTAAAACCATTAGTGATGTCATTGAGGTAGGGAGGATTAACTTATTAGAGGTAAAATCCACTCAGTGGGGAGGGGGGCACTGAATCAATGGTGGAAAAAAATCTAATTCAATTTCTAAAAAAACCTTGTAAATACTTAAGCAATGAAATATAATCATTCATGAAGCATTCATATTATTCATAGCAATGAGAAATGAACATATTGAAAGATCACATATACAACACAAGATCTATGTGAGAACCCCTCTTGGGGAATAAAATTCAATCTCAAAACTAAACACACATGGACTACTATCCTATAATATGATAAAAAATAAGATACTGATCAAGTTCTTCTAATATGTATCCTTCATTCAAATCTATGTGACCTACAACCTTGATTAAGTCCTTCTGATCAAAGGTCTTTAGTGAAACCCTATTTCACAAGGAGAAACTAAACCTAAGGAATATCAAGTCCATTAGACCCTCCTTGAAATAACAATTTAACCTTAGAATTAATGTCTTTAACACCTGAAGATGGAACTTTTATTTGTAACATCAGCACAAACTCTCTATATATCTCAAATAGACTTATCGCATATGCATGTCACAAACTCTTTCCTTCTTCACTCAAATTATCCTAAAAATCACAGTCAAACCTATTTGAAAAACTTCAAATTTTAAGAGAAATATCTTGACATTAGGAACATGAACTACAGGTCATAGACATAGTCAACAAACTATTCTTCTCATTAACTCCACCAATAATCACACTACCTGTCCTTCACTCCACAACTCTCACATATAAGCCTCTTCAAATATCATACTTAAAACCTAAAACCCATCTCATTTTGTTCCAAAATATATATATCAATAATTAATCAATAGGAACATAATCTTTGTTAGCCATAATACATGCCTTCACCCATAAGGCATCTCACATGGGTCACACTTAAGCAAAACATACTTTCAAATAGGCCTAAGTCACTTTTAGATTTTATGGAGACCCATTCAACTCTTTGACACTTATTCAAGCATAAAATAACATAGGACCAATTAAAAATACATATGTCCACTCTTAGTTCCCCTAAGACATCCTCAATTGATCATATTCACCTTTGATCATCTCTACGTATGTTCAATCAACTCAAATAGGGACCTTATACATACGAACACCATTATTGAACATATAGTCAACTTTTTAAGCATTGTTCATACACATGATAGATTCATCACACCACTAAAATACTTGCATATGAACCTTATGGAGTTTAAAATACTCCCAAATAGGCAATTCACCATGAAACATGGAAATAACATGCATATAAGCTTAATTACTCTTCTTGGGTCAATTACAATCTATGCACGAACACGAAGTCTAATTTTAGGATTCATAACTATGTATATACACACACTTTAATATTTTAAAATATATATTTAAATATTATCTTTGGATTACTCTTACCACTTTGATTTTTATTTCATGAGAAAATTAATCTTCAATCGAAAGATATGGCCCAAAGACAAGACACTATTTTTTCCCTTATTAAATTTGAATATTTAAATGATAGCAGTCACAGTTAAACTTTGACCACTTTGCTCACATATCATGTATTCACTACTTAGATTGAATACACACCATTTTATCTTATTTGAACTTTAATTAATATGTGTCAACTCTCAAATGTTAAACCTTGATCACATTAATTTCATCTTGCTCAATATTGAAACTTTGACTCAACAAGATCCATTGATATTTTTAGATAATTTAGGGCTTTATCTATCAATATCAATCACCATTCAATTAATATATATGAACACTCACTTACCATTATATCCTTATACTATAATTTTTTTCATTTGTTAAACATCGTGCACATATCCTCATCTCATTTCTTCCTGACATCTTGGAACACACATTTTCAATTGATCTTGTGTAAGATGCTCGATATTTATCTATGATAAACAACTATAATATTGACCCATTTGACTCAACATGAATCATTGGATTTGGAAGTACAAACCCCTATAAACCATTAGATCTCCACTAGGTATAAATCTTTAACATCATGAAAAATGACTAAGTATGGGGACCTTGCTTATTTACCTGAGTAGCCATTTTTAAACCTTAATAACTTATTCTATGCTTTGACACATGATCTTAAATTTGGACCAAATGATATCTTCGCATAGGATAATATAACCATGTGACACACTATTCATAAATCCTTAGCATTTGTGATAAATATTATCATTAAAATGTCTTCTCAAATTTTTTTATCACAGAGCCAACTTTGCTCTTGCATAACCTTTATCTCACTTCATCACTTGACCTAAAATTTATCAAAAATGAACTAGAATAAAAATTTAAAAAACCCATATAGTTAGTTTCTCTTGAATCCTTTACATGTGCATGATATAACACCATCAAAATTATTACTCAACTGTTTCTAGCCTTATGCAAATTTGGCTAAGGATGGGAAAACATTGTCAAAATTCTTGGGAACCCAACTTTGCACTTGCATATCTTTGATCATGATTTTATGCATGACCTAATATTTAGTACATAATAACTAGATACTAATGTGATCACAACCATATTACCAAATCCCCTTGACTCATTCCCAAGTGGTAATGACATCATCAAACTACCCACTCAGATTTTCTACCACTAGACCCAAACTATGTAAATGAAAAATAGTGAATAACTAGATGAATTCTACTTATGCACTCAATATCTCTAAGAATAAATAACCTATTATAGGACCCCTTTCACATGATAAAAACTCCATACTCATCCATAAACAAATCTATCCATATCAACATTGAAGATCAATCAGGCTAACTTTAAGCACACTAAGATAAACACATTACACACTTTATCATTATTAATTAGGCTATAAAAATCACTTCATCCACTTATTAGGTCACCTCCATGACATCACCATGAAATCACTAATAAATATCTAACAATATCTCCCTTTTTAATTGATGTCAACCAACATCATATATAGAAATATACAACTCATCTTTACTCTCTTCAAGCACTCCCATAACAAGACTTTATCCCCCTCTGACACAATAACAAAGTGGCCACCAATTGATACTGAGGACCTAAAAATAATAGTAAATGTGAAAGGACCATCTTATAAATATGATACAAACTCCCCCTTACTTTGAGTGTACTTCAGCTTGCCTTGACAACATCCTCTTGCTCCGTGCCAACACTCTCTTCAATCAAGCACTACAACCAATGAAGAAAGAATACAAAAAAATACTCATAATTGATGAAACTTATCAAGAAACATATGAGAGGGACTCACCTAAGATGTTTTATCCAATGCACCTTTTTATCATCTTCATAACTTCACGCACCATGAAGAATCAACACACATGCTTACTAGCCTTCTCTCTCAAACCACTTCAAGGACCATCAATAGGACTTCATGCCACTCATCAAACAAGAAAAAATGATTTAAAAAAACCCTATAAATCTCCTTGAAACATACATACCTTGCACTTTTGGTGAAATTGAGCAAAAAATAACTCTTCTTTAGACAAGGCCTGTCTAGCCTCCTTGTAGCCCTACCTAGAACTTTTAGAGATCAAAATTATTAGTAGACACAACTTCAAGACTTGAAAATCAATATCTATAGTAATATCATATAACCCCTCAATCACACCAATTTAAATCACTAGGCTCATCCCTTGAAACATACTTCCTTCATAAACTTTCTAATAAATTAGCCCTCTATTTTGACAAAAACATGAATAACTTGAGAACCGAAAACATTCAAATCTCTATGAATATTGATTTAATAACCCATTTAGCTCATTAAACATATTAATAATCTTAATATCTCAACTCATAATGTAGATCACTTTTCTAGTAAAGCCTAAAAAACCCTAGAATCTCAAAAAAAACAAGGTTAACAAACCTCCTTCTAGTCAACACACATTTTTGAAACTTCTTACACACTTGGAGACAACCATGACATAATTCTAGACCAAAATTTGAGCCTCCATACCTTTAGGAACATAGACTTATTATAACCCATTTTAGGATTGCTTGCTTTTAAGACAAAAATATCTTCAATTAACACAAACATACCTTTAGACCACAAAAATACCTAGATCACTTCACAACAAAGTGTATAGACCTTTATGAACACCAAACACTTCTTGAGGATACAAACATGCTTTTCCACAAGAAACGAGACTCTTCATAAGCATATATAGAGACAACTCTACATGACAATGATGTACCATGGTGTGTAACCAAGAGTTTCCCACAACTCCTCTTATTTCTTCTCCTCCTTAGTCAACTAATACTTACATTTCTTCTTCTTTTTTTTAATAGGAACATATTACTCATCCACTGCAACTTTTTTTTTATAATGATTAGATTGATAATACATGGATAAATTATGGAATCTTGACATACCTTTTCATTTGAAGTAGCAACCTTGCATTTTGGAGCCTCATCACTAGATACATACAATTGATGTTATTTGCATTATGTTTTCTCAACAACATTAAGATGTTCACTTGGATCCATACATATCTTAGGACTAAGGTCAACTAGTACCTTGGTCTCATCCTTGAGCGTGGTCCCTTCATTCTGAACATGAGAAGACAATGAGACATCTCGGCATTCTTTAACTTTTGTAGCATTATCCACCATAGAAAATAGATTACTTGGACTTTTAGTTTTATCATGACTCACACTTTTCACCTTTGGCTTCCATGTGTTAACATTCCTTCTTTCTTATACTTTGGGAACCTGATTGAACTTATTCTAACTTGTAGGCCTTTGCTTATAGAACTTAGCAATGTGACCTCTCTATTCACAATTAAAGCACACCATATTTGTTGTAAAAACTCTTTCTACCTTTCCAGATTTGGACAAAATCTTACAATGTGTCCAATGTTAGATCAAATATAACACTCAACATTTCTTGAAGGAAACTCAACTTGTCTTACCTTAAATTTATAAAATTTTGCAAATTGTCTCACATCATGAAAATTGAAACACTCAACCTCACTTACACCTTTTGACTGATGACCCCCATCATAGTTCCATTTAAATTCATTCTTAATATGTCTTCTGTATTCTCTAGCTCTATGACCAAATTGATTACAAGTATAGTAATAACCATTTAAATTTACATAACTCATGGAATTTGGCTATCTAATCTAATTTTAATTCAATATATTTGCACCATCATTTTTTTGTTTGATGATTTGTCTTAAAAGGATAATTGTCCTTGTTCACTATATTCTTCATCTTGTATTGAGTTGTAGTCTCTAGTTCTTCTTTGTATCCAAGACCAGTCTTATCACTTGAATGATTTTGATCATTCAAAATGCTGTCTAGATCACTTGAGCTCTTTTCAAATCTCACAAATGACATTACCTTACTAGATACCTTTTTTAACTCATATTTCAATGACTCATTTTCAATTACATACTTTGAACATTTATCTTCTTTATATTTTAGGCTTGTAGATAGGATTTTCAATTGACAACTGAAATGCTTGACCATATCTTCATGCTCCTTGGCATATTCATCTATTCTTGCCTCAAGCACACTATATTATTCCTCAAATTCCTTAAGTTTATATTCCATCTTATTATGGATCTTTTTCTCAATCTCTAGTTTTTCATGAGCATTTATTAATGTAGTCTCATAGTCCACCTCATCTTTATCATCATTTGAATCACTCAAGGCAGACTCCATTTGATGTGAGGAAATTAATTTGACAACCATAAATAGGGTTTCATCTCAACAAGACCATCATCTTCATGATCATATTTTGAGTCATTGAATTCACTTTCTAATGATGAGCTAAAATCCTCTTTGGTGTAAAGACTCTTCTTATATTTGGAATACTTTTTATTGTTGTCAAACCTTCTAAATCCATTTTTGCTTTTATCAGATTACTTTTATCATATCTGAATGATCTCTTGCATTCATCATGACCTTGATAATGCTCTTCATCAGTATCCTTATTATACTTATGAGGTTACTTATTATAAAAATGGCATACCTCTCCATAATTGAAGCATTTGAGGGGTAGTTTACCCTTATACTTTCTATAACTTGTTTTCAATTTCCTTGAAATCAAAACAATTAGTTCATCCTCATCAATATCATAAGCATCATCTTCCTTAGGATTTTTATCTTTGAACTCCCTTTTTTTCTTCATCTCTATTTTGAATGTTATTTCCTTCTTTGGTGGTACATCATCATTTAATCTCATATCATTTGTAGTAAGGGTGCCATGTAATTTATTCATCTTCAACAGAGTAAGATCATGAATTTATTCTATAGAAGAAAATTTTGGATCAAACTTAAGGGATAGATTCCTTAATACCTTTTGAAAACTAGTAGCCTCTTCAAGGTTCTCTCTAAGACCTCTGATGGTGCTTACAATCTCATCAACTCTTTGTAGAAAAGATGCCACATAATCCTCTTCTTTCATTTTGAGGCTCTAAAATTATCTTTGATGAGTCTAAAACTTTTCCAACTTAACGTTTGAATCTCCAATAGTCTTCAATTTATCCAATATTTATTTGGTAGATGTTTAATGAATTACTTTGGTGAACTCAGTTTGTATAAGACCATAAGTGATGGCATTTATTGCCTTAGATTTGTTCTCTAGCAACTTCTTGTCTACAACACTAGATGGAGAAATAATAGGAGCAACATAACCATCCAAAATATATTTCCATATGTCAAAACCTCTAGGCATAATGTATATCTTCATCTTAGCACTCTAAAATGCATATTGGATCTATTGAACATCACTGATTGCTTAGTATAGAAACCACCTTGTATCTTCTGATTAGCCATTGTACTTTGGATCACCTTCAAGCTATCAATATTTTAGCAAAGGGCCTCACTCTGATACCAATTTTTAGAGGTACAATCTACTGAGAGGGGGGTGAATTAGTGGTGGAAAAAAATCCAATTCAATTTCCAAAAACCCTTACAAATACTTAAGCAATCAAATATAATCATTCATGAAGCATGCAAATCATTCATAGCAGTGAACAATCAAAATAATACAAGATCACATATACAACACAAGATCTACGTGGGAAACTCTCTTAGGGAATAAATCCCACTCTAAAGCCTAAAAACACATGGACTAATATCCTATAATATGTTAAAAAATAAGAGACTGATCAATTCCTGATTAGGATCTTCGATCAAGTCTTTCTGATCTACAACCTTGAACAAGTACTTATGATCAAATGTCTTTAATGAAACCTTATTTCACAAGGAGAAAATACCCCTAAAGAATATCAATTAATTTAGACCCTCCTTTAAATAACACTTTCACCTTAGAACATATGTTTTCAACACCTAAAGATGGATCTCTGATTTTTAACCTCAGCACAATTTATCTTTCTATCTCAAACAGACCTCTCACATAGGCATGTCACAAAATCTTTCCTTATTTACTCAAACTATCTTAAAATCCACACATGAACCTCTTTTAATATATTAAAATTATAATATCACTATCATAACAATAGGAACATTACCTATAGGTCATACACATAGTTAACAAATTGTTATTCTCATTAACTCCAACAGGCACACTACCTATCCTTCACTCCATAACTCTCACATACAAGCCTCTTCAAACCTAATTAAAACCTAAAACCCATATCTTTTGGTTCCAAAATATATATATCAATAATTAATTAATAAGAACATAATCTTTGTCAGCCATAATACATGCCTTCACCCATAAGGCATCTAAAAAGGGTCGCACTTAAGCACAACATACTTTCAAATAGGCCTAAGTGACTTTTAGGTCCTATGGAGACCCATTCAACACTTTAAAACTTATTCAAGCATAAAAATAACACATGACCACTTAAAAATACATCAGTCAACTCCTTATGTCCCCTAAGACATTGTCAATTTATCATAGTCACCTTTTCTCATCTCTACATATGTTCAATCAACTCAAATAGGGACCTTATACATAAGAACATCATTATCAAACATATAGTCAAATTATTAAGCATTTTTAATACACATGATAGATTGATCACACCACTAAAATAGTCATAGATCAACCTTATTGAGTTCACAATACTCCCAACTATCCAATTCATCATGAAACATTGAAACAACATCCATATAAGATCAATTACTCTTCTTAGATCACTTATAGTCCATGCATGAACACACAGTAAAATTTTATTCTTCATAACTATGTTTATACACACTTTCAAATCTTCAAATATATATTTATTAATGCACCTTGGATTCCTCTACCACTTTGATTTTTACTTCATGAGTAAATTCATCTTCTATAGAAAGATATGGCCCAAAAATGAAACACTATTTTTTACCTTGTTAAATTTAAATATTTAAATGACAACAGTCACAATTTTAACCACTTTACTCACATCTCATTTCCTAACTAATCAGATCAAATATGAACCATTTAATATTGTACAAAATTTAATGAATAAGTGTCAATGCTTAAACATTAAACCTCAATCACTTTGACCTCATCTCATTCAAACTTAAAACTTTAACTCAACAAGCTCCGTCGATCTCTATAGATCAATTAGGTCTTTATCTATCACCACTCACCATTAGATCAATTTGTATGATCACCCATTCACCATTAGATTATTATCCTATACATTTTCTCATTTTTCAAACATAGTGAACTTGTCCTCATCTCATTGCTTCTTGACATCTTCAAACACACACTCCATTGATCTTCTATAAGATGCTTGATTTTTATCTTTACTAAACATTTTTCATATTGACCCATTTGAATTGACATGCACTATTGGATCTGGAAGTACAAACCTCTGTAAACCATTATATCTTCACTAGGTCCAAATACTTAGCATCATGAAAAATTATTAAGTATAGGGACCTCGCTTATCTTCTTGATTAGCCATTTTTGAACCTTAATAACTTCTTCTGCACTTCGATGCATGATCTCAAATTTGGACTAGATGATCTCCTCACATAGGAGAATTCAACCATGTGACACACTGATCCTAAATCCTTAGCATGTGTGAGACATATTTATATTAAAATTCCTTCTCAAAATCTTCTCTCACAGAGCCAACTATGCATAGAACATATCTTGGGAGCTAACTTTGCTCCTGCATAACTTGTGTCACACATCATCACTTGACCTAAAATTTAGTGAAAATGAACTAGGATCAAAACTAAACAAACCCATATGTTCAATTTATCTTGACACCTTCACATGTGTAAGATATAAAACCATCAAAATGCTTACTCGACTCTTTCTAGAATTTGCAAATTTGGCTAAGTATGGGAAAACACTGTCAAAATGCTTGGGAGCCCAACTGTGTACTTATATATCTTTAACCATGCTTCAATGCATGACTTGAGATATATCACATAACAACTAGGTAATAATTTTATCACAACCATATGACCAACTCCCCTTGACTCATTCTCATGTGGCAATGGTGATGTCATCAAACTACCTACTTAGATTTTCACCACTAGACCCAAACTGTTTAGATGAAAAATAGTGAACTACTAGATGAATTTTACTTATACACACAATCTCTCCAAGCATAGATAACCTATTATAGGACCCCTTTCATAATATCAAAACTTTGTACTCATCCTTGAACATCTCTATCCATATCCACATTGAAGATCAATCAAGCCAACTTTAAACACACTAGGATAAACACATTACACACTTTGTCATTGTTACTTAGGCTATTAAAGGAACTTCATCCACTTACCATGACACCTCCATGACATCACCATGGAATCACTAAAAAATATTCAACATAACTTGTAAAAGTATTGTACTTTGCATAATATGAGTTCCAACATCAAAGCATACATCAGATCTTACTAGCTATTATGTGGTGCAGCTTTGTGGTGGAACCATGTGTGTGCACTTAAAAGGCACAATTACATGACTCTTGGGAAATTTTTGAGAAAAAATTCATAAAATTTTATCAAAAAAGTATATATAAATAACATAAAATCATAGAGATTTAGATATTAAAACAAGGAATTATGATGGTATCCGAGTATGAGAACAAGTTTTGGGACTTATGCATCATATCCATTATATGTAATAAAAATAAACTAAGATAATAAAATTCAAAATGGGGTTAAATGAGACACTTATGCATGATGTAAATATGACTAACCCAAAGACATTAGTTTCCACACCAAAATCAACATACCATGCTAAATAAAAGGAGAAATCTCACCAAAGAGCAAGACAAGAGTTTTGAAACAAGTATCAAGGAAAGTCTAAGTCATTAATACTTTTAGTAAGTAATAATTTCAATAAGTATGACTCCAAAAAGTCTACTATAAAGATTTATAATTTTGGAAATAAATTTCAGAATAAAATGGGTCTAATTTAAATTCTTTTATAAAGAAGGATGTTATAATTAACAAACAACATAAATTCCATGGACCAACCACAAGATCAAACACCATCCCAATCCATAATAATATTATTATAACTTTCTCAGAATGTAGTGAAAGCCATTAGTAAATGGATTATTTTAATCTAAAGGATAATTATAAGGTTTATGAATAAATGTTGATTTTTAGTCAACACCTATTGAGGGGTATAGTTTCTATATTTCCTTTCTCTATTATTATAGATTTGGGAGAAAAATAAATATTTATTTTTCCTATTAATTCTTTAAAATGTAAAATCAAACCAAATAAACTTAGAGAAGGATGGAAAATAGAATTTGGTACTGAGAAGAAGGTGGTTGTTAATGAAAGTTTAGAGCAAGCTGAGCCAAATCTGGGAAATTTTAAGACATGTAAACCTGTTCCTTATGACTTTAATATCCTATGACATTATCATGGGCATGGATTAGTTACAAGCACATGAGGACAAGTTGGAGTAATCAAATAAAATAGTTCAATGCTTAGATGATGAGAGAAATGTTTTAGTTATTTAAGGAATAAACCATCCCTCAACTTCACAAATATTTATAGCTACATAACTTAGTAAAATTTTTAGAAAGGGGTTATAGTTGTATGTTCTCAATTTGAATGAAATAATTGATCAAATAACCACTATACTCTAGGTTTACCCAATTTTGGAAGAGTTTGCAGATGTTTTTCTAGAAGAGCTACTATGTTTTCCTCCTAAAAGGATATTTGATTTTTGTATATGTGTAATACCTAGATAAACACTTACATACAATGCACCTTACCATATGAAGGTGTTTGATTTAAGAGAACTTAAGGTTCAAATTCAAGAGTTTCTAGATAAGGGAATGATTTAACCTAGTGTATCACCCTAGGGAACTCCATTAGTGTTTGTTAAGAAGAAGGATGGGACACTCAAATTGTACATTGACTATATAATGCTCAATAAGGTCACAATCAAGATTAAGTATCCTATTCCTTGCATATATGACCTCTTTAATCAAATGAAAGGAGGTTTTTTATTTTCAAAGATAGATCTTCGATCAGGGTATCATCAACTATGTATCAAATATGAATATGTCTATAAGAATACATTTAGAACTAGATATGGACAATATAAATTTATATTCATGCCATTTAGACTAACTAATGCTCTTATATCATTAATGAGTTTAACGAATAGTGTGTTTCAATATTTTATTGAAAAGATTGTGTTGGTGTTTTTAGATGACATTCTAATCTTTTTCAAGAATGAATAAGAGATTAGCAACACTTAAGGTTGTATTAAAATGTTTGATGTAGCATAAACTGTATGGAAAGATGTCTAAGTGATATTTATTTTAATTTGAAATTTACTACTTGGGACACATGATTTATAAAGGACTTAAGGTAAATGCTATAAATATTATATCCATTCACGAGTGTCTAAATACCAATATACATGAGGAGAGAATATTTAAGGGGATTTTTTGGTACTATCAAAGGTTTTTTTAAGATATTTGAAGGATTGCTCACCCCGTAACTTCCTTACAAAAGAAGCGACAAAAATTTGATTGGTCTCCTAAATGTGAAGCATCCTTTCAAGATCTAAAACATCTATTGACTATAGGTCTTATTCTAACTATACTAGATCTAAATGTTAATTTTGAAATATGGGTTGATGCCTACAAGGTGTGAATTGGATTGATATTGACTTAATATGGTAGGTTGGTCTTTTATGAGTTTGGGAAGCTCAAGACCCATGAGTAGAATTAACCCACTCATGATTTAAAGTTAGATATTACTATTCATGCTTTAAAGCAATGGAAACACATTATGTTTAGTAAGAAATTTAAGATTAAATCAAATAATCATATCCTTGTGCACTTTTTTACTCAATATGAGTTGAATGTAAGGGAAATATGATGTTTAGAATTTGTTAGTAACTTTGATACTGACATTGATTACATGAAAGGAAAAGAAAATAAAGAGGATGATGGATTAAGTGGGCAAGCCTACATTATTTCCATCTCTATTTTATATTATGATTTTAAAATTTATTTACTTATGTAGTATAAATCTAATCTAGAGTGACTTAAAATATATTTTGAATTAAAAACAAGTTTTGATTCTATTTTTTTAAATTTTTTGTTCCAATTTTTGAAAATTTAAGAGAAGTTTTGAATGAAGTTCATGTATCATATCATTACACACACATGAGTGCCAATAAAATGAAATAAGAACTAAAATAGCTACATTTATGACTGGGGCTAAAGAAAAATGTGGGTGCTTATGTAGCCAAATGATTTGAATGCCAACATGTGAAAGTTGAGCATGGTCATCCTAGATACTTGATTTATCCTCATGCCATTATGGGAAGTAAATAGATTATTTTATCTATGGATGTCATCATAATATTGCCTAAATCTTGTAACATACATGATTCAATCTTAGTTTTAATTGACAAGTTTCCTAAAGTGGCTCACTTTATTGTTGGAAGCATCACAAACAATGATTCCATCCTTGTTAAAAGTTTTATAAAGGAAGTGGTTTTTATTCATGGTGTGCCTAAAGTGATTATATAGGATAGAGACAAGTTGTTTACTTCTCATTTTTGGCAAATTATGTTGGTCTATTTCAGGACAAAGCTGAATTTTAATTCAACTTATCATCTAAAAATAGATGGATAGACTGAAAGGATGAATATGATTACTAAAGACATGCTACAAATGTATGTTATGTATCAACAATATAAGTGGTAATATTTAATACACTTGGTGGAGTTTGATTACAATAGCACCTACCATCTAGTAATCAATATGGCACCATTTAAGGCCTTATATGGATAAAAATGTAAAACTTATTTAGGCTGGAATAGTTTGGAAAACTATGTGTTTTCTAGTCTATAAGTTTTATAGGAGTATGATGAATAAATGGTTATTATTAGGGAGAGGTTGAAGGATGCCTCTCACCAGTATAAAAGTTATACATATTTGAAATTATCACATTGAGAATCTAAATTTTTTTTAAAGGTGTTTTTGAGAATAAGACCTAAAAAAATCTCAATTAAAATTTTAAAATCTCTAAATTAGCACCATGATATGTGTTACCTTTCAATATAGTGGAAAATATTAGTCTAGTGGCATATCATCTCGCTCTTCCTCCTTATCTATGTAGAATAGATGATGTTTTTCATGTAGATTATTAAATAAATATGTTTCACATCCCTCACATGTTTTAAATTGGGATAATATTTAGGTGGAGGATGAGGAAATAATCCAACTACAACCTATCAATATTTTGGCTCATTGTAACATTAATCTACAAAAAAAAATTACAACTATTGGTCCAATTGGATCAAAATGGGTGAAAGAAGTGCTACATGAAAATATCAAAATTTTTATTTGGGAGCATTATCCTCATTTATCTTAAGGCCCCAAGGATGGTGCCATTTTTAAGGGAGGGTGGATGTCGTGAACACACCTACCTAGATCATTTACCTTAATTATTTATTAAACCATTTTAACATTTTTATGTTATGTGGACATTTATTGTATAAACTATTTAAATGTTAGATTATTATTTAATGGTTTAATTTTAATTGTAATAATTCATGTAGTGCTTTTTTATGAGTATATGTTATTGTTCTAGGTTGTTGATTATGACCAAATACTATAGATATCTATGTTGTCTTAATTTTTGGTATGCAATAGATAAGTGTAGGTTAGATTTAGTGGTTTTGGTCTTAGTGGCAAGGGTATATTATGAAATTAAACCACAAAAGTGATTTATTAGTTTTCAAAACCAGAGTCAAACCTTTATCTTGCTCATTTTTTTAATGTATGTTATGATGTCAAGTCTTGGGTTTAATCAATTTTTATTGTTCATGATCTTTCATTTTATTTTTATT
>JARHVA010003554.1:247500-277500 GCA_037957365.1 Torreya grandis
ACTTAAATATGACTCTTTTATATGAATAATGGGGGGATAGACCTTTTTATTTTTGTCTTAATGAGAAACCTAAAGTTGTAATAAGAGATTCATCAATATGCATTGTTGAATCCTTTGCCTAATGAATTATGCAAACTAATCTATGAACATGAACTCAATAGGGATAAATTATGTCCAAGGGAAATAAGCCTTGATATGATTTTATATATATATATATATATATATATATATATATATATATATATATATATATATACACACACATACACACACACACACATTAATATTATTAGATTAATTAAATATTATTAATGATGTTTTACTTAATTGGTTATTCTTGTGGTTTATTCACATTTAATGTATGTAATTCTCAAAGGTATGGTCAAAACTAAATGAGGGTAAGGTAAATGATCACATGAAATCCAAGAGAGACTTAGTGATGCCATTCACTAACACCTTGATTGGATATTTCATACCTCTTAATCACATGACGAATTTGATGGGGTATAGACCCTAGTGTAATAAAAAAACTAGAATATGGTCATAAAGAAACAAAAATATCAATTGAACTCAACAAATAATTTGTTGGCTTGATTCAATTGAGGAAACAAATGGACAATAGGGTTGGCTATCCTAGTATAATGGAAATACTATTGGATTAGTCAATTATATACCATGGGCTTTGTCAAATAGATAAACATTGATTGTCGATATAAAGCCAATAAGTGTCAACATTTTGGATCACAATTCCATTAAACTAGGTAATGTGATAAAGTATACAGGTGTTTTTTAATCAAATGATAATGATAATAAGTTTATCTTACATCAAAATGAGAAACACTTGGTTGAATTGGGGGTTGGGAGGGAATTTGGTGTCCCATATTTGAAGTTTCTATGTGTGTTTGAGCCAAGGTAGTATGGAGATGGATAAATAATACAAAATCCCAACACTCACGTCTATGAGCATTTCCTAAATATAACAAGTGCCAAATACACCATTCATATTCATGAGATAAATTTTTGTGAAACATTACTCCTGAAACACATATCAATATAATAATAAAGCTACACACTTTGATTCATAAAAATATTATCACATAACCACCACTTTGTATAAAAATCAAAGAGTTAAGAAACCTCACAATGAATGGTTCATAAGACAATAATTTTTCTAATACAAGTTTTACAAATATAATAACAAGACAAACACATTTTATTATGTAAAAACTTTACATTGAGGCACACTTGAAACAAAATAATATTGGGATGAGTGACATTTTAGTAAATCTAAATGATTTACTTTATAAACATTAATTATATATAATAAATTTTAACACTCATCCTTAAGAAACATCAAATTATTTTAAACCACTTTTTTTATAAATTATTAATAATATAAAATGACTTTAAATAATAGAATTATTAATTTTTAAATATTATATAATTAAAAAAACTAAAAAAAATTCTAGACCCATAATAAATAGTTTATAAATCACAATGCTTAATAAAAATTAAAAATTAATTTAAAAAAAAAAAATAGACACTTAATTATCGAAGAAACTCCATACTTCAATAGACTGAGCCAAAATACAATACTAAAAATTAACCTTACCTAAATATAACTTGGCGAGAAGACTCATTAAGTCATCATTATGTATTTCTCTCTTTAAATATCTAATTTATAGTTTCAAATGTTCAAGTAAAGTTTTTTTCATTGTTGTGTTGCCATGTGATACAAGCCATAAACTTAAGTATAATATATTATTAAAAAAAATTAATCTTAAGGTGAAAAAAATATTTACTATGTGGAAATGCACCTTTTAAAATTTGCTATGCATTTCCTCCATGAACATTAGTAGATTGCTTTGGATGTTGGTGTGCTATAAATAAGTGGATATCTATCAAATTATAATATAAATATTTATACACAGTTAACTAGTTTAAATTGTAATAAATATAAAAATAAGGTTTAAGAGTATATTTTAAATAGTAAAATATTAAGGGATAGTTTTCATTTTCTAATAATAAAAATAATAATTTTATAGTACAATAATAAGAATTTTGAAAAAATATAATAAATAAAGGAGCTTGTCTAAATTGTACACTTAATATTTTTGAAAAGTCCAAATCATACACTTGACCTTTTTGGTTTAATATTAGGTAGGATATATATATATATATATATATATATATATATATATATATATATATATCTTTAAAATAAAATAAAATGAGGCTCCAAAAACATCTCTCAATTTTCTATAACTTAAACTTAATCATTGGTAAAATCTAGTTGTTCAATTATTCACTTAATTGGGTAACTAAATCTACAATACTAAAGAAAAAAATATAGTTTTGGTATCTGTGTTACACAAAATAATAATTGAGCAACCTTAACATTTCTCAAGCCCATCAACAATATGTAATATAAAAAATAACACTCTAATAACTACACTATTTCATCCACTAGGGAAAAAAGTGCAATGCAATGTATTATGAACATGAATTTTATTGATACAATAAATGCTCTAATAATTGATTGATTTATCTAAATTTTAATTATAAATTCTCAATATATTCATGTGAATAAAAATAAACTATGAATTTATGTGTTAAATTATTTTTTAGATGAACTCTACATTCCTAAACACAATAAGGTGTTTATGTTTTTATACATGACTTAAATTATAAATAGTAACTTGTTGGTGTACAAACTAATATAAAATGATTGAAAAAATAGAATAATGTTCATATGGGGTGATGGGAAGATGATCCCAAAGGTATCATGCCAAAACCATTAACTTGATACTTTTGGCATGTAATAAATGTCAAGTCCACATTTCTAATAGTTGGAATAGAATAAGACCAAATATAGGGGGTGAAATGATAGCTGGAGGTTATTGAGAGGATATGTTGGGACAACTAAAAATTAGTAATTACACAAATAATATGTATTTTAAACTAATAATTGATAAGTTATTAATGTTTTTTCTCTTCCAAGAACTTATTGAATCTCAATCTCTAAGTACATGACTTAAAGGTTGCACTGGGAAAGGGGTTGGTAGACCATTAGTGCTTTGCAGTATTATTGGCCCCTATACCACCACTTAAAATCAATATAAGCTAATATTATCTATTTCCATAGGCATTATAACCCCACTTATACATATCCCTAAGTAGCTTACCACCCAAAATAACCCCTAACTAAGCAAAAACTCCTTCTTACCATGTCTCCTACTAGGTTGACTGGGATGACCCCATTATGGGATTTACCACACATTATGTAACTATGTTGGCTTAAGTTGACATTTTTAAAGACATAATAGCTCTATTCTTTCCCAACAAGGTTGACCAAGACAATTGCATCGATTAAAATCTTGGGAGAGGTTAGGGTCAATCCATGGCTATATATACCCCTTTTCTTTTTGTTTATAATAGAGTATCAATTAATTGCACATCATTACTACTCTCAAATCTAACTAGATGTGTAAGTAGTAAATATATATATTGATTATGTGAATTATAAAAATCAAATATTAAATTAGACACCTCATTCCATATAATGATTTGTATTGATGGAAGGACTACTTGAAACATTGTCCCTACTCCTATCATACATAATCCAAATATTTGTATTAATGTAAGTACCCATTTCTTTAATCAAGGGATATGTTCTTGTCATCAATATCCACTCATTAGAATATCCAATGATTAATTAAATTATTTACACTATGGATGAAAGTGGAAAGACACATTGCTTAAATTATAAAGTGGAAGGACCAATCAATTACACATAATGTGTGATTGTGATGCCAAAGGATGTATAGGAAGATATATGATCATTATGTGAATTATCAAAATCACATATGAAATTAGACACCTCATTACATATAATGATTTGTATTGATGGAAGGAATCATCAAATAAATTCCCCTACTCCTATCATACATAATCTAAATATTTGTACTAATGTAAGTACCCATTGCTTGAATCAAGGCCTATGTTATTATCATCAATATACATCCATTGGAATAATTAATCATTTATTAAATTATTTACACTATGTATGAATGTGGAAAGACACATTGATTAAATTATAAGTCACAGAGGATTTATGTTAGGTTAAGTTGACATATTTCAAGACCTAACAACTACATTTCCCATCCAATGGGGTCAACTGGGATGATTACATCTATTAAAATCCTGGGAGGGTTTAGGGTCAATCCATGACTATATATACCC
Organism: Torreya grandis; assembly: GCA_037957365.1. Classification (NCBI taxonomy): domain Eukaryota; kingdom Viridiplantae; phylum Streptophyta; class Pinopsida; order Cupressales; family Taxaceae; genus Torreya; species Torreya grandis. Next base: position 251,743 of record JARHVA010003554.1, read on the forward strand.
CCTTTCATTTAATTTATAATAGAAGATCAATCAATTGCACTTCATTACTACTCACAAATTTAACTAGATTTGTGAGTAGTAAAGATATATGCTCATTATGTGAATTATCAAAATCACATATTAAAGTATATTCCTCATTCTATATAATGATTTGTATTGATGTAATGACTCTTAAAAGTAATCCCCCTATTCCTATCATACATAATCTAAATGTTTTTAATTATTGAAGTTCCCATTGCTTGAATAGAGGCATAGTGCTTAAATTATAAATCATAAAGGATCTATGTCGGTTTAAGTTGACATAGTTTGAGACCTAATGGCTCTATTTGTATCAAGTTTGATTGGGCTAATTGCATTGGTTGAAATCTTGGTAGGGTTTATGGTTAATCCATGGCTATATATACCCCCTTTTTATTTCATTTCTAATAGAATATCAATCAATTCTGCATCATTACTATACTTAAACCTAACTATATTTGTGAGTAGTAAATATATATACTCGTTATGTGAATTATCAAAATCACATCTGAAAGTAGACACCTCATTTAATATGATGATTTGTATTGATCAATGACTACTTGAATCAATGCCCATACTCCTATCATACATAATCCAAATATTTGTAATAATGTAATTACCCATTACTTGAATCAAGGTCTATAATATTATCATCAATATCCACTTATTGGAATAACCAATCATTAATTAAATTATAGGGAAAAGTTACCACCCAACAAGGTTGACTAGGTTGACTTCATCGATTAAACTCTTGGGAGAGTTTAAGGTTAATCCATGGCTATATATACTCCCTTTCATTTCATTTATAACATATGATCAATAAATTTCACATAATTACTATTCACAAATATAACTATATTTGTGAGTAGTAAATATATATACTCATTATGTGAATTATCAAAATCACATATGAAAGTAAACACCTCAATCCATATAATGATATGTATTAATGGAATGACTCCTCAAATAAATGCCCCTACTCCTATCATACATAATCTAAATATTTATATTAATTTAATTATCCATTTCTTTAATCAAGGCCTATGTTCCTATCATCAATATCCACTCATTGCAATAACCAGTCATTAATTAAATTCCATATAATTATTTGTATTGATATAAGGAATCGTTAAAACAATACCCATACACCTATCATACATAATATAAATATTTGTGTTAATATAAGTAGATGTTACTTGAATAAAGGTCTATGTTCATATCATTAATATCCACTCATTGAAATAGCTAATTATTAATTAAATTCTTTAAACTATGTATGATAGCCAATCAATATCCACTCATTGGAATAGATAATCATTAATTAAATTATTTACACTATGGGAAGGCCTATGTATGAAAGTGGAAGGACACATTTCTTAAATTATGAATCACATAGGATCTATGTCATCTTAAGTTGAAATAGTTTGAGACCTAATGGCTCTATTTGCTACCCAACGAGGTTCACAAGGCCAACTATATCAGTTGAAATCTTGGGAGGGTTTATATTATATATATATATATACCCTCTTTAATTTCATTTAAAAAAATTCTATTTCCTACCAAACAAGGTTGACTAGGCCATTTGCATTGGTTAAAATCTTAGGAGGGTTTTGGTTCAATCCATGGTTATACACACCCCCTTTAATTTCATTTAAAATATAGGATAAGTCAATTTAAAATCATTAATAATTGAAAATCTAACTATATTTATGAGTAGTAAAGATATATACTCATGTGAATTACCAAAATCACATATGAAAGTAGATACCTCATTCCATATAATGATTTATATAAGTGAAATGAAAGGGGATATATATAACCATGGAAACCCTCCTGATATTTTAACTGATGAAATCATCTTGTTCGAACTTATTTGGTAGGATATATAGCTATTATAAATGAAATGAAAGGGGGCATATATAGCCATGGATTACCCCTAAACCCTCATAGGATTTTAACTGATACGATCAGCTCATTCAACATTGTTGGGTGAGAAATAGAGTCATTAGGTCTCTATCTATGTCAACTTAATCCAACATAGATCCTTTGTGATTTATTATTTAATTAATGCATCATATCTGAGAATATATTAAAGAGGTTGTAGAGATATTTGAAATAGCCCTATTTCCCACCCAATGAGGTTGACTAGGCCAATTGTAATGGTATAAATCCTAGGAGGTTTTAGGGTTAATCCATGGCTATATCTACCATAGAGGTATATAGATACTTGGAATAGCTCATATATACCATAGGGTACCCTAAGCTACAAATCTAAGGATGTTTCCAAGTTCTTGTATGAGAATATAATAATGAGGGCTTCATAAAAGAGGAGACATAAATGAGAATATATATAGGAAAAGGGATGATAAAAATATGTAAGATAATATAAATAGATAAGAAGAAAAATTATATTGGTCATAAGTTATTTTTATATTGTATCTATAAGGGAGGATATTATTTGGATAAGATAAGAAATAATATTTTTAATAAGTTTAGTCGTAGGATGAAAGCATTATCAATTTAAAACAAATAAGATTTCATAAACACGGATCATTCATTTGAAGGGTACCCCAATCTATAGTTAAAATCCAAAATAAATGGCCATGAATCTATAAGGGAGGATTTATAATTTAAGCAATGTGTCCTATATGAGAATATAATAAATAAGTCATAGAGCTATTTAGAATAACTCTATTTCCAGCCCAACGAGGTTGACCAGGTGGACTACATCAGTTTAAATCATAGGAGGGTTTAGGGTCAATCCATGGATATATAAATATATAAATATATATATATATATATATATATATATATATATATATATATATATATATATATATATATATATATATATATATATATATATATATCATAGAGCTATAGAGATACTTCAAATAGATCTATTTTAAATGGACATGGAGTGGAAAGGGAGGATTTATAATTTAAATAATGTGTCTTATATGATAATATAATAAAGAGGTCATAGAGCTATTTGGAATAACTCCATTGCTTTTACAAAGAGGTCATCCAAGCTGACTGCATTAGTTAAAATCATAGGAGGGTTTAGTGTCAATCCATGGGTATAAATCATAGAGCTATAGATATATTTAGAATATCTTTATTTTTCATGTAACAAATGTCAAATCCACATTTATAGAAGATGGATTAGAACAAGTTCAAATAAAGGGGGAGTGAAATGATAGATGGAGGTTGTTTAGAGGATGTGTTGGGACAACTACAAGTTAGTAATTACATAAATAATATGTAATTTATATTAATAATCTATAAATTTTAAACTTTATTAGTTTTAAACTTTATCAGTTAGTGATGTTTTCTCTCTTTTAGGAACCCATCAAATCTCAATCTCTAAAGTGCACACTTTGAAGAGTGTACTAGGAAAGGGGTTGGTAGACCTTTAGTGCTTTACATGATTGTTTGCCCCTATACCACCACTTAAAATCAATAAAAGATATTCTTATCCATTTCCTTCAGAATTAAAACCCTCCTTATACATATCCCTTAGTAGCTCAGTACCCAAAATAACCCCTAATTAGTCAAAAAAACCCATTCTACCATATCTCCTACTAGTTCAATCAGGTCATCCATGTTATGGGATTTACTGTACATTACAAAATTATGTTAAATTAAGTAGACAGTTTAATAAATAATAGCTATATTTCCTAACCGATGTATTCAATTGGGCCAACTACATTAGTTAAAATCTAGGGAGGGTTTAGGGTTAGTCCATGGATATATATACCCTCTTTATTTTCATTTATAATAGAGGATCAATCAATTATACATCATTATTGCTCATAAATCTAAATATATTTGTGAGTAGTAAAGATATATACTCATTATGTGAATTATCAAAATCACATATGAAAGTAGACACCTCATTCCATATAATGATTTGTACTGATGGAAGGGCACCTCGAAGTAATTCCCTTACTCATATCATACATAATCTAAATATTTGTAAAAATGTAAGTACCCATTGCTTGAATCAAGGCCTATGTTCCTACTTCTACTCTTCCTCAAAGTATACATCTCATTCCATATAATGATTTGTATAAATAAAATGAAAGGGGGTTTATATAGCCATGGATTGACCCTAAACCTTGGGATTTTAACTAATGATGTCATCATAATCAAGCTAGTTGGGTGGGAAATAGAGGTGTTATAAATTAAATTAAAGGGGGTATATATAGCCATGGATTGACCCTAAACCCTCTCAGGATTTTAACTGATGCATTTGGCCTGATTGACCTTGTTGGGCAAGAAATAGAACCATTAGGTCTCAAACTATGTGAACTTAACATAACATAGATACTTTGTGATTTATAATTTAATCAATGTGTCTTGTATGAGAATATAATAAAGAGGTCATATAGCTATTTAAAATAGATCTATTTATCATCTAATGAGGTTGACCAGGAAGAATGCATCAATTAAAATCCTAGGAGGGTTTAGAGTCAATACATGGTTATATATACCATAGAGATATAGATCTATTTGGAATAGCTCTATTTGGAATATCACATATATACCAAAGAAGGCATATATAGTAGTGGATTGACCCTAAATCCTTATGATATTTTAATCGATGTAGTCATCTTGATCAACCTCATTGGATGAGAAATATAACTATTATAAATGAAATTAAAGGGGTTATATATATCCATGGATTGAACCTAAACTCTACAAAGTTTTTAGGTGATGCACTCAGCCTAGTTGACCTTGTTTGGTAGGAAATAGAGTAGTTAGGTCTCAAACTATGTAATATTAAACTGACATGGATCCTTTGTGATATATAATTTAAGAATGTGTCCTATATGATTATAATAAAGAGGTCATAGATCTATTTGGAAAAAATCTATTTCCCACCCAAAAAGGTTAACTAGACCGAATACATCAATTAAAATATTGGGAGGGTTCTGTGTGAATCCATGGCTATATATACCATATAACTATAGAGCTATTTGGGATAACTATATTTAGAAATTCTCATATATACCACATCGTACCCTAAGTTACAATTCTAAGAATGAAACCAAGTTCATGGGTGAGAATATAATAAAGAGGGATCGATGAAAGAGAAGTCAAAAATAAGAGTGAAGAGATATATATTGGAAAAGGGATGTGAAATAGATGTACGATAGTGTAAAAAGATAAACAAAACAACTATATTAGTTAGAAGGTATTTTAAGATCATAGATATAAGGGAGGATATTGTTTAGATAAGATAAGGAACAACATTTAAATAAGTTAAGTCATAGGATAAAATCACGTTCAAGCTAAAATTAAGTAAAATTCATAGACATGGATCATTCATTTCATGGGTATCCTAAGCCAAAATTAAAATTCCAAAGAAACAAACATGGAGCTATAATAGAGGATTTATAATTTAAGTAATGTGTCATATATGAGAATATAAGAAAAAGGTCATATATTTGGAATAACTCTATTTCCCAATAAATAAGGTCACTCAAGCCAACTACATCAATTAAAATCTTGGGAGGATTTAGTGTGAAATGAATGGGGATATATATAGCCATGAATTGACCCTAACACTCTTATCATTTTAACCAATTTAGTCAGCCTAGTTGACCTCATTGGGTGGGAAATAGAGCTATTATAAATGAGATTAAAGGGGGTATATATAGCCATGGACTGACCCTAAACCCTCCTTTTATTTTAACCAATGTAGTCAGCGTGGTCAACCTTGTTGGGTGGGAAATAGAGTTGTTAGATCTAAAACTATGTCAACATAAATATACATAGATACTTTGTGATTTATAATTTAAACAATGTGTCCTATATGAGAATATAATAAATAGGTCATAGATCTATTTTAAATATCTCTATTTCTTGCCCAATGAGGTCGACCGAGATAACTACATCAGTTAAAATCCCATGAATGTTTAGGGTCAATCCATGGCATAGAGTTATAGATATATTTTGAATAACTCTATTTTTAATAGCTCATATATACCACAGGGTACCTTAAGTTATAGATATAAGGATTTATCCAAGTTCCTATATGATAATATAATAAAGAGGGATCAATAAATGAGAAGGCACAAATTAGAGAAAAGAGATATATATTATAAAAATGATGATAAAGATATGTAAAATAGTGGAAATAGATAAACAAAATAAGTATATTGGTTAAAAGGTATTTTTAGATCGTAGTTATAGGGGAAGATATTGTTTGGATAACAAAAAGAATAATAGTTTAAATAAGTTAAGTCATAGGATGAAAACATGTTCAAGTTAAAATGAAGTAGAATTCATAGACATGGATCATTCATTTAAGGGTAGAATAAGTTATAGTTAAAATACCAAAGAAATGGACATGGACATATAATGGAATATTATATTTTAATCAATGTGACCTATCTGAGAATATAAAAAAGAGGTCATAAATCTATTTATAATAGCTCTGTTTCTTTCCCAAAGAGGTCATAGAGCTATTTGGAATAGCTCTATTTTCTAGAGTCAATGTATTATGTTATCTAATTTAAAATAATTACCTACTTTAGAATAGTTTTATCCATCCATTTTATTAGGATATACTTCCCCTTTTACCCTAATCCAACCATCAAAAAAATGTTAAACATTGGGTGAACCTCACCTTTGTCTCTTCACATGGAAATCCTAGCTTACTTTAGGGTTTTCATCCTTATAAAGTTTCTAATTATTATACTTATTCACATTTTGTCTATCATTTATATTCAGCCTAGGAATTTTCCTATATTATTTGGGGTTCCTATTTAACATCTTTATCTACCCCTTGGGCCACCTAAAATGTCTCAAGTTAATACCATGTCAAATTCTACTAAACATGACCATCTCAATAATGACAATGAGTAAAATAATGAAAAACATATTAGATAATATGAATCTAATTATGATGATAATGAAACATGTGAAAATTATGAGCATGAACAAGTATATCAAGATCAAGTAAAACCTATTTCATTATTTTAAAATCACATTCATGAAAATCCTAAAGATCTACACAAGATCCTAAATACTATATTAGAAATAAATGAAGAAAAATGTGTTAGTAAAAAACCATTACTATATATTGATACAAATACTAGGGATACTAAATATTCCTATCACACATTCATTTGAATCTCCCTCCCCCCAAGAAAAACATTTCCTACTATATCTAGTGGGGCCACATGAAATGTTTTCAAACCATTGTTCCCTGAAGATTAAATAACTATTTATACATCCTCCATTGGAAAAATAAATACTTCAACCCAATTATTGGTTTCAATTCCTACATCAACACAAGTGGTGTTTTCATAACCTTTAGTGTCTTATCAAAAATCATAACTAAATCCCAATGGGTCTAAATTTAAAACTCTTGTCTAAGTTATTAAATGTTTGGAAGTTTAGATTATCAACATTGAACAAATTAATTTGTTGTTAAAAAAGATGTATTATATAATCCTCTACCACATAAAATATCTTCACACCCTTTGAAAATTGGTATTTTTCCACCCAAGTTCACATTTTATGATGGCAAGGTTGATCTTGAATAATGTCTTTGATGTTTCTATGTAACATTCCTTGATTATGCTTCAAATGATAAAATTTTGACCAAATTATTTCCAAGGAACCTAGAATATAATGCTTTAAGATGGTTTTATGATTTACAAATCCAATCAATGAAATCATTAAAACCTATAACATAGAAGGATTTACCACATGTTATGGAACTATGCCAATTTAAGTGACATAGTTTGAGACCTTACAGCTCTATTTTTGTCCCAATGAGGTCGATTAGAACAACTACATCGGTTAAAATATTGTGAGGTTTTAGGGTCAAACCATAGATATATATATACCCCCTTTCATTTCATTTATTAAAAAGGATCAATAAATTTCATGTCATTATTACTCATAAACCTAACTATATTTACGAGCAATAAAGATATATACTCATTATGCCAATCATCAAAATCACAAATTAAAGTACACACCTCATTCCATATAATGAATTGTATTTATGAAAGGACTACTCAAAGCAATGCCCCTACTCTTATCATACATAATCTATATATTTGTATTAATGTATGTACTTATTTATTGAATCAAGGCCTAAGTTCCTACTCCTACTCCTCCTCAAAGTAGACACCTCATTCCATATAATGATTTGCATAAATGAAATCTAAGGGGGTATATATAGCCATGGATTGACCCTAAACCATCCCAAGATTTTAATCAACATAGTAGACCTGGTTGACCTCGTTGGGAATGAATTAAATCAATCATAAATGAAATTAAAGGGGATATATCTAACCATGGATTGACCCTAACCCTTCTTGATATTTTAACTGATGTAGTTGGCGCAGTCGACCTCATTGGGTGGGAAATAATTTATTTATATTTTTGTATTATGTAAACTTAAGTAAAAATAGATCCTCTATTATTTATAATTTAATTAATGTGTCCTGTGTGAGAACATAATAAAGAGCTCATAGAGATATTTGGAATATCTCTATTTTTGACCCAACAAGGTTGACCAATCAAACTGAATTGGTTAAAATATTGGGAGGATTTAGGGTCAATCGATGGTTATATATAACATAGAGCTATAGAGCTATTTGGAATAACTCTATTTGAAATAGCTCATATATACCACAAGTTATTCTAAGCTATAGTGGAAAGGATGTAGCCAAGTTCCTTTATGAGATTGTAATAAATAGGGCTTGATAAAATAGAAGGCACCAATGAGAGCAAAAAGATATATATTGGAAAATGGATGAGAAATAAATGTAAGATAGTGTAAATAGATAAATATAATGATTATATTGGTTAGAATGTATTTTTAGATCATATCTATGAGGGAGGATATTGTTTGGATAAGGCAAGGAATAATATTTTGAATAAGTTAAGTTGTAGGATGAAAGCATGTTCAAGTTAAAATGAATTATAATTCATAGACATGGATCATTCAATTCATGGGTACCCTAAGCTACAATTAAAATAACCAAAGAAATGGACATGGAGCTAAAAGGGAGGATTTATAATTCAAGTAATGTCTCTTATATGAGAATAGAAGAAAGAGGTCATACAACTATTTGTAATAGCTCTATTTCCCACCCAACAAGGTCACGTGGGCTAACTGCATGAGTTAAAATCTTGGGAGGGTTCAGTGTGAAATGAAAGGGGTTATATGTAGCCATGGATTGACCCTAAAACCTCCTAGGATTTTAACTAATGTAGTCAGCCTAGTTGACCTTGTTGAGTAGGAAATAGAATCATTATAAATGAAATGAGGGAGGGTATATATATCCATGGTTTGACCCTAAACCCTCTCTTGATTTTAACCAATGAAATTGGCTTGGTCGACCTTGTTGCGTAGGAAATAGATTAATTAAGTCCCAAACTATGTCAACATAAGTAGACATAGATCCTTTGTGATTTATAATTTAATTAATGTATCCTATATGATAATATAATAAGTAGGTCATAGAGTTATTTATAATAGCTTTATTTCCCACCCAATGAAGTTGATTGAGCTAACTGTATTGATTAAAATCTTAGGAGGGTTTAGGGTCAATCCATTGATATATATACCATAGAGCTATGGAGATATTAATAATATCTCTATTTGAAATAACTCATATGTACCATAGGGTACCATATGCCATATAGTTAAGGATGTATCCATGTTCCTGTATGAGAATATAGTAAAGAGGGAACATTAAATGAAAAGGCACAAATTAGAGAAAAGAGATATATATTGTAAAAGGGATGTTAAAGATCTGTATCATAGTGGAAATAGATAAACAAAAAAAGTATATTAGGCAAAAGGTATTTTTAGATCATAGCTATAGGGGAAGATATTTTTTGGATAAGAAAGATAACAATATTTTGAATAAGTTAAGTTGTAGGATGAAAACATGTTCAAGTTAAAATGAAGTAGAATTCAAAAAAATAGATCATTCATTTCAAGGGTATAATAAGCTACAGTTAAAATATCAAAGAAATGGACAAGGATTTATATGGGAGGATTTATAATTTAAGCAATGTGCCCTATATTATAATTTAATAAAGAGGTCATAGAGCTATTTTTAATAGCTCTATTTTTTTCCCAAAGAGGTCATAGAGTTATTTGGAATAGCTATATTTTCTATATTCAACGTATTATGTTATCTAATTTAAATTAATTACCTACTGTAGAATAGTTATATTCATCCATTTTATTAGGATATCATATCCATTTGACACTAATCCAACCATAAAAAAAGTTTAAACATTTGATGAACCTGAACTTTATCTCCACATGGAAATCTGAGCTTACTCTAGGTTGTTCATCCTTATAAGTTTTCTACTTATTATACATATTCACATTTTTTCTATCATTTATATGTAACCTAGTCATAGTCCTATATTATATGGTGTTCCTATTAAACATCTTTAGGAAATGACAATGAGGAAAATAATGAGAAAAAATGTTTTATAAGATGAATCTAATAATGATTTTAGTGAAACAAATTAAAATGATGAGTATGAATAAGTATATCAAGATCAAGTAAAACCTATTCCATTATTTTGAGAGCACATTCAGGAAAATCTTGAAGATCTCCACAAGATCCTAAATACTATATTAGAAATAAATGAAGAGAAAGCTGTTAGTGAAAAACCATTACTATCTGTTGATACAAATACTAGGGCAACTAGATATTCATATAAGACATTCATTTAAATCTCCCTCACCGAAGAATAACATTTCCTACTAAATATAGTGGGGGCATGTGATATGTTTTCAAACCATGGTTCCCTAAAGATCAAATAACTATTTATACATCCTCCATTTTGTTGGTTGATTATTTTGTCTATCAGCGTACTGGTAAACAAAATAGGTCTTATCAGCCAAAGCAAGAAGATTAGTCATCCTAATGTGTAAATTTATCACATCAAAAGGAGACTTCTATCTCCTCTCATCAAGGGGAGGTTCCCTATGGATATGCTATGTATATATATAAATAAAAATAGTACTCAAGGGTAGGACCAGACATCCATCTCTCTTTCTTTAGAGATGATGTATACAAAACAAAGGAAGAACTCAAGAAAATGACAGACGACACTCCTCTTCTTTTAGAAGAACTGTTCAACCAGCCACTAGAATACTCCTAGAAATAAAAGTAGAATATGGCTCAAATATGGTAACCAGCAAATCAAGACACAGCATAAAGTCTGCACATGAAATACTCAAGAGTGATACATGAAGAACAATGAAAGCTCAAAGTCTTTCCAAAGTTCTTTACACAACAATGAAAATACAAACACACTAAAGGCAACTATGGGGGTGCAAAGTCTCTTCACATTTGATTCTCCAGGACACCTTCTTGACAAATTAACTAATCATGCTTATTAAATCAATGAAACAAATAAGATATCACAGCACAAAGTCTGAAAAAGTCCCTTGTTTTCATTAACAAAATATGATAAACAGACTAAGCACAAAGTCTCAATGATGCCTCTCAATTTTGGTAGAGTTTCGTTCAGATTATCAAAAAGAAGATGTGCATTACAACTGAAGAAAGTCCCTTATATAGCCTCTTAAGAAGGATTTAGGAACAATCAATACATCAATTTGCATTGGAATCTATTAAGGAGATGCGTCGGAACTTAGGGGCGCTTTACCCATTTGATTTTATCAATGCAAGGAAATAAGTCATGCTTATTGAAAATTGTAACTTCCCTGGCGATCTGATCTTATCTTCATCATTCCTCCTTGTCTGATTAATTGAATCAGGCCCTGGATTTGATTTACTATTTTGTTCTTCTCCATGTTCTGTTGGTCTTGGCTTTGAGATCTGTGAATGTATTCTGGTCTGTATGTTTTAAAGGATCAACGGCTAATTCACTGTGTTGAATTTGACATTTTCAAGTGCGTCATTCCTTTGTCTTCTTTTGACTTTTCTATTTGGCTCTTTTTTGAATTATACTTGCCTTTTCGGTCCTTAAGGAATGACCCATTTTGAGTCGGGAAGAGCCTCCTGCAAGGGTATCTACCCTTCGTACAGTCTTTGAATGGCCTTCTGGCTCCTTTGAACTTAGGCTATGAACCATTCCATTAAAACAAGACATTGAACCAATCATTTGAACCAAAAATGGTTCAAGCCGATGGTTCAATTTGAGTGAACCGAACCTATGAACTAAGCATTGAACCGAACGTTGAACTTGGTCGTTGAACCAAACATTGAACCTGCTGCTGATGCTTGTTGATGGAAATTTTTGTGTGAACCAAGGTGATGAACCAATTCTAAAAATGACCAATTGTTAGAAACTGATTCCTTTTGATTGAACACACCTGTAGAAGTCGTGAAACCCGTTGAACTTGTAGAAATAAGCCTGTTTACAGTCTATAGATTTCTAAAAAGCTTGAAAAATGAGGAGTTTGAATGCCCAAGACAAAATTTGGAAAGGGAAGATAAAATTTTGGTCTGTAAGACCAAAATAATTCAAATTTTGTCCCAAAAATGAGTGATGTTTTTGGGGGACAACAGCTGGCTCCAATTGGGGAACTTCTGTCAATTGCAAAATGAATTGAAAGGAATAGAATCTAGAATCTCCAGTGCTTCAAGTATGCCATGGGTTATGGAGTCATGCTACCTAGAAATGAAAGGCATAAAAAATGGAAATAAACAAAACAAAATATAATTAAAAAATGTACAAATATACATATATACATATGCAATGCTCTGATACTTCAAGAATTGAAGTATTTCAGATGCTGCTTCTTGAGAGATAGTGAAAATAGTGTGCCATCTTGGTAAACCAGCAAGAAGACATTTTGTCCCTAGAAATGGTGAAGGGCGAATGGAGCTCTCCACCAAGAAACCAATTTTTTACATCTTCCTTTCTGTCTTTCCTTCTTTTTGCTCTGTGGCAGGACGTGGTCTTCAAATTGAAAACCATAACTCCTTGTTCTCCCTGTGAAGGGTTCCTTTGCCTGATTTTGATTTGTAGCAGCATGGTCCATTACCATAATTAGTTGTTCTTCTAGTTCAGTCTAGCATATAATTGGATTATCCACATCAAACTCCTGACAAATTATCAGCTTAGCATCTCCTTTGATGTGAAGGAGTTTGACTTCTTCATCTTGAGCAGTGTTTAATTCGAGCAACGAAGGTCTGTATCCAGTTATGGAAAAAATGCTGACTTGCAAATTACATGAAGGAAGAATATCTCCTTGAGGAGATATCAACATAGTCCCAAATTCATGATTGGTGCAAGAATTATTGTCATCATCAAAAGCTGATCTCCTATCAGATTTCTCTTCTTTAGAGATGGAAGATCCTTCCTTGTTTATACTGCATCCCACCAATTCTCTTGAAATCTTGTTTGGATCAATTCCTAGATTGTCAGCTACAAGACTTTCATCTACAGAAACATGAACATCCTCTGTGGTCAAGAAGTAATTACCCCTACCTGAAGGCTCAAATAGAATTTGAGCTGCAGGGGCCATTTGGGTGACCACAATTTTTACCTCAGACAGGTCTGCACCTGGTTCTCCATCAATGTCCAATTGCTCGAGATTGGCTTGTAGGGATTCAAACTCAGTCATCTAAATTTTGGATTTCTTGACATGATTAATCATGTCAAATGACTGAAATGGGCTTGGAAGAGAAGATAGGAGTTCATCCTTTTGATTTTTGGGAGGGGGAGGACTGGTTTGCGAAGTTGAAGTAGAAGGTGCAGAGATGTTTGATGTACTTACTTCTTTGGTAATCACTGAGTCCTTTGATTGAAAAGGAAGAGGGGTTCTCTGATCAGCAATTGAAATTGTTGGTTGGGGTTGCTCCTCTATCTTCTCTTTGTCAGCCTGCTAGGCTGACTAATTCTGGGACTGGGTGAATACTGCGTATGATCCTTTGATTGCTTCACCTTCACTTTTGGATTCATCCTAGTAGTTTAGGAAACCAATGTGGGAGTCACTAGCTGATTCTTCTAGATCCTCCCTAAAGAGATCAGTGCCATTTTCTTGTTCTAACTCAGGTTGGAAATAGGAGACATGCTCTATTTCCAGATATCTAACTATCGAGTTTGTTGGAGGTGCTTCAAGGGCAAGATTTTTTGTGGGGGAGGAAGATGATTTTGTTGCCCTTGACTTCTGGCAGTGTTGCCTTGATATGGCTGATTAGGGAATGTCCTCCTTGGTATATATTTATATAGAGGAGCAGAAGACATACTTGGTGCCATTTGTCTTTTCAAGGCTAGCAATTCATTTGCCAACTTTTGCACCATTGGATCAGTGGTGCTTGTAGATGAATATTCAGAAGATGATGAAGCTCTAATTCTATTAGGATCTCTCCTTATCTTTCCTTCCAAGATAAGGTCATCTTCTAGCTCAATAGCCAAGTCTTGAGTAGCCTCAAGGTCTATGTGTCTAGCCCGTCTCAACAGAAAACTCACTTCAGGTAGTTGTGAATTGATGAAGAAACACATGAGATTCTGAGATGTCAGTTGGGCGATCATGGGAATCTTGTGCCTCAGCTTGTTGAACCTGTCAATGAATTCCCTCATAGGTTCATGGGGCTCCTTCTTCATCTATGTGAGCTGGGCCAGCAAGGCATGTGCATCTTTTGCAGGTTTGAACCTTGCTTCAAACTTGGCTTTGATAGTGTCCCAACCAGTCACTGATCCAGTTTGCAGATGGTAAAACCAGTCTGCAGTAGCACCTTGTAATGTCTCCATGAAAATCCTGACTGCCACATCTTCAAATTTCACCCCTATCACACCACAGGCTATGGTGAAGGCTACAATGTGTTCATCAGGGTGGACTCTTCCATCACCAAAGAATTTGGGGAAATTCTTCCTTAAACTGAGTGGTAGCTCATGCAGAGGTGGAGTCAAGTTGAGTGGGCCAAAATAGTTACCCCAAGGGCCTTGAACTGCCATGATTTAATTATGAACAATAGGTATAACACATTTAAGTGAAGTTTCTAGATTATAGGACAAAAATGGAAAAAAAACTAGCCCTGCTTCAGCTTAAAGCTTGAGGCTTCAAATTGTGCTTTCTTTCCCAACAGCTCTAGTTTTGCAGACTAGATAATATAATGGAGATGGATGAAAATGATAAGGCTATAAATGGATAATGGGTAAGACATGCAATGGAGTCACCAGAGTCTATAATGGATAAGGTGATGTTTCAATCTGAAACTTGAGGTTCCAAATTACATAATATTGTGTATATCCCCAGTGGATTTGGTTTGTAGACTAGATGATGTAATGGATATGGAGGATGGAGGGAGATAATAAGGCTATAATGATAGTGGGTAAGACCCAGATGGGAGTCACCAGACTCTATAATGGATAAGGGTAGGGACTGCTTGTTCAAGTTTCCCTAGCGGAGTCGCCAAAAACTGTAGGTTGATTATTTTGTCTATCAGCATACTGGTAAACAAAATAGGTCTTATCAGCCAAAGAAAGAAGATTAGTCATTCTAATGTGTAAATTTATCACATTAGAAGGAGACTTCTTTCTCCTCTCATCAAGGGGAGGTTCCCTATGGATATGCTATGTATATATATAAATTAAAAAAAGTACTCAAGGGTAGGACCAGACATCCATCTCTCTTTCTTCAGAGATGATGTATACAAAACAAAGGAAGAACTCAAGAAAATGATAGACATCACTCCTCTTCTTTCAGAAGAACTATTCAACCAGCCACAAGAATACTCCTGGAAATAAAAGTAGAATATGGCTCAAATATGGTAACCAGCAAATCAAGATACACCGCAAAGTCTTCACATGAAATACTCAAGAGTGATACATGAAGAACAATGAAAGCTCAAAGTCTTTCCAAAGTTCTTTACACATCAATGAAAATACAAACACACTGAAGGCAACTATGGGGGTGCAAAGTCTCTTCACAGTTGATTCTCTAGGGCACCTTCTTGACAAATTAACTAATCCTACTTATTAAATCAATGAAACAAATAAGATATCATAGCAAAAAGTCTAAAAAAGTCCCTTGTTTTCATTAACAAAATATGATAAACAGACTAAGCACAAAGTCTTAATGATGCCTCTCAATTTCGGCAGAGTTTCATTCAGATTATCAAAAATAAGATGCACATTACAATCGAAGAAAGTCCCTTATATAGCCTCTTAAGAAGGATTTGGGAACAATCAATACATCAATTTGCGTTGGAATCTATTAAGGAGATGCGTGAGAACTTAGGGGCACTTTACCCATTTGATTTTATCAATGCAAGGAAATAAGTCGTGCTTATTGAAATTTGCAACTTCCCTAGTGATCTTATCTTATCTTCATCGTTCCTCCTTGTCCAGTTAATTGAATCAGGCCCTGGATTTGATTTAATGTTCTATTCCTCTCCTCATTCTACTGGTCTTGGCTTTGAGATCTGTGAATGTATTCTGGTCTATATGTTTTAAAGGATCAACAGCTAATTCACTGTGTTAAATTTGATGTTTCCAAGCGTGTCATTCCTTTGTCTTCTTTCAGCTTTTTTGTTTGGCTCTTTTCCAAATTATACTTGCCTTTTCGGGCCTTAAATAATGACCCATTTTGAGTTGGGAAGAGCTGCAAGGGTATCTACCCTTCGGGAAGTCTTTGAATGGCCTTCAGGCTCCTTTAAACTTAGGCTATGAACCATTCCATTAAAACAAGACATTGAACCAATCGGTTGAACCAAAAATGGTTCAAGCCGATGGTTCAATTTGAGTGAACCAAACTAATGAACTAAGCATTGAACCAAACATTGAACTTGGTCGTTGAACCAAATGTTGAACTTGCTGCTGACGCTTGTTGATGGAAATTTCTATGTGAACGAAGGCGATGAACCAATTCTAAAAATGACCAGTTGTTAGAAACTGATTCCTTTTGATTGAACACACTTGTATAAGTTGTGAAACCCGTTGAACTTGTAGAAATAAGCTTGTTTATAGTCCGTAGATTTCTGAAAAGCTTGAAAAATGAGGAGTTTGAATGCCCAAGACAAAATTTGGAAAGGGAAGAGAAAATTTTGGTCTGTAAGACCAAAATAATTCAAATGTTGTCCCAAAAATGAGTGATATTTTTGGGGGAAAACACATTTGAAATATTAATACTTCAATCTAATTATTGGTTTCAATTCCTACATCAACACAAGTGGTGTTTTCATCCCCTTTAGTGGCTTCTCAAATCTCAAAACTAAATCCCAATGGATCTAATGTCAAAACTCTTCTCTAAGTTATTAAAGATTTGAAAGTTAAGATTATCAACATTGAACAAAATGATTTGAAATCAAACCATGATATTGATAAAAAAATATGTATTATATAATCTTCTATCACCTAAGATATCTTTACACCCTTTGAAAATTTGTCTTTTTGCACCCAATTTCACATGTTACAATGGCAAGGGTGCTCCTGAATAAGTCTTTGATCTTTCTATGTAATATGCCTTTATTATGCTTCAAATGATAAAATTTTGACCAAATTATTTCCAAGGAACCTTAAATACAATGCTTTAATATGGTTCTATGATTTACCAATCCAATTAGTGAAATCATTCAAAATTATAGCATAGAAGGATTTACCACATGTTATGGAACTATGTCAACATAAGCTGACATAGTTTGAGACCTTGCATCTCTATTTATTACCCAATGAGGTCAACCAGGTTGACTGCATCGATTATAATCCCATGAGGGTTTAGGTTCAATGCATGGTTATATATACCCCATATCATTTCATTTATGACAAAGTATCAATCAATTTCACATCATTACTACTCACAAACCTAACTATATTTACAAGTAGAAAAGATATATACTCATTATGTGAATTATCAAAATCATATCTGAAATTAGACACCTCATTCCATATAATGAATTATATTTATGGAATGATTCCTTGAAGTAAAGTCCCTAATCTTATCATACATAATCTAAATATTTGTATTAATGTAAGTACCCATTGATTGAATAAAGGCCTAAGTTCCTTCTCCTACTCCTCAAAGTAGATACCTCATTCTATACAATGATTCACATGAATTAAATATGAAGGGGTATATATAGCCATGGATTGATCCTAAATCCTCCTGAAATTTTGATTGATGTAATCATCCTATTCGACCTCATTGGGTAGGAAATAAAGCTATTATGAATGAAATGAAAGGGGGTATATCTAGCCATGGATTGACCCTAAACCATTTCAAGATTTTAATTGATGTAGTCAGCCTAGTCAACCTTGTTAGGTGGGAAGTAAAGTTATTAGGTCTCAAATTATGTCAACTTAAGCCAACATAGATCCTTTGTTATTTTTAATTTAATTAATGTGTCATGTATGACAATATAATAAAGAAGTCGTAAAGATATTTGGAATGTATCTATTTTCTTCCCAACGAGGTCAACTGGGTAACTACATCAATTAAAATCCTAAGAGGGTTTAAGTTCAATTGATGGTTATATATCCCATAAAAATATAGAGTTATTTTGAGTAACTTTATTTGAAATAACTCATATATACCATAGGGTACCCTAAGCTACGATGCCAAGGATGTAGCCAAGTTCTTTTATGATAATATAATAAAGAGGGATTGATAAAAAAAAAGGCACAAATGAGATCAAAGAGATATATATTGGAAAACGAATGAGAAATATATGTAAGATAATGTAAATAGATAAACATAACAAGTATATTGGTTATAAGGTATTTTTAGGTCATAGCTATAAGGGAAGATATTGTTTTGATAAGAGAAGGAACTATATTTTGAATAAGTTAAGTCATAGGATGAAATCATGTTCAGGTTAAAATGAAGTATAATTCATAGACATGGATCATTCATTTCATGTGTACCCTAAGCTACAGTTAAAATACCAAAGAAATTGACATTGATCTATAAGGGAGGATTTATAATTTAAGAAATGTGTCCTTTATGAGAATATAACAAAGAGGTCATATAGCTATTTGGAATAGCTCTATTTCCCACCTAACAACATCACCCAAGCTATCTGCATCAGTTAAAATATTGGGAGGGTTTAGTATGAAATGAAATGGGGTATATATATCCATGGATTGACCTTAAACCTTCCTAGGATTTTAACCGATGCAATCATCCTGGTAGACCTCATTAGGTGGGAAATATATATGTTATAAATGAAATGAAATGGGTTATACATATCCATAGAGTGACCCTAAACCCTCCCTTGATTTTAACCATTTTAATC
Organism: Torreya grandis; assembly: GCA_037957365.1. Classification (NCBI taxonomy): domain Eukaryota; kingdom Viridiplantae; phylum Streptophyta; class Pinopsida; order Cupressales; family Taxaceae; genus Torreya; species Torreya grandis. Next base: position 270,972 of record JARHVA010003554.1, read on the forward strand.
AACCTGGTCAACCTTGTTCGATGGTAAATACAATCATTAGGTCTCAAATTATGTCAATATAAGCAGATATATATCCTCTATGATTTATAATTTAAACAATGTGTCATGCATGAGAATATAATAAATAATTCATAGAGCTATTTGTAATAGATCTATTTTCTACCTAATGAGGTCAACTAGGTTGAGTGTATCAGTTAAAATACTGCGAGGATTTAGGTTTAATCTATGGCTATATATACCATAGAGCTATAGATCTATTTAGAATAACTCTATTTGGAATAACTCATATATACCGCAAGGCACCCTAAGCTATAGTGTTAAGGATGTTGTTACATCATGATTCCTCATTAATCAAACTTACTTGATTATCTAAGGATATATAAAGTTATAAATTTGATTTGTTTATTATTTTTCTAAGATATGAGTTATATTCTATTATGGGATAGGTGAATATTGCTTTGGTTATACGATTACATTGCTATGAGTTAGTTGTAGTGTCTATTTTTACATTATGATCATGTTGATTTTTTATTTCAATAGTATTTTATGATGCATAGATGTCATGATGTTATAGACTAACTACCTACTTGTCATGAGTTGGATGCAGAAGAGTTTCATCCCTCAGAGCCTGACAGAGGGAGAGCATCATCAAAGAGGGTGACATAGATGGAGATAATGGGGTATAACAAAGAAAATAGATAGAACCTTGCACAAACTACATTAGCTAGTACATGATATATGCATAATGTAATGGTTAGTGTAGTGTGTTTTGATTTTGCTTGTATTTAGATAGTTGTTTACACATGATTTGATAGCTTAATTTAATATTTATATGTAACTCATATTTTGTGATTGAATTTATGACCATTAATGTTTTTGGAGATGAAATTAGGGTAATTAAAGTAAATTAGAGTTTATTAATTAATGAATTAATCATTAATTCATTATGATAATAGACCTGCTAATTTATTTAACAAATTTAAGGATATTTGTAATTAGAGATAAAGTGAATAAAATATAATAATTAATATTTAGGAGGAAAAATAAGGAATTATTAAAATAAAAAAGGGTTTGATTTAATGTTAAACACCATACCCCTAATGAAAAAAAGGAAAATATTTAAAAACAAAAAATATATTAATTTAGTGGTTTAGGATAAAAGTAGAAGAAAAAAACAAAAAAAAGAAAAAACATGCCGTATTCATGAATAGGAATAAATAAATATTAAAAGGGGAAATTATGAAAAGGAAATAGAGGTGCACCATACAAAGGAGGAAAGAGATAGATATAATTGAGGAGGAGAAATGAGAAGTGTGGCACAAAAATGAAAACGAGAACAAATTACGAAAGAAGTATTACCAGGTAGGTGCCAATGTCTTGTGAAATCTCTAAACTTTTGTGTGCTTTCATAATTATAATGAAATAGTTGTATACATATTAAATTTAATGTTTAAATCAAACCAAATGGTGAATAAATATAAAATTATTCAAGGAAACAAACTGAATAAAATTTTATTAAATATCTAGAGAAGGGTATGGATGATTTTTAGTCACCTCATGCAACTTAAACGCCATATCTCATGTTGAATAGAATTAGAAAATAGTAAACACAATAGATAAGTAAGTCTCCATGTCTCATGTATAATATAAGTTGAAAATAATAAATTGTGGGATAATCTAAGATGATATAAATATATATAATTAAATGCTATTTCATAATTTGTATGCATCAAACTAGTATATGTAGATAACAAGAGAAAGTGGTGATCTATTAAACCCAACTTATAAATAGTAAGGTGATATGATATAAATAACTATAAAATCAAATTATTCATACTATACACTAGCTTATATACATATTAAAACATAGGAGTGGAGATTCTAGGAATCAGTTCAAAATTCTCAATTCTAAATTCAACAATGGTTCAAACAACAACAAATTGGGAAACGGTTTCAAAGGCAATTTCAAAGGAAACCAATAGGTTGACAAGAGAGGACCAATTGAATGTTATTTCATTTTTATAGATGACCATCATGCTTATGATTGTACCCAGGACAAGTCAAATAACATAGGTCCTATTCGTCAATAGTGCAATTTCTAGTAGTGTATCCATGCAACAGTTGATAATCAACAAGCTGAATTTAAAACATCACCCATAAAACTATCAGGTACTTTATTTGAACATCTAATTTCAATTTTTATAGAATACAGGGGATATAAAATATTTTATAGTTCCTAAAATTCTTAGTAAGTTATTTATAAGATTCAGAGTAATTGGAAATGCATGGTCAGTATAGTATGGGAATGAATCAAAAGTTATGGTTGACAAGTGTTTTGTTGAAGTAGAGATTAGGTTTCCTAAATTCACAATAGTAATGGATCTATATGTAACACCCCTAGGTTCATATGATGTGACCTTAGGAGTTAAATGAATTTCAAAACATAAGGCCAAGGTTGACTGTTACCTAAAGAAGGTTGATTTTCTGGAATATTATAGAAATCAAACATAAATTCATGGCAAAAAAAGAGAGTTGAAGCATAGGTAGATTTATGTAATGCAACTCAAGATGGGTCAAGGAAAAGGGTGCCAAGCATTTATCATCAATATAAATAAAATGGGGGAATCTAAGGAACCATATCTTGAATATTATCTATTCCTTAAGAATTTTCATGATTTGTTTCCAAAAGAATTACTAGGATTGCCTCCTATACATGATTTTGATTCCTATATTGATATCATACCTAGATTAGAATCTTAGTTTAAGGGAACATACATGAATGTAAGCACCAATTTGGTTGAAGTGAAGTATCAATTCTCGGAATTGAGGAATTATTTTCAAAGGGGTTGATCAAGACAAGTGTCTCACCATCGGGTACACTAGGTTTTTTCAATAAGGATGGAACTCTTTGACTTTACATTGACTATAGAATTTTGAACAAGGCACCTATCAAAAATAGGTATTTGTTACCTTGTATAGATGATCTTTTCGATCAAATGTGGGTAAAAATAATATTTTATAAGATTAATCTTAGATTAGGATACCATCATCTAAGGATAAGGGATGAGGATATTCTAAAGACAATATTCAAAACTTGATATGGGAACTATGAGTTAACATTATTACTATTTGGGTTGACAAATGATCTGATGACATTGATGAATATCATGAATAGTGTATTCATATATTATCTAGATCATTTTGTTTTGGTCTTTCTTGATGATATTCTTTATACTCTAAGAATTAAGAAGAACATCTTAAACATCTAGAACTAGTTCTACAACGATTGCAGAAGCATAAATTGTATGGTAAATTGTCTAAGTGTGCTTTTTTTAGTAGACTCCAATATTTGGGACATATTATCTTTACAGATGGTATCTCAGTAGATATATTAAAGATAAGATCCAATATGGAATGGCAGATGCCAAATAATGTGCATGAGGTAAGAAGTTTTATGGGATCAATAGGTTATTACATGAAGTTCATTCCAAATTTTTTCAAGATAGTTAATATAATTATCTCTCTGAAATAGAAGAACCAAAGTTTTGTCTAATTAAAAAAGTGTGAACTAGTTTTTCAAGAATTGGAAAGAAGGCTCACTTCAGCACCAGTGTTAAGAGTTCTTGACCCCAATGGTCAATTTTTAGTGATCACATATGCATCAAGGGATGGACTAGGAGAAGTCCTTATGCAAGATGGTGTAGTGGTAGATTACAAATCAAGGAAGTTTAAGCCTTATGAGGTGAATTATGCCCTTCATGACCTTAAAATTACAATAATTATGCATGCATTACAATTTTGGCAGAATTACTTGTTGGTAAGACAATTTGAGCTCAAGACATATAACTTGGGACTCAAGTACATATCTACCCAACTAAATTTAAATGTTCATCAAAGGTGTTGGATATAGTTCTTATTTGACTATGATTTCGATATCAACTATATCAAAGGTAAAGAGAATAAAGTAGTTAATGCCCTAAGTCATATAAGGTACATACTAGTTATGGCTACTATCTAGAGTACTTTTAAGGATCAAGTGATTGAATTCTCATGAGGAGATGAATTCTATGATCAGGTCAAAAAATCATTGTCTGAGAAAGCTTAGAATACTTGATATAAAAGATTTAGAATAGAGAGTGATGGTCTTTTGAATTTAAATGGAAGGATGTATGTGATAGATTGAGAGAATTTGTGAAGCACAATGCTAAAGGAACTACACAGTGCCCCATATTTAGGACATCTAGGAGTAACTAAGCTCATAGTAGAGCTTATACCACTATATTTCTAGAAGGGAATCAAGAAAGATGTAGCAGATTATCAGTCACATTGTTAGGAATGCCAATAAATGAAAATTGAACATGTGCATTTGTTTGAGTTGTTATATCTATATCATATAATATAATGGTAGTGGTAGATGATCAGTATGCACTCTATCCAAATTTTACAGATGTCATGAAATATGCATGATATGACCTTGGTAGTAGTTGAGAAACTAACCAAGGTAGCTCATTTTATACTAGGTAATTTGTAAGAAGATGCACATACTCTTGAAAAGAGGTTCATATAAAAATATATGATTTGTATGGATTTATAGAGAAGATCATTTCAAATCATGATCTGAAGATGAATTCTAGGTTTTGAGTAACTCTAAATTCAACTTTGGGTACACAACCAAACTTCAGTACTGCATATCACCCATAAATTGATGGTCAAACTGAGAGAGTAAATCAAGTGTTAGGAGATCTTTTTCATACATATTTCATGGATCATCAATACAAATGATAATATTATATTCCATTGGTTGAGTTTGCTTATAGTAAATCATATCAATCTAATTTGAAGATGGCACCATTTGAGGCACTATATGAAATAAGGTGCAAGACACCAATTAGTTGGGACAAGTTGGAAGATAGGGTAGTATTTGGACCTAAATTTCTTTTAGAAATGGAAAAGTAAGTTAGATTAATTAGGTAGAGATTGGACAAGGATAATGATAGGTATAATATTTATGTTGATCTGAAGAGAACATATAGGTAGTTTTCGGTAGGTGATAAAGTGTTCTTACATTTTAAGCCACATAAGAGCTTGAATTAATTCAGTAAGTCAATGAAACTATCACCAAGATATGTAAGACCTGTCAAGGTGTTAGAAGTGGTCAGTCTTATATCATATAGTCTTGCATTTCCATCATCCCTTGCTCTATTACATAATGTCTTCCATGTTTTCTATCTTAAAAAGTGTATAGCTAATCTTACACATGTGTTGGATTGGAATGCTTTGCAATTTTTAGATCATGGGGTGGTCATGGTACAACCAGTTAGAGTAATTGACACTCGTAAATTTTGTTTGACTAATAGAGAGATGTTATAGTGCAAGGTCCTGTGGGACCAATAATCTAAAGATAGTGTTAGTTGGGAGGACTATGATGAGTTCTATAGAGGATTTCCACATTTATTTGCTTGATTTGATAATTTATACTAGGTTATTTCTCTACTAAACAATGTTTTTAATTCATAACTTATTCTTGAATAAAATTCATCTGGGACTATGACTAAATTTAGGGGGAAGGATGTTACATCTCAATTCCTCGTTAAGTAAACTTACTTGATTAGTTGTGGATATTTATAGTTAGTAATTTGATTTATTTATTATTTACCTAAGATATGAGTTATATGTTATTATGGGACAATTGAATATTACTTTAGTTACATAATTACATTGTTATGAGTTAGTTGTATTATATATTTTTACATTATGATCATGTTGATTTATTATTTTAGTAAATTTTTATGATGTGTATATGTCATGATGTTATGGACTAACTACCTACTTGTCATGAATTGTATGTAAGAGAGTTTCATCCCTTAGACCCTGATGGAGGGAGATCATCATTAAAGAGGGTAACGTATATGGAGATAATGGAGGATGATAGAGAAAATGGATAAAACCCTAAACACACCATATTAGCTAGTACATATTATATACATAATAGAATGGTTAGCATATTATGTTTTGATGATGCATGTATTTAGATAGTCACTTGCACATGGTTTGATAGCTTAGTTTAATGGTTATATGGAACTCATATTATGTGATTGTGTTTATGACCATTAATATTTTTGGAGATGTAATTTATGTAAATATAGTAAATTTGAGTTTATTGATTAATGAATTAATGATTAAGTCATTATGATATTATAGGTGCTAATTTAATTAGCAAATTATGGATTTTTGTAATCATAGATAAAATGAATAAAATATAATAATTAATATTTAAGAAAAAAATCTTAAAATAAATAATTTTTTTTGATTTAAGGCTCAGCACCATACCATTAAGTAAATAGAGGAAAATCTTTAAAAGCAAAAAAAGAAGATATTGATTTAGTGGTTTAGGATAAAAATAGAAGGAAAAATACAAAAAGGAGAAAAAATAGGCCATATTTAAAAGGGGTAATTCTAAAAATTAAAGCGAGGCAATCCATATAGAAGAGAAGAGAGACATAAATAATAGAGGAGAAGAAAAGAGAAT
>JARHVA010003554.1:282500-357500 GCA_037957365.1 Torreya grandis
GTTCCACCCTTTAAAAACTAGTCTTGTTGCACTTGAGTTCACATTTTATGATAGAAAGGGTGATCTAGAATAACTTCTTTGATCTTTATATGTAACATGCCTTGATTATGCTTCAAATGATAAAATTTTGACAACATTATTTTGAATAAACCTTTAATACAATGTTTTAATATGGTTCTATGATTTACCAATCCAATCAAGGAAAGCATTCAAACCTATAGCATAGAAGTATTTACCATATGTTATGAAACTATGTCAGCTTAAGCTGACATAGTTCAAGACCTTATAATTATATTTTTGGCTCAATAAGGTCGATTAGGCTGACTTCATTGGTTAAAATCCTTAGAGGGTTTAGGGTCCATCCATGGCTATATTTTTCCAAAGAAAAAATCACAACTTTTATTCCTTGAAAAAAGTTACATCGTGTATATGCATATAGCATTTAGACATAGGTTCAAAAAATAATCCATAAAGGCTAAATATGTCATTATAGAACAAAACATTTTCACTATAATAACTATATATATGTCCTTTTACTCAAGGTAGAAATCTAAATCTACATTATATGGTAGTATCTCAGTCCATCCTTTTTTCCCCCTCTCTTTTTTCACCACTATCCATCCACTTTGGGAAGATCCTACCACCACCATTTGAAACCTAAGATGATTTGGTTATGAATGTTCAACCATAGATGGTTCTTTATCATATTTTGAGTTATCAAACTCATGTAATCTCTTATTACCTCCTATTGGTTCATGATGTGTTTTTCTATTTTTCTACTTACATTCCCTTCTCATTATTCTCCAATGGATTATTTAATTCATCATTTATTTCTTATTTACCTTCATTGTTATCTATATATTCCTTAAAGGTGAGTGAATATGTTATGATCTTATTATCTCCCTCCTCTTGTGATTTGGGATCATAAGTCTGCCATCTTTTTGGTTTTGTGGCATTCCTACTCTTCCCCTTCAAGAATCCTCTTGCTTGTAGAAAAGTTTCTTGTACATGCCCTATTTGGAGATAAATACGACACCTAAATGTAGTATTTTCATAATTAAATCTTTGAATACATGTCATATATCCGTATCTTATAATTATTATTTATGTTAATCTTTTACTTAAATCAATCTCTACACATATGTGAGAATAAGTGAAAAGAACATGTCGTGTTTGATCAATGTCATCTTTTAAAAAAACTACCCAATTTCATTAACTACTACCATATGCTAAAAAGGGATAGACATATTTGGAACCCAAACCCACATATGTATTTCGGATACAACCACAGTATTTGGATTGAATTCTAGAAACCAAAGAGTGATAAAGAGACCCACTCCTCCCAAAAACTATGGTCCCTCTTCAAATATTTTCAAATAATCATCAATGTTTATAAAATTGCACTATAAAGAAGCCTTTAAAACACAAAATTATGTCACACTATTTGGACCAGTAAGTGTAAATCCATTTAAGTAAATCTTTACACCAAGGCCAAAAACTATTAAATCAACAAATTATTGCATCAGATTTAAGGGAATTAAAAAATTCTTTAACCTTAGGATGCTTTACCTTTAATGTTAGTATAAACTCTACTTTCTCAACAATATAAGGACTTTTTTTATCTACACTAATCATTGATTTGGAAGTCACCTTTGTATTACACCGATTTTGACATTGATGGTCTTCTAGATCCCACTGCTCTTTCACATAAGTACATCATAGAAAAAAAGAGAGAATACTTTCTGATATTGTATAAATTTAGTTGTACAGAATTCTCCAATCATTTTCCCTCATCAAGAAGATGGTGCATCTCCTTAGGAATCCCTTGTATCTACTATATTTTTTAAAAATCCAATACATGATCAAATTGATTAACCCAAAGGCAACTATTTTTTCTTTGAAGTGAATGAACCATGATCTGAAATCCTAAATTCATGTCACTAAATTTATTTTTGACATGTATTTTTTTAGATAATTTGTAAGCTAGAATTTTGTCATATACATGCACTAATACATAAGTTTCTTGGCACTATTTTTTATCACATAGGAATATATATAAAACATACAGATCATCACATTTTGGGACATAACCTCTGATCGCCCTACCTTCAAAGCATAACAGGACTGATCTATACAAACTAGCATTTGGTCAAACATTTGTCTTGCAAACACCATTCTCATACTTTTTTATATGGTATAGTAATATAAATAAGAGGCCTCTACTTTGAAGTTTGTGTAGGTGATCCTGAAGGAGCCACTATACATAAATATTGTGTAGAAAATAAGATTATATGTTAAGTCTATTCTCTATGATAATTTGTTAAACATTTTCCACTCATCATCTTGTCCATGGATCTTCAATATTAAAACTAAATAAATATATTGTCCATAATATTTGACCCACTCCAGCTAGAAGACTCTGGTAGAGGGAAGGTCGAGGAGCAAAATGAGGAAGACCAGCTTCCAACTAAGTGTAAATTTTTATGCTTATTTATTCATAATGAAGAATCTAAAAAATATATCCATTGTTGTCCTTCCCAATCATATTAAAAGAACCATTGTGGATTGTTGAATGCCTCAACTGTTGGAGGTGAGATCATCTGTATGAGTCAACTCAAATCCATAAAACCTAAAAAGATCTATAAAATTGGGGAATTTGATCCCCATCCCCTACTTTTTAATGTGTCCACCCCTCTGGTTACTTCATAGAGGTTTTTTATTTAATATCAAATAATATTATGATTTTTCACCCAATCCATGGTTATATATACCCCCTTTCATTTCATTTATAACATGGGATCAATCAATTATACATCATTACTACCCACAAACCTAACTAGATTTGTCAGTAGTAAAGATATATACTCATTATGTGAATTATCAAAATCACATATGAAGTTAGACATCTCATTCCATATAATGAATTGTACTGATGGATAGAATCCTTGAATCAATGGCCCTAATTCTATCATATATAATCTAAATATTTATATCAATGTAAGTACCCATTATTTGAATTAAGGCCAAAGTTTCTACTCCTACTCCTCGAAGTAGATACCTCATTCCATACAATGATTTCCATAAATTAATTCAAAGGTGGTATGTATATCCATGGATTGACCCTAAACCCTCCCAGGATTTAAACCGATAGGGTCACCCTAGTCAACCTCATTGGAAGGGAATAAAGCTATTATAAATGAAATGAAATGGGTATATCTAGCCATATATTTACTTTAAACCCTCCCAAGATTTTAACTGATGTAGTCAGCCTGATCGACCTCATTGGGTGAGAAATAAATATGTTAGGTATCAAACTATGTCAACTTAAGCCAACATAGATCCTTTGTGATTTTTAATTTAAGTAATGTCTTGTATGAGAATATAATAAAGAGGTCATAAATATATTAGGAATAGATCTATTTCCTACCCAATAGAGTCGATCGAACAAACTGAATCAGTTGAAATCTTGGGAAGATTTAGGGTTAATCCATGGCTATATATACCATAGAGCTATATAACTATTTGGAATAGCTCACATATACCAAAGGTGTTTTATATAACCATGGATTGACCCTAAACTTTCTCAGTATTTTAATCGATGTAGTTATCCTGGTCAACCTCATTAGGTAGGAAATAGAGTTTTTATAAATGAAAAGGAATGGGATATATAGCCATGGATTGACCTTAAACCCTTTTGAGATTTCAACCAAATTAGTCGGCCTATTTAACCATATTGGACAGGAAATAGATACATTAGCTCGTGAACTATATCAACTTAAGCCAACATAGATCCTCTTTGATTTATAATTTAAGTAATGTGTCATGTATGATAATATATTAAATAGGAGATAGATCTATTTAGAATAGCTCTATTTCCCACCCATCGAGGTCGATGGGGAAACATACATTGTTTAAAATCCTAGGAGGGTTTAGGGTTAATCCATGGTTATATATATCATAGAGTTATAGATTTATCCAAAATAACACTGTTTAGAATAGGATCAATCCACATTTATTTATGCCATAAGGTTTAATGTAATATATGTAGTTTAGGGACATAGAGCTATTTGAAATATATCTATTTCCCTCCTAATGAGGTTGACTAGGTCAATTGCATCAATTTAAAATCTTGTAGGATTTACATTAAATCCATGGATATATATACCCCCTATCATTTTACACTAAACTTTCTTAGGATTTGAACTGATGCAATCATCCTAGTTAACCTCATTGGGTAGGAAATAGAGTCATTAGGTCTTGAACTATGTCAACTTAAGATAACATAGATCCTCTATGATTTATAATTTATGTAATGTGTACTACAAAGTGTAAATATTATAATTAATTAATGATTGGTTATTCCAATGAGTAGATATTGATGACATAAACATAGGACTTGATTGAAGTAATGGGTACTTACATTAATACAAATATTTATATTATATATGATAGGATTATGGGAATCACTTTTAGGAGTCATTCAATTAACACAAATTATCATATGTAATGATGTCTCTACTTTGATATGTTATTTTTTTAATTCACATAACAAGTATATATCTTCACTACTTGAAAATCTAATTTGATGTGTGACTAGTAATCATGTTCAATTGATTGATCCTCTATTATAAATGAAATGAAACGGGGTATATATAGGCATGTATTGACCCTAAAACCTACTCATATTTTAACTTATGTATTTGGACTAGTTGACCTCATTGGACAAGCAAAATAGCCATTATTTCTCAAACTCTATCAATTTAAGCTGATATAGATCCTCCATGATCTATAATTTAAGAAATGTGCCATGATTTAATCAATGGGTACTTATATTAATACAAATATTTATATTATGTATGATAGTATTAGGGGTATTTATTTGAGGATTCCTTCCATCAATACAAATCATTATATATAATGAGGTGTCTACTTTCATATGTTATTTTGATATTTCACAAAACAATTATATATATTAACTACTCACAAATCTAGTTATATTTAAGACTAGTAATGATGTGCAATTGATTTATCCTCTATTATAAATGAAATGAAAGGTGATATATATAGCCATACATTTACCCTAAACCCTCTCAGGATTTTAACCAATGTAGTTATCTTCATTGACCTCATTGGGAGGAAAATAAAGACGTTAGGTATCAAACTATGTCAACTTAAGCCAACATAGATCCTATATGATTTATAATTTAAGCAATGTGTCCTTCCACTTTCATACATATGCCTTCCAATAGTATAAATGATTTAATTAATGATTGGTTATTCTAATGAGTGGATATTGATTGACTATCATACATAGTGTAAAGAATTTAATTAATGATTGGTTAATCCAATGAGTGGATATTGATGATAGGAATGCATTGATTCAATCAATGGGTACTTACATTAAGATAAATATTTATATTATGTATGATAAGAGTAGGTTCATTTATTTAAGGACTCCTTCCATCAATCATTATATGGAATTTAATTAATGATTAGCTATTTCAATGAGTAGATATTGATGATAGGAATATAGGCCTTGATTTAAGCAATGTGTACTTACATTAAATCAAATATTTAGATTATGTATGATAAGAATAGGGGTATTGATTCAAGGATTCATTCCATCAATAAAAATCATTATATTGAATGAGGTGTCTACTTTCATATGTGATTTTGAAAATTCACATAACGAGTATATATATTTACTACTCAACAAATCTAGTTATATTTGTGAGTATTAATGATGTGCAATTGATTGATCCTATATTATAAATTAAATGAAATCAGGTATATATAGCCATGTATTCACCCTAAACACTCCCAAAATTTTAACCGATGTAATCAGCTTGGTTGACATCATTGGGTGGTAAGTAGAGCTATTCCAAATAGCTCTATGACCCTAAACCATTCACACTACACTCAACCCTGTAGTATATATAGCCATAAATTGAGATTGTTCTAAATATAAATATTCAAAATATATCTATGATATATATAGACATGTATTGACCCTAAACCCTCCTAGGATTTTAAGTGATGCAATTAGCCTAGTCGACCTCATTGGGTAGGAAATAAAGATATTCTAAATAGCTCTACAACATCTTTATTATATTCTCATACAACAAGGTCGATTAGGCTAAAAATATTAGTTAAAATATTTGGAGGGTTTAGGGTTAATCCATGGCTATATATACCCCATTTCATTTCATTCATAATAGTGGATCAATAAGTTGCACATTATTACTACTCAAAAATCTTACTAGAATTACGAGTACTAAAGATAAATACTCATTATGTGAGTTATCAAAATTACATATGAAATTAGACACTTCATTTCATATAATGAGTCATATTTATGGAAGGACTCATCGAAGCAATTACCCTAATCCTCTCATACATAATCTAAATGTTTGTATTAATGTAAGTACCCATTGCTTGAATTAAGGCCTATGTTCTTACTCCTACTTCTTGAAGTAGACACCTGATTCCATATAATGAAATGTCTATGATATAGGGAAATAGATAGGAGTAGCTTGACTATTACCTACTTGTTGTATTCTGATATATGACACATTTCTTAAATAATAATTCACCAAGTATCTATTTTGAATTAAGTTGACATAGTTTCAGACCTAATGGCTCTATTTCCTACCCAATGAGGTTGATTGGGAAAACTTCATATTTTAAAATCCCAAGAGGGTTTAAGGTCAATCCATGGATATATATACCCCCTTTCATTTCATTTATAACATTTTTATTTCTTGTAAAATGAAGTCAACTGAGATGACTACATCGTTTAGAATTTTGGGAGGGTTTACAGTCAATCCATGGATATATATACTCCTTAATGTATAAATGAGCTATTCCAAATAGCTCTATATATCTATGGCATATTAATTCATGGATTGACCCTAAACTCTCTCAGGATTTTAACTAATGTATTCAACCTAGTTGACCTTGTTGGGTACGAAATAGAGTTATTCCAAATAGCTTTATGACCTCTTTATTATATTCTCATATAGGACACATTACTTAAATTATAAATCATAGTGGATCTATGTCATTTTAAGTTAAGGCTTTATTTCCCACCCAAAGAGGTTTATTAGTATGAAAATGTCAATTAAAATCTTGGGAGGATCTAAGGTCAATCCATTTCTATATATAGCCACTTTCATTTCATTTATAACAACTCTATTTCCTACCCAATGAGGTCGACTAGTCTGATTACATCATTTAAAATACTTCTAAGGTTTAAGGTCAATCCATGGCTATATATACCCCCTTTAATTTCATTTATAATAGGGGCAATCAAACTAGCCTTGTTAGGATGGAAATAGTGCTATTACAAATAGCTCTATGACCCTAAACCAGACACATTGTAGTCAGTCCTATGGTATATATATCCATAGATTGAAACTATTCCAAATAAATGTATTCCAAATAGATCTATATCTCTATGGTATATATATCCATGGATTGACTATAATCCCTCCTAGGATTTGAAGTGATGCAATCATCCTTTTCAACCTTGTTGGGCAAGAAATAAAGCTATTCCAAATATCTCTATGACCTCTTTATTATATTCGCATACAATTAGATCAATCAAGCCAACTACATTGGTTAAAATCTCAAGAGGGTTTAGGGTCAATCCATGGTTATATATATCCCATTTCATTTCATTTATAATAGTGGATCAATCATTTACACATCATTATTACTCATTAATTTAACTAGATTTACGAGTAGTGAATATATATACTCGTTATATGGATTATCAAAATCACATATGAAAGTAGACACCTCATTCCATAAAATTATTTGTATTGATTAAATGAATCCTCAACTCAATTACCATACTCCTATAATACACAATCTAAATATTTATATTAATCTAAATACCCATTGTTTGAATCAAGGCCTATGTTCATATCATCAATATCCACTCATTGGAATAGCCAATCATTAATTAAATTTCATATAATGATTTGTATTGACCAAAGGACTCCTCAAAGAAATTCCCCCACTCCTATCATACATAATCTAAAATTTCTATTAATGTAAGCACCAATTTATTGAATCAAGGCCTAGTTTCCTATCATCAATATCTACTCATTGGAATAACCAATCATTAATTAAATTTTTTACACTATGTATGATAGCCAGTCAATATCCACTCATTGGAATAATGAATCAATAATTAATTTATTGACACTATAAAAAGTCTTATGTATGAAATTGGAAGGTCACATTGCTTAAATTATAAATCATAAGTTGACATAATTTGAGACCTAACAAAACTTTATCCTACCTAACGAGGTCAACTAGTCAACTTCATTAGTTAAAATATCAAGAGGGTTTAGGGTCAATCCATGGATATATATACCTTGTTTAATTTCATTTATAAGTTAGGATTAATCAATTTCACATCAATTCTACTCACAAATCTAACTAGATTTATGAGTAGTAAAGATTCATTATGTGACTTATCAAAATCACATATGAAAGTAGACACCTCATTCCATATAATGATCTGTATTGATGGAAGGACTCCTTGAATCAATTCCCCTAATCCTATCATACATATAATAAATAGTTGTATTAATGTAAGTACCCATTTATTGAATTAAGTCACATTACTTAAATTATAAATCATAAGATCTATGTGGTCTTAAGTTGACATAGTTTGAGACCTAATGACTCTATCTCATGCCCAACAAGGTCAACTAGGCTAACTACATCAGTTAAAATATTGGGAGGGTTTCAGTTCAATCCATGGATAAATATGTTCCCTTTCATTTCATTTATAATATAGGATCAATGAATTTATCTCCATTACTACTCGCAAACCTAACTAGATTTGTGAGTAGTAAAGATGTATACTCATTATGTGAATTATCAAAATCACATATGAAAGTAGACACCTCATTCCATATAGTGATTTTTAATGATGTAACAACTCCTTGAATCAATGCACCTACTCCTATCATATATAATCTAAATATTTGTATTAATGTAAATAAAAATTTCTTGTATCAAGGCCTATGTTCCTACTCTCGCTCATCCTTGAAGTATACACCTCATTCCATATAATGATTTATATAAATTAATTGAAAGGGTATGTGTGTGTGTGTGTGTGTGTGTGTGTGTGTGTGTGTGTGTGTGTGTGTGTGTGTGTGTGTGTGAGAGAGAGAGAGAGAGAGAGAGAGAGAGAGAGAGAGAGAGAGAGAGAGAGAGAGAGAGAGAGAGAGAGAGAGTCCATAGCTTGACCTAAAACCTTCCCTATATTTTAATCGATGTAGTCAAACCAATCGACCTCGTTGAGCAGGAAATAGAGATATTATAAATGAAATGAAAGGTGTTATATATATATATATATATATATATATATATATATATATATATATATATATATATATATGGATTGGCCCTAAACGCTCTCAAATATTTTAAATAACATTGTTGACCCAGTCGACCTCGTTGGGTAATAAACATAACCATTAGGTCTCAAACTATGTCAACTTAAGTCAACATATATCCTCTATGATTTATAATTTAAATAATGTGTCTTATATGAGAATATAATAAAGAGGTCATAGAGCTATTTGGAACAACTCTATTTCCCTCCCAACGAGGTCTACTAGGATGACTAAATCAATTAAAATATTTGGAGGGTTTAAGGTCAATCCATGGATATATATATATATATATATATATATATATATATATAGACACACACACACACACACACACACACCATAAAGATATATATATATATATATATATATATATATATATATATATATATATATATATATATATATATATATATATTTGGAATAAATCATATTATATCATAGGGGGTATATATAGCCATGGGTTAACCCTAAACCCTCCTAGTATTTTAACCGATGTAGTCATCTCAATTGACTTCATTAGGTGGGAAATAGAGCTATTATAAATGAAATAAAAGGGCTATATATATCCATGGATTGACCCTAAACCCTCCTAAGATTTTAAAATATGCAGTTATCCTAGTCGACCTTATTGGGAAGGAAATAGAGATACTATGTCAATTTAAGATGACATAGATCCTTCGTGATTTATAATTTAAGCAATGTTTCCTATATGAGAATATAACAAATAAGTCATAAACAAGATACTCCTATCTCTTTTTCTACATCATAGACAAATCATTATATGTAATGAGATGTCTACTTCAAGGAATAGGAGTAGGAATAAAGGACTTTATTCATGTAATGGGTACTTATATTAATACAAATAGTTAGATTTTCTAATAGGAATGATGTAAAACTGATTGATCCAATATTATAAATGAAATTAAATAAGATATATATATCCATGGATTGACCCTAAATCATCCTAAGATTTTAACTAATGTAGTCGACCCAATCAACCTCATTGTATGAGAATATAATAAATAGGTCATAGAGTTATTTGAAATAGATCTATTTCTTGACCAACAAGGTTGACCAAGCTAACTACATTAATTAAAATATTGAGAAGTTTTAGGGTCAATCCATGGATATATACACCATAGAGTTATAGAGCTATTTGGAATAGCTTTATTTGGAGAAGTGTCAATCTATGTCTATATATACTATCAAGGCAATTATAATGTGTCTGGTTTAGGGTCATAGAGCTATTTAGAATAACTATATTTACTTCTCAATGAGATCAACCAGGTAGATTGCATCAATTAAAATTCTAGTAGGATTTAGGGTCAATCAATGGTTATATATACCCCCTTTCATTTCATTTATAATAGAAGATCAACCAATTTCACATCATTACTACTCACAAATATAACTAGATTTGTGAGCAGTAAAGATATATACTCATTATGTGAATTATCAGAATCACATATGAAAGTAGACACCTCATTCCATATAATGATTTTTATTGATGGCAATATTCCTCGAAGCAATGCCCCTACTCTTATCTTACATAATTTAACCATTTGAATTAATGTAAGTACCCGTTGTTTAAATCAAGGCATATATTCCAATCATCAATATCCACTCATTAGAATAGGAAATCATTAATTAAATTCCATATAACCATTTGAATTGATGGAAGGACTACCTGAAGCAATGCTCATACTTTTATCATACATAATATAAATATTTGTATTAATGTAGGTACACATGTTTTGAATCAATTCCTATGTTCCTATCATCAATATCCACTCATTGAATTAGCCAATGATTAATTGAATTCTTTACACTATGTATGATAGCCAATCAATATCCACTCATTGGAATGGCCAATCATTAATTAAATTCTTTACACTATCAGAAGGCCTATGCATGAAAGTGAAAGAACACATATGATTAAATTATAAATCACAAAGAATCTATGCTAGCTTTTTTTGACATAGTTCGAGACCTAATAGCTCTATTTCCTACCCAACAAGGTCAATCAGGTTGACTGCATTGGTTAAAATCTTGGGAGGGTTTAGGGTAAATACATGGATATATATATATATATATACCCCATTTCATTTCATTTATAATAGAGGACCAATCAATTTCACCTTATTACTAGTCGTAATTATAAAATTATTTGTGAGTAGTAAAGATATATAGTTTTTATGTGAATTATCAAAATCACAAATGAAAGGAGACACCTCATTCAATATAATGATTTGCATAGGACTCCTCGAATCAATGACCCTAATATTGTCATACATAATCTAAATATTTGTAGTAATGTAATTACCCATTAATTGAATCAATTGACATTGCTTAAATTATAACTCATATATGATCTATGTTCACTTAAGTTGACATAGTTTGAGACCTAATATCTCTATTTATCTCCCAATGAGGTCGACTGGTTTGAATGCATCGGTTAAAATCCTAGGAGGGTTTAGGGTCAATCCATGGCTATATATACCGCTTTTCATTTCATTTATAATATAGAATCAATCAATTGTACATCATTACTACTCACAAATTTTTACTAGATTTTCAAGTAGCAAAGATATATACTTGTTATGTGAATTACCAAAACAACATACGAAAGTAGACACCTCATTCCATATGATGATTTGTATTAATGGAAAGACTTCTCAAAATAATTCCCCTACTCCTATAATATATAATATACATATTTTATTAATGTAAGTCCCCTTTGCTTGAATCAAGGCCTAAGTTCATATCATAAATATCCACTCATTGGAATAGCTAATCATTAATTAATTAAATTCTTTACATTATGTAGGATGCATTACTTATATTATAAATCACAAAGGATATAAATTAGATTAATTTGACATAGTTTGAGACATAATGACTCTATTTCCCAACTAACAAGCTCGACTGCGATGACTGCAATAGTTAAAATCTCAAGAGGCTTTAGTGTGAAATGAAAGGGGATATATATAGCCATGCATTGACCCTAAACCCTCCCAAGTTTTTAACTGATGTAGTTATCCCAATTGACCTCATTGGGTGGGAAATATAGATATTATAAATGAAATGAAAGGGGGTATGTATAGCCATGGATTGATCCTAAACCCTCTAGGATTTTAATCAATGTAGTCAACTTGGTCAACCTTGTTGTGTGGAAAATAGAGCCATTACATCTCAAACTATGTCAACTTAAGTTGACATAGATCCTATGTGATTTATAATTTAAGTAAGGTGTCCTATATGAGAATATAATACATAGGTCATAGAGCTATTTGGAATAGTTCTATTCCCTACCCAATGAGGTTGATTGGGCCAATTGCATCAGTTAAAATCCTAATAGGGTTTAGGCCCAATCCATGACTATATATACCATAGGGATATCTAGCTATTTTTAATATCTCATATATACCACAGGGTACCCTAAGCTATAGTACTAAGGATGTGGCCAAGTTTTTATATGAGAAAAAAATAAAGAATGCTTGATAAAAGAGAAGGCATAAATGAGAGAAAGGAGACATATATTATAAATGGGATGTTGAAGTGATGTAAAATAGTAGAAATAGATAAGAAGAACAAGTATATTGGTCAGAAGGTATTTTTAGATCATAGTTATAAGGGAGGATATTGTTTGGATATGGTAAGGAAAAATATTTTTAATAATTGAAATCATAGGATGAAAGCATGTTCAAGTTAAAATGAAGTACAATTCATAGACATGGATCATTCATTTCAAGGATACCCTAAGCTACAGTTACAATCCCAAATAAATGGACATATAACTATAAGGGAGGATTTATAATTTAAGCAATGTGTCATGCATGAAAGTATAATAAAGAGGTCATAGAGCTATTTGGAATAACTCTATTTACCACCCAAAGAGGTCATATCACTATTTAAAATAGTTTTATTTTATAGATTCAATATATCATGTTATCTAAATTAATTTAAATACCTCATTTATAGTATTTTTATTCATCCATTTTATTAGGATACCCTATCCGTTTGACCCTAATACAACTATCAAAAAAGGGTTAAACATTTGGTGAACCTATACTCTATCTCTTCACATGAAAATCCTAGCTTAATCTAGGGTATTCATCCTTCTAAGGTTTTTACTTATTATGCTTATTAACACATTGTCTATAATTTGTATACAACCTAAGAATATTCCTAGATTAGGTTTTGTTCCTATTGAACATATTTAACTACCCCTTGGGCCACCTAAAATGTCTCTAGCTAATATCATGTCAAATTCTACTAAACATGAGAGTCTCAATAACAACAATGAGAAAAATAATGAAATAAATGTTATAGAAGATGAATATATTCATGATGATAATGAAACACATTAAAACAATGAACATTAATCAGTAGATCAAGAGCAATTAAAACCTATTTCATTATTTAGAGAGCACATTCATGAAAAACCTGAAGATCTCCATAAAATCCTAAATAATATATTATAAATAAATGAATGAAAAGGTGTTAGTGAGAAACCATTTCTATCTATTGATACAAATATTGGGGCTACTAGATATTCCTATCACACATTAATTCCAATCACCCTTCCCCCAAGAACAACAATGCCTACTACATTTAGTAGCGGTACATGATATCTTTTCAAACCAATGTTCCTTGAAGACCAAATATTTATTTATACGTCCTCCATTGGAACAATTAATACTTCAACCAAATTATCAATTTCAATTCCTACATCAACACAAGTGGTCTTTTTATCCCCTTTAGTGGCTTCTCAATTCTCAAAACTAAATCCCAATGGGTCTAATGTGAAAAATCTTCTCTAAGTTATTAAAGATTTGGATGTTAAGATTATCAACATTAAAAAAAATGATTTGAAATCAAATCATATTATTAATTCAAAATATGTATCATATGATACTCTATCACCTAAGATATCTTTACACCGTTTAAAAACTAGTCTTGTTGCACCCACATTAACATTTTATTATGGAAAGGGTAATCCTAAATGACTTATTTTATCTTTCAATGTAACATGCTCATTATGCTTCAAATGATAAATTTTTCACCAAATTGTTTCCAAGGATACTTATTTATAATGCTTTAATATGGCTCGATGGTTTACCGATCCAATCAATGAAAGAATTCAAATCTATAGCATAAAAGATTATACTACATGTTATGGAACTATGTTGGCTTAAGCTGACATAGTTCAAGACCTAATGGCTCTATTTTCCACCCAATAAAGTCGACCAATCCAACTGAATCACTTAAAATATTGGGAGGGTTAATTTCAATCCATGGCTATATATATCCCCTTTAATTTCATTTATAATGGAGGATCAATCAATTGCATATCATTACTAATTGCAAACCTAACTAGATTTGTGAGTAGTAAAGATATATACTCATTATTTTAATGATCAAAATCACATATTAAATTAGAAACCTCATTCCATATAATGATTTATATTGATGGAAGGACTCCTCTAAGTAATGCCTCTACTCCTATCATACATAATCTAAATATTTGTATTAATGTAAGTACCCATTATTTGAATCAATACCTACGATCCTAATCCCACTCCTCTGTGATGTAAATACCTCATTCCATTTAATAATTTATATAAATGAAATCAAAGGGGGTATATATAGCCATGTATTGACCCTAAACCCTCTGAATATTTAAATTGATGTATTTAACCCAGTTGACCTCATTGGGTGGAAAATAGAGTTGTTATAAATGAAATGAAAGGGGTATATATAGCCATGAAATAACCCTAAACCCTCTTAGGATTTTAACTGGTGGAGTCAGCTTGATTGACCTTATTGGGTGGGAAATAGAGTCGTTATGTCTCAAACTATGTCAATTTAAGCCCACATAGATTCTCGATGATCTATAATTTAAGAATTGTGTCATGTATGAGAATATAATAAAGAGATCATAGAGTTATTTAGAATATCACTATTTCCTCCCCAACAAGGTGGACCGAGGCAACTGCATCACTTAAAATCCTAGGAGGGTTTAGGGTCAATCCATGGGTATATATATGACATGTGATATATATTTGGAATAGCTCATATATATATATATATATATATATATATATATATATATATATATATATATATATATATCCATGGATTAACCCTAAACACTCTTGGGATTTTAACCAATGCAATTGGCCCAATCAAACTCATTGGGTAGGAAATAGAGCTATTATAAATGAAATGAAATGGGTATATATAGCCATGGATTGACCTTAAACACTTTCAGGATTTGAAATTATGCATTCATCCTAATTGATCTCATTGGGCATGAAATAGAGCCATTAGATCTCAAACTATGTCAAATTAAGCTGACATAGATCCTCTATGATTTATAAGTTAAGAAATGTGTCTTGTATGAGAATATATTAAAGAGGTCATAGAGCTATTTAGAATAGCTCTATTTCCCACCCAATGAGGTTGACTGGGCTGATTGCATTAGTTAAAATCCCATGAGGGTTTAGGGTCAATCCAGGGTTATATATATACCACAAATCTATAGAGTTATTTGAGATAGCTCTATTTGGAATAGGGTCAATCCATGGATATATATAACCCCTTTCATTTCATTTATAATAGAAGATCAATCAGTTGCACATCATTACTACTCACACATCTAACTAGATTTATGAATAGTAAAGATATATACTCATTATATGAATTATCAAAAATCACATATGAAAGTAGACACCTCATTCTATATACTGATTTGTATTGATTGAAGGACTCCTCGAAGCAATGCCTCGACTCCTATCTTACATAATCTAAATATATGTATTAATGTAAGTACCCATTGCTTGAATCAAGGCCTATATTCTTATCATCAATATCCACTCATTGGAATAGCCAATCATTAATTAAATTCCATATAATTATTTGTATTGATGGAAAGACTCCTTGAATCAATGCCCCTACTCCTATCATACATAATCTAATTTTTTCTATTAATGTAAGTACCCATTACTTGAATCAAGGCCTATGTTCCTATCATGAATATCCACTCATTGGAATAGCCAATCATAAATTAAGTTCTTTATGATATGTTTGATAGCTAATCAATATCTACTGATTCGAATGACCAATCATTAATTAAATTCTTTATAGTATTGTAATCCCCATGTCTGGAATTGGAAGGATGCATTTCTTAAATTATAAATCATAGAGGATCTATGTCAGTGTAAGTTGACATAATTCAAGACCTAACGGCTCTATTTCCCCTCAAACTAAGTTTACTGGGCTAACTGCATCGGTTAAAATCTTGGGAGGATTTAGGGTCTACACACACACACACACACACACACACACACACACACCATTTCATGTCATTTATGACATACAATCAATCAATTGCACATCATTACTACTCGTAGTAAAGATATATGCTTATTATGTAAATTATCAAAATCACATATGAAAGTAGACACCTAATTCCATTTAATGATTTTTAGTGATGGAAGGACAGTTCAAAGCAATGCCCCTACTCCTATCATACATAATCTAAAAATTTGTATCAACATAAGTACTCATTACTTGAATTAAGTCATCTTGCATAAATTATAAATCACAGAGGATCCTTGTTGGCTTAAGCTAACATTGTTTGAGACCTAAAGACTATATTTCCTACCCAATGAGGTTGATCGAGGTGACCCTATTGGTTAAAATCTTGGGAGGATTTAGGGTCAATCCATGGCTATATATACCCCCTTTCATTTCATTTATAATAGAGGATCAATCAACACACTTCATTACTACTCACAAATATAACAAGATTTGTGAGTAGTAAAGATATATATTTGTTATGTGAATTATCAAAATCACATATGAAATTAGACACTTCATTCCATATAATGATTTATATTAATGGAAGGTCTCCTTGAAGTAATTCCTCTACTCCTACCATACATAATCTAAATATTTGTATTAATGTAAGTACGCATTGCTGGAATCAAGGCATATGTTCCTATTCCTACTCCTCAAATTAGACACCTCATTCCATATAAGTATTTGTATAAATAAAATGAAAGGGGGTGTATATAGCCATGGATTGACCCTAAACCCTCTTGAGATTTTAAATGATGCAGTATGACAAGTTTAAGATCCATCCTAATTTGTTGCATACAACTATTACATATGCATTGAACTTTTTAAAAGTTATTATCACACATTAGTTATTCCACATTTCGATGTCACTGAGTAAGTACCACTATTTCATATTATCTATCATTTCTATCTAATTTTCATTAGACAATCACATTTCTTCACATGGGGACAAGTTGTAAGTAGAATGTTAATAAGATATTTCATGGAAACCATGGAATCTAGGCAAACATTTTGTGAAGTGAAAAAGTGTAACTTGGTAGTCATGCCTCACTCAAAACCTGTCAATACCAACCCCATCTCACTTGTTATGCATGAAGCATTAAAAAATTATATTTGTAGTGGAGGTGGTGGTAGAAAATGAGGTTGTGTATTTTGGATTTTGGGTAATTGTTGGATCTACATATCTTGCACCCATTACAAAGGGGTACAAAGCTTGTGGTGGGTTATTTGATTGGATGCTTGCAATTGTTAAGGGTCGACGAGGATGACATGAGGCTGATTTGATTATAAGAAGGTTCCACATCTAATGTGCAACTCAAATCAACATTGTAATGCCGCTAATGTGGAGATAAGACATAGAAGTTCCAAAGTCTATATTGTAGTCTATGTTCGTCTATGCTGCCAAATATTGACACTTAAAAAAATTACATTAGGTTTAAGAACATACAGACACACCATACTCATACTCATGGAATAAAGGGCAAAGCCATACAAAACTTGCAAGTAGTTCAATATTTTAAAGTGAGTTGGGTGATGATGATGAGGGGTAATGACAAGGAATTTCAAGTGATATCATACACATGCCCTGCACCCATTACAATGGGGTTTGTAGCTTGCATGGTGGTGGCATCTTTTATTGACTAATTTTTATTTGATTATGAAAGGATTCTACATTTTATGAGTGGATCGAATCAACAATATAATGCCACTAATGTGGGGGCAATATATTCAGGGTATGGAGTCTATCTTCTTGCTTTTGTTGTAGTTTAAGTGAGTACTAAATCTTTTGCAAAGTGGATGCCATGTGGGTGCATAAAGGGACATCATTAATGATATAATGTGAATGTCGTGGTGGAGTCATCATCGATTAAAAGAAAAAGCGGTTGATGGCGATCAATCCCAAAGAACAAATAAAATTAATAAATTTAATTCTCACACATTAAAAGATACCTACATCATACAATTGAAAAGGAAATATACTCCAACAATGAAAATAAAATTATTATAAAAATAAAATCTCGAAAATTAAAGATAATTTTTTTCCAACATAACATACACCTTCAATATAACTACTAATAAATAGAAAGGAAGTCTATCAAATGATAAAATAATTAAAGTATTACAAATGCATTGAACTTTCCATGAGTTATTATGCTACATTAGTTACTCCACATTTCGGTGTCACCTATGTATTATTGCTAACTAATTTTCCTCGGACAATCGCGTTTCTTCGCGTTAATGTGAGGAATTTCATTGAAACCGCGGAAAATACGTGGGGATTCTAACACGACAGCTGTAGAAAAGAGAGAAACTAGAAGAAACGTGACCCATAATGCGTCAAGTCTATCAAATTAATATTCTTTTTAATTGAAATATAAACATTTCAAGTCAAGTCAATCGAATTAATATATTTTTTAATTGAAATATAAACATGTCAAGTCAAGTCAAAACAATTGATTATTTAAATTTCGCATTTAACGCCTTTGAAGGCAAACGTGGAGAAGCATTTAAATTTACCAACCGCAGGAAATGGGTGGTTTGAACTTTGAAATTGAATTTGTGCATTCACATGAAGGCGGAACTTATTTTACAAAAATGTAATCAAATGCAACATTAGTTAAGTATTTTTAGAACTTGCATCACTGTTATTGTTCAAAATTGAGTATGTAGAATTGGAATATTCAAAACATGACATCATATGAAATTTATGTTTAAGTATATATATTTTTTTTGGGGTGGATTTACAAAGTAGGAATATTTTATTTTGAAAAGTATTTATTATTGGGAGAGAGTCATGTTGATAGTGAAAATTGTTTTTTCAATAAATTTATTAGTTTGTTTATCATGAAGTTTAAGGTAGAATCGTAACATTTTGATCATAAGAGATATATGGCTAAGAATTAACTCTAAAGTGTGTAAAAGGTATTTTAAGTGATTAAAGAGTCAATTTTAAAACGCATTTTATACTTAATCAGATTATAAGAACTAATGTATTTCTTCCAAGTAAATAAATATTTAAATAAAAAATCTTTAATTATAAAATTAGAACATATTAACCTATCAAACATTTCTTAGTTCTTAAATGATCTTAGTGTTTGATTTGATTCTTCCAAGTATATTTACTAGAGTTAAACATATCAGATGTTATTAATTGTGCTCAATAGAACAAAGCCTATGAAAGAGACATTTTAGAGGATTAAATACTCTAAGTATCAATATTGATTTAAAGATATTTTTTTATTGTCTCCCACACTACAATTGATTAAAGAAAGCAAAATAAATCAATCTAAAGAAAACTCGAGCAACAAGAAAAACAAATTAAAAACAGAAATAAATATAACATAAAAATTAAATATTAAACAAATTAAATAAAAAAATAAAAACTAAACTAGGTTAGAATAAGTCAGATATTAAAGTATTAAAAGATTACTAAAATAAAACTAGTCAAATAGAAATGAAACAACAAATTAAACTAAAGATAGAAAATAAATTAAACTAATAACTAAGTAGCACAAATAGAAAATGATATGAAATCATATATGATATAAATATTTTATTGAGAAACTAAAAGAGTGTTTCATTTAACTGATTACAATATCTAAAAAAATAATGTCGCAGCTTTACAAAACTTGACAATCTATCATAGTAAGTATCAAGTATTCATCAGAAAAAGTCCAATTTGACTCCATGCATATGATTGAACTATCATGCTTTCATCAAAAGATTATAATTTTTGACCATTTTGAAATACTCAGTTTATAAATAAGCAATAAATCTAGATATACATAATGTATCAAGGAAAATCACTTCATTGTCAAAGAATATATTTTGTTTGGGTTCTTCTTTCAAGTCATATTCTATCTTAGAAATGCATACTAGAAGAGAAAATATAAAATGAAACTAAAATTACAAGTTATGGCAGTTGTATATGAATTTCTCCTTGAATATGATATTCATCAATTCTTTAATAATCCTTAAAAGCTATTAGTTACCCTTTAAGAAGGATTTACCTTTTAGCAAACGATTAAGTTAAGTCATTGTGACTTAAGCATAACGTTGATAAATTTAACTAAAGTGGTTTTTAAACCATATTTAAGTTAAATTCAAAATATTAATTATTAATAATAAATTACATTAAGTTTAAAGTATCGTGAACACTATTTAAATAAAAGATAACAACATAACGTATATAATAAGTGGGGGCCATTCAATTTACAAATAACTCATTTAATCATTAAAATAAGTTGATATGAAAATTAATATATATATATAATTGTTGAAATTTATTCATACCATAAAATTTATCAATTCTTATCTTTAAATATGATAATCACAATTAACACTGAAAGCTACAATAACATTATTGATAAAATGCCAAAAGTCTAATCAACTATCACCATAGTTGAATTTTTATTGTATACTGATATATCTACTAAAATATCATGAATGCATTTTCTAACATGGAGTGGTATTATTTTGAGCTTTATCAAATTGAGAACGAAAAGCATACACCCACACTTACATATTGTTCCGTATAAAAACAACTAAATAAACTGCCATAATACATATACATTTGAGATAATTTCATTTCAACTCAAATTTTAAACCAGAAATAAAGTATCTCATAGCTCACATGATACCAAAATCTACAATTTAAAAAAAATGAAATGAAAGATTGCTTGCCTTTATTATAAGGCCATTCCACGAACTATTTAACCTTCAATCTTCATCCGTATTTTTAACTAAAGAATATAAAAAATGAAACTGAAATAAGAACAAAACAATTTTCATTTTATTTAAAACGACCATTTTAGTATAGTTTATGAGCAGTTTAAAATCGACATCTAAATGGCCATCATATTATGTTATTTCTAGTTTACTTCGACAATTACGTTGACGATTATTTGATAATCAAATTTAACAAAATAATTTTTTTAGGTGGTTAAATGATTTTTTTTGGCACACCAAGAGGAATTTCAACATGGAGAAACCTGATCTAATTTTTATTATTTTAAGGTTAATATTTAGGACAATAACCAAACTGTGTCAAAGCCCTAAGATACATTAATTTCTCAAGAAGGATATTGAAACTGATTTTTCTTCTGCGTTTTGCATTATTATTATATTATGCTCCATGAATGAAAACAAATATGCATGTAAAGAACCAGCTTTGCATGCAAACTGCAGGTAATATTATCATATTTGTAGCTTCCAATCATACCATTAACTCTAAGACTGAACCATTCAACTTTTGAATTTTAAATTAAAATCATACCTAATGTTTAGAGCTTGAACCTTTTAGAACTGCTTGATCTTGACACACAAACTACATCTTGCTTGACTTATTTTATCTTGTGAAATCAAACTATTCCACTTTACAATGGTGAGGATCGAAATCTATGTTATCTTTAATTGAAATAAAATTTCATACAAAATGGATAGAAGCATTCCTTCTTCAAAGGGCTTCATATAAAATGTAGTGTGTTTTCCAATTCATTTGCATTGAAAGAAATAAACTATCACTTAAGGTCGATTCTTTCACAATTAAGATAATATATTTTTTAACATTAGATGGTTTGTGTCACCATATCAATATGCATCAACAAAGTCATGAATTTGGCTGTGAATATTACCACTATAATTTCTACATTCATCAAATTTGGTAAATGGAGGCCAAATAACTAGGAGGGAGAAAAATATGTGCTCCATATTTGTATGTTACACTAATGGTAGGCTCAAGTGTTAAGAATGGCTCAGCTTATCAATTGTCCAAATGACTTATTTAGTTATGTAAAGTTCATTTATTTTGATTTAATTGTGATTGTTTGTTTTTGTTATTTAGCTTTGTATTCTTAGAATTTATCTAAAACAATTAATACGCTCTTCATGTTCAAGATTACAAATACAACAGACAATCATTCATTGATAAAGGTAAGTCAGGGTATGTATATGGTACTTTTGATTATTTATAAACAAATCTAACTATCATTTTCAATTATTTACTTTTATTTTTTCTTTTTTTATTGCAATCTATTAAGTCTACATTGTGTGTTGTTATTTTCTTTCTAAAAGCACCATCCCATGTTATAATTGTATGACATGGGATGAGCTTCGAGTGGCGCATATGTATATACGTAATATTTTTAAACTTTATCATTTACTGATACTTTCTATTTTATAGGAACCTATCAAGTTTCAATCTCTCTTAGTGCACACCTTAAAGAATGTAACAAAATATAAGTGGATAAACATGTAGTGTTTCACAATATTGTTAGTCCCTATACCATTACATAAAATCATTACAAGTCACTTTTATTCAACTCCAAAAGTGATTAAAACTCATTTATTCACTCCTCTAAGGATGTTACATTTCAAAATAGTCCCTAACTAAGCAAACACCCTTATTCATCATTTTCTAACTATCTTAGCAAGATCGATCTTGTTAGGGATTGAGAACATATTATAGAACTACATAGGATCGATCAACCTAGTTCAAAACCTAATGACTACCTTTCCCACCTAACAAAATCAAACCAGTCAATCTTATCGACTAAATTCCTATAAGGGTTTTAAAGTCAATCCTTGGCTATAAATTTCACCTTCACTTCAATCCAATAAAGAGAAACATTCATTTTTATATTATTATAGCTCACAATTCTATTATTTTTAAATTTGAGGAGTCATTACTTAAGGTTTTGCCTGGAAAAGAAAGAATCTTTTCTTGTGGGAAAGTCTTAGATGCAAAGTAGGAGTATTTTATGCTAGAGCTAATTTCTATAGTGTGATCCTAACAAATCCACAACATCTTATAAAACACCATTGGCCAAGGGAGAGATTGAGGTATGATGGATTCATTCAGGGTAAGTATTCCTAACTTTTACTTTTTAAGGACTATTTTAGATAATATGAACATATCAACAGTCCAAATTTTTGAAAAGTATAAGAAATAAATTGGACTATATCAAAAATAAGTTAGATTTATTATAAATAAATCACATATATCTAATGTATTTGTAGTAAGTTCAAATTATTTAAAATAATAAAAAATAATTAATAGTGGAAAACTATCATAAATAAATTGGACTTCATAAAAAATTACTTAAACTTATTACAACTAAATCACATCTATCTGATATATTTGTAATAAGTCTAGATTATTTAAAATGATCCAAAAAATTTAAAAACTAGTTGAATTTATTACAAATAAATCACATCTATTTAAATGTGCAACACAATCAAAAGGCCCATGGTCTTTCTAATATCTTCAATTGAATTCATATGGCCATTCAAACTAGTTAATAGACCATGCAATTATAGATAATAGGTCTAGGTGATTTATTTCTTAAGAAAAAATAATTCATATATCAATCAAATGCTTAGACGATATGCAATTTAAATCACCTGGGATGAATGAGATACTACATGTCAGTGGTTGATTAAATCATGAACTATCTATTTAATCTAAATCAGGTGACATCTCCATGACCATCAAAATTTATTTCATATTTGTGTACATGCCACGTGTTGATCACAAGTGTTTTATTATTATATTATTAATATAATCTCTCACATAATTGAGTCATCGATATTATGGTGCATATCACAATCTTTGGTACTCGTGTTGTTTGGGACTTTTGTTTGGGCTAGTTATCCTTTCACATAGTTGAGTCATCAAGATTGTACCATGTGGCACAATCTTGCATGCTTGTCCGAAGTGTAATTTGAAAAACTGAAAAGTTGAATACCATTTGTTGATATGCAAATGTCGAATATTAAATCTTGATGTGCAAGTGGGACATTCTGATGCATAAACCCTGAAGACCTTTTCACAAACACATGAATATTGAAGTGTATTTTGCAATGCATCAAATTACCAAAGTATAAATTATGATGTAAAAATTACGAAGACCATTTGTCGAAGACCATTTTTAAGGATGTAAAATATGAAGTTTAATTTTAAAAATTGAAATGCTAAAGAGATTTTTGTGATTCACAAAATACAATCTAGCTATTTGTAATATGCAAAAGTTGAAGACCATTTTGAAACACAAAAATGCAAAGTCAACATTCCAACAGTTAAGTGCCATTAATAGATACATAGTTACCAAAATATTGAATTGTCATAGTAAAAAATATAAAACTCAAATTCCGAAGTGTATTTTCCAAAACCCAAAATACAATGTGCCACTAGAAATAAATATAAATAAAAATAATAATAAAACATTATACATTCCCAAAAAATGGACTAAATTTTAAAAAAAGTTATTTATATTTCTCATTCCAAAATTAAGGAAACATCATTTCAAATTTTCTAATCCTTTTATCACTATTTTTGATAGTGCCTAGTGGGATGATGCATTCAAATGGTCTACTACAATGCCTTTCAAAAACTCAGTGAGAATAAATGTATGACCTCTCCAAATTTTATTTGGTTTCCAAGCGTAGATGATACTATCTATGATTATGGATAGTAAAGATGTGTTAGTTGGGTTTGGATTCCATGTCTTGTCTAAACAACCTGAATAAATTTTTGCTTCTTCTCTATATATTTTTTCTACATTAATTGGTATGATCCAAGCTAGATTGACCCTTCATTTTATATCTACGTTTATTTGTAATATCTAAATATTGATTTTATCTCTAACAACCCATATTATCTAGTCCACACCTGTAGAATCTTCAGGTTTGACAAATAACATATTTCTAATTTGCATGACTTGAGTTGGATCAAATGCTATTTTTGTTCTTTTGCTTTTGGGACCAACATATGTATATGTAGATATTACTACAAAATAAAGGGTTCTATCATGAATAATTTTGTGCATATCTCTATGTAGGGGTATCTCATGGTGAGTTATAGGTCAAAAATCACCTGTACATTCAACTTCATAAGGGAACATGTCTTTTTTTAATGTGTCAAGGATGTTTTAGAAGTAATATGTTAGATACTTCCACTTACTATTTCTAATCAAACCAGACTCATTGAATTGTTGTACATACTTAATCAAGTTATATTTAATTTCTTTTTCAATCTTTTTTCTACTTCTATTTGAGACTTTTCAACAATGAAATCTTGAGACATTTCTCTATTTTTTAATTTATTAAAATACATTTTTGTTGGATTACCTTCTGCAATATTTGGCTCACCATTTTATTTTGTTCCCATAATGTAATCATGGGGGGCGCGAGGGCGCGGGGGGGGGGGGGGGGGGGGCGCGAGGCGGGGCGGGGAATTTCTATCTCTTATAGATTTTTTTCAATGCATAATGGACTGATCTTGTTCCATGCATACAATAATGTATTTACCTTTTGTCAATCCTACTATTTGGTTTTTTCTCTTTAGTTGGTAATTATTAACATAGTCTTTTAAATCCACTACTTCTTTAATCAAATATGGCATGAAGTTTATTGTATTTTCATGTCCTATAACTATCGATCATCTCTGTCACACTCCATACACATTTCTTCTTTATGCATTCAGATAGGTTTTCAAATGTGTCATCAGTGTCCTAATGGATATGTCCTACAAGGAGAAATCTGACCACAACATCTAAGAAAACACCTTTGTAGATAAAGAGAGATAAATATTGCAACACATAAGGGTATAAATAAATATGATTTTATGAATTTTTAAATGTAATATTAGTTTCATATAAGGTTAAACATTTTTTAGATATAATTATGGATGGAAGTACTTATTCTTTTGTCTCCAAAATAGTTGCCTAGTTGAAGGTATAGCCTGAAAGGAAGTTTATTGAAGGAATCAATTGATTGTGTTTCTTCTTTGTAATTCTTGCATTTAGGGTAACAATTGTTAGACAAAAGTGCATTATACAATGGATATTTTGAAGATCCAGGTTTATATAGTAAAGATTCATAATTATTTGGCATTATTGTTTCCATATCCTTAAAGTACTTGTTCAATGAGGTGATAGTAAATTTAGACCCTTCAATAACATATGGTAAAAAAAATGCCCATATCTGTCTAAACCATGACCATGCTTTTTGTCATTATCTTCGGTAAAAATGTTTTTTGACATTTTTCCTTGTCATGAATGAAACTGAGGCATTCTTTAGGGTATTGATCTAAAAAGAATTTATGTGTGTAATACATTTGTCTTGAAGAAAGTATCTGATTTGAGTGCATCAAAACTTCTTGATTGATATGATCTTCCCGATCTCTAGAGAGGGACCTGGAGCATTTTTGTTGAGTCAACAAGATGCATGTTTTTCACCTAGTGAAGTCATCAGATGTGACAATAGTCACATCATGAAAATTATTTCTCCACATGTTATTGAATTTTGGCTAGGATATTGGTTCATGTTCCATATATTTTAGTTATGCATTTATGTGGTGCCTCATAAATTATTGAGTGAAAGATGTTGAAAGATGTCAAACATTTTCACATGAGCCATCTATATCTCCCTAACATGTTAATCATGGAAAAGCATCTGCAAAATCATCCACTAATTGGGATAACAAATATTTAGCTATTATTGTCTTATTGTGTGTGTTATCTTAGGCTATTTTCTAAGATATATTCAATATGCTTATGGTTATAGTGGTTTTAACCACTTATGTAGGTAGGTTTCAGGAGCTTAGCTATTTTACGCTACCCAATGCTTATGGTTGCTTCCACCCTCTATTTTCTTAGGTGGCTCTTTTTACCTATTTAATAGGCCTCTCACATATTTTTTTGTACGCTGGTTAATTCTATTTCTCAATCTCTTTGATAAATTTAATATGGTAATTAGAGCTTGCAATTTAGGAAGCTTAGGAGGAAGCCTGTGAAGCAAGAGAGGATGATCTTGTTAGGGAGGAACATGAACATCCAATGGAGAGCTGTGAGAGGAAAAAAATTATTTATTTATTCTTATGACTAGCCATTTAACTTGGAGGAAAATCTAAAAAAATCATTTGAGCACTATTTTTTTATAATTCTTGTTTCTATAAAATTCTTTGGCTCAAAATTCATCTGCTAGATCAGAGGAAATTAAATTTTGCTAATTATTTTATTCAAAACTATATTTAAATTTTTTTATTGGTCATTTCTTTATGATTTAAGGAAGAGACTATATTTTCATTCAGCTACTATTTTTGGCGAGTGAGGGTCTAAAATTTTCTATTTTCTGAGAGGAGATGATAGGAGCTGATGAAATTCAATTTGGCTGAGTATTTCTCCTAAAATTTGTATCTGAAGTTTTGTAGGTAGGCCAAGTTTTTGATTGGCTGATATTTTTATGAAAATTTTAATCTAAGGTTTTATTATTTCAATTAATTTTAATTTTTTAATTGAAACATTCAAAACATTATCTTATAAGGGTTACTGGGGACCTACTAGTGACTAATTTTCTTAGAAAAGTTCTAGAAGGTGACAATTTCACCATTTTTTTGTTTTTGATTTGAGTGTTGATGGAAAAAGAATTTTTAAAATTAGAGTTCTAGATCTCCTGATTTAATTGTTTTGTCCATTTTTTTGGTGTTTTTAAAAATGAAAAATTTAAAATTTCCTAAATGGTGTGGTGTCTTTTACTAAAAATTAGAGGTATTGACCAGTTTGTGATTTGAATCAATGGGTAGGAGGAATTGTGTAAATTCGTTATAGTTTTTTATTATTTTCATTTTTTGGAAAAACTAGGTCAAAATAGCTAGTTTACAATACCTCTTGTTACTAGATTCACAAAATTTTATAGGCAAAATTTTTAGTTTGTGGAGTCATAAGGTTTTGATGATATGTGAATATTAGAACCTTGATCAAATAGTACTCAGTAAAGAGCAAAGGCCTGCCACTGATTATGATGACTATGATAAACGTCACTGGGAAGCTTTTATGTTATTAAAAATTTTAGTAGCAATAATCTAATCTCAGAGGTCAAAAATATGACCATTGCATTATTTTTATGGACTAGTCTTACTTCTAAATACCAAGCTTTTGAAACTAGTAGGGTATTATATTTAAATAATTTGTTGCTTTCTATTAAGATGTAGGAAGGTGGCTCCATTTCTAATTTTTTTGTTGTAGATCAAAGATATCAGTGATCGATTGTAAGATGTGTAAAATCTTGTTAATGAGCAAGATTTGATTGCTTTGGTTATGCATAATCTTCCACCTTCATTTAAATCATTTTTTGGAGTCCTTGAACATGATTGTTGAGATACAAACTTTAGAATTTGAAAAGTTATCGACATTGTTATTATTGAAGGAAAGATGGTAGGAGTAGATAGTGTTGTCTACATCTACTTCTACAAAGAGTACATTCTTCATCAAGGGAAAGGGTAAGCAGTTCGGTAAAAATACTAGTTTTTTGATAGAAACTTCATAAGTAAGTGGTTATAATAAGAGATATAAGTGAAACTGTTTTTACTATAAGTAACCTGGTCACCTTAATAAAGATTGTAAGAAAAGATAACAGGATATGGCTAACCCTAGAAAGAAATCTCATCATGCAAATGTATATGAAGGTAAAGGTGAGGAATCATCTCCTAATTTTGCTTTGATGGCTTTGAATTGTAATTCTATAGTGGATCAATCTTGGTACTTTGATTCAAGGGTATGTCACCATTATACATGCCATAAGGATTGGTATGTGGATTTTATTGAAAATGATAGTAATAATGAATCTGTATCATTGGGAGATGGTAGGACTCATTTTGTGAAAGGATATGGTAATGTTTAGATCAGATTTGATGATACTATCTAGTATACATTTAATAATGTTAGTTATATGCCAAACATGAACAAAAAATTGCTTTCCATTAGTGAGATCACTAGAAAATTTGATTTTGTTGTAAAGTTTCAAATACAACAATGTTTAGTCACTACCAAAGATAACAAGATTATTATTCTTGGGATTGGTGAGAAAGGCTTGTATAAGCTTGCAGATCCACAAAGAGCAAAGGAAAGTGCACTTTTAGTGGTTGATAACACAATTTCACTCTGGCATGAAAAGTATGGGCATTTGAAATTTTATTATTTGACTACATTGAGCAAGACTAAGATGGTTAAGGGGATTCCTTCTATTTGAGATAGTCATCATGTATGTACCAGATGCTAGTTGGGGAAGCAAGTTAAATATTTATTTGGTGTTGGTAAAGCTTTAAGAGATAAGGGAGTACTAAATCTGATACATATAGATTTACATGTTCCAATGCAAATACCTACCCTTTCTGGAGCCTATTGTATTTTGTTTCTATTCGATGATTTCTCTAGGAAAAAGTGGGTATACTTTCTAGTGAATAAATCTGATTATTTTTCTAAATTCCTTACTTGGAAAGATATGGTTGAAAAATAGGTAGGAAGGTTAGTGAAATCTCTTAGAATGGATAATGGGGGTGAGTTCATCTCAAAACAGTTCAAGGAGTTTTGTGCCATTGAAGGCATACACAGAAAATATACTACCCCTTACACTCCGTAGCAAAACAAAGGTGTGAAAAGATGAAATAGAATAGTGATGGACATGGCTCATTGTATGGTCCAAAGAAGAAATGTCCCATATAGATATTGGATAGAAATAGTGAATATGGTGGTGTACATCCTCAATAGAAGTCCTACAAAAGCATTGGAAAATATGACTCTAGATGAGGCTTGATCAAGTTGAACTCTATATGCAAGTGCTTTCTAAATTTTTGGTTGTGTAGCTTTTATAGTTATTCCTAGTCAAAAAAGAAGTAACTCAGATGGAAAAGTAAAGCATACATGTTTGTTGGGTATAGTGAGCAGTCAAAGGCCTATATATTACTTGATATTTCTACTAACAAAGTTATGGTAAATAGAGATTTCATAGTAAATGAACAAATGTCATACTTCATAGCAAATGGTACAACTTTAGATATTGAGTCATTGTTTTTTTCTAATGATTCTATTATAATTTATGGTGTGAAAGTTGAGCAAGATTCTAGTTCATCAATGGAATCACATTCTAGGGAGGGAATTAATGCAAGTCATTATGAGGTTCCAATAGAAAAACCAAAGAAGCCAAAGTGGTATTCCGCTACTATGGAGGCACTAAAGGAGGGAGAATTACCACAAGGTGTGGAAGGAGGAAGATTAAGATCAGGTAAGCAGTTTGGTGATAGAGGTGAGCATGATAATTTTGCTATAACAATTACTATTTCACATGTTTTTTAGCTTAATTCTTTTTTCAAGGCCAAAGGGAAGCATAAGTGAGAATCAACCATGCAATTGGAATATGATTCCTTGATGAAAAATAAGACTTGGGAGCTCATGGAGCTACTATCAAGAAATAAATCCATTGGTTGTAAATGGATTTACAAGGTGAAATGTAAAGTCGATGGTTCCCTGGACAAACCAAAAGCAAAACTCGTTGTAAAAGGTTATGCACAAGAGGAAGGGGTTGATTATGAGGATAATTTTGATCCAACTACAAAGATGGTAACTTTTTGTTTAATTATTGCTATTGATACTTAGTTTGGATGGCAAGTGCACCAAATTGATGTTAAGAGTGATTTATTAAATGCAGATCTAGAGGAGGAAGTCTACATGGTTTATCCATAGGGTTTTTAGGTTCCTAGAAAGGAACATCTTATTTACAGGTTGTTCAAGTCCTTGTATGGGCTTAAACAGGCTACTTGATCTTGGTATATGAAGATAGATACATACCTTATGGAGTATGGTTTCAAAAGGTGTAACTCTAAACAAAATCTTTATGTAAATGTGTCTGGTGATGATATCTTGATTATCATTGTATATGTTGATGATATATCCATCATTGGGAGTATTTCTAGTCTCATTTAGTAGATAAAGGCTGGTATTTGTTATACTTTTGACATGACAAACATAGAACTACTGAAATAATGTTTAGGTGTCGAGTTTTGGTAAGGTGATTATGTTGTATTCATTTCATGGATTAATTATGCCAAATCATTGTTGGAAAGGTTTAGAATGATGGATTGTAATCTAACTCACACACCTTTAGAAGTTTGAGCTAAAATTTCAACTAACACTGATTCACCTCGAGTCAATGAAACAATGTATTAGCAGCTAGTGGGTAGTCTCATTTACCTCACTACCACTAGATCATATATTTGTTTTGCAGTGAGTTTTCTATCTTGATTCATATCTAAACCATAGGAAGTAAATTGGTTAGCTACAAAATAGGTATTAAGATATGTCAAAGGTACTCTTGACTTTGGCATACTATATAAGAAGTCTGTAGATTTTGAGCTTTCAGGATATTGTGACTCTGATTGGGCAAGATCAGTAGATTCAAAAAAATCTACAACAAGCTATGTTTTCACTCTTGGTTCAAGATTTTTCTCATGGCAGAGCAAACTACAAACTATAGTGGCATTATCTTCAATAGAATCAAAGTATAAAGTTGTGGTTAGTGCAGGTTGTGAAAATATGTGGATAAATAAAATCTTGGAAGATCTTTAGTTTGAGTCATCAAAGCCTACTCCAATTTTCTATGACAACTAGAGTTTTATAAAGATGGTGAATAATCTAGTATTCCATGCCAGGACCAAACACATTGAGGTTCACCATCATTACATCTGAAAATTGGTTACAAATGAAGACACCAGTCTCTTCTACTGCCCCACTATAGAGTAACTACCTGATATAATGGTCAAACCACTTGGTTCAGACAAGTTCATGAAATTCAAGAACAAACTTGGTCTTGTTTTTGGTTTAGTCATTAAGGGAGGGTATTACCATTTTATCTTGTTACCTTAGGATATTTTCTAAGGTATATTTCATATTCTTATGGTTATAGTGGTTTTAACCACTTAGGTATGTAGGTTTTACGAGCTTAGCTATTTTATGCTACTTGATGCTTATGGTTGCTCCCACCCCTATTTTCTTGGGTGGATGTTTTTGCCTATTTAATAGGCCTCTCATGTATTGTTTTGTACATTGGTTAACTCTATTTCTCAATCTCTTTATTCAATCTAATAATTTTATAGATTGTATCAAAATCTCCCTCAATATAATGCATTTTGTTCCTCATTTTTGTGACAATTTTAAAAGTTAGAAAAATTACTTTTGTTTAATCCATATATTTTAAGCCAAACTTCCAAACATATCTCTATACTCTAAAAATTAGTGGTAGTTTTGTTTTTATTTTTATTAAACAAATTGGTAGAAAGTGCATCTAAGACATGTTGCCTCATATCTTTTGTGGTGGAATCAATAAACTTTATCCTTGTAGATTTTGGCATCTCAAATGACAATCTCGACTGAAATTCTTTTTTAGTAAAACATTTATCTGCATACTTTGTTAAAATCTCACTATTTATGCTTTCATCAAACTCCACTTAGATGAGTGAAGTGTTTGGTTGATTTATTTTTTAGTTGGAGTAGTTGTAGGTGCGAGTTAATTTTTTTGGATGCCTTCGCCCTAGGAATGCCAGGCAAGGAGTGATTTAATTATCCACTACATCCCAAATGTTTCCAATTTCTTTCTCCTTTGGTGTCATGTATGGTAAATTGATTACCCTACAAGTCTCAGTGTCCACTATTTTACTGGAAGGCTATCTAATAATAGATGTTTTAGTTACCTTTGTACTACAAGTCTCAAAATGTTGTATAACTTGCCTTATGTAAATTCTCAATTAATTTTATAACATTGGGATAGGAATACAATATCCCCTTATTGTGAAAATTTAGCATAACCAAAAGTAATTTTTTAAATAATTTACAAGAGTTGTACATTTGTTCAACAAATGTACCCTTTTCCCAAGAAAATTTTTTCTTAAGATTTGAAATGTGGTAGGATCATTGATATATCAAAAAAATGAATCCAAAAAAGGGTTTTCTTATTTCAATGGTTGTATATGCGGAATTGAACTGAAATTATTTTGTCTTTCTTCCATATCATTGTCTATAAAAAAACTTGTCTGTGACATGTTGCATCATTCTTATCCTCCATATAGTAAAATTATCAACTACATCCCCTAAATTATCCACAAAAGCTACAATAAGTGGAAGTGGTAGAGTCAAATCAAAATCTTTAGTCACATTAACACTTAAACATTCAATAGGTATTTCCTCATTGTGTCATGTGAAAGTGAGATTTATAGGTTCTAGTGATTTAACATTTGGATTTTCCACTTTGTGTATTCTTCCTTCACCAATGACCTTACCATTATTTATGATAGAAACATAGTCTCCACAATGAAAATCCATTGACATATGATTTTTTATCCTGGACATTTACAAAATACATGAGAAGAGTTGTTAATTAGGTTATTTATAAAATTGGTTCAATTTATACATATATGTAGGAGATAAAGTTATATTTATAGAATAAAATAAGCATGGAGATATGTTAAAACATAAAAATGTTAAAAAGGTAATGTATAACATTTTTCTTAACAAAATGTTTTATGTCAATCCAAAAAAAAAAAGCTTTTAATATCATATATTGCATATTTCAATTCTCGTTTCATCCTACTTTGAAAGTATCTCCTAGGAGATACATTTCAAACATGCATAAGAGTGGAATAGCCACATAGATAAAAATAGTTAATTAAGTCAATATTTAACCATGTATTTTATTAATATATAAAATGATATTGAGCAATGTGGGTTTTGAGAAACATTATGGAAAATGATTAGCTTCTTATATTTTGGGATCTTGATTGTGATTTGAACCTCTGTTATAGACCCAAATGTTTGAAGATCTCTCTTAGGAGATACCTTTCAAACATACGTATGGGTACCATTGAAGGTTTGGAGTTAGTATTGGGTGATACCATGAAGGGCCTTGTAATACCTTCAAGGGTACCTGTGACATTAAGCTTAAGACTTCATTTTTTAATAGTCAAAGATAGGTGGCATGCACCCATGAACCTACAACATTTTAACAATCAAAAAATATTTCAAGTTTACTAAATGAGTGATTTTCCATGATTATGACAAGTGTCTCTATCCCGTTTAACTAGAGATTGATAGATTAAACTTAATATATGAAATTCTTGGGCAAGTAGGTAAGTGAGATCATGCTAAATGTCATCATCTTGATCATTTGGAGCCTGACTCAATGAAAGGCATTGTATGAAATATCCTTGGCAAGTGAACCAATGTGATCCTACAAAGTGGAACCATCTTAGGAGTATGACATGATCAAAGTATCACCATCCCATGAGTCTGATGTGATCAAAGTGCCACCATCCCATGAGTTGGGTGAAATTCAAATAAAAAAATAAAAATGCGGAGCCAAGCCATTAAAACCATTAACTCACATGAATTGAATAGCCTTACATTCAATTAGGTGAATCCAGTGAATCCAAAGGTAATATATGCAATTTGTAGAGCTAATTACACTCATATTGCCATCGAACTAACAAATTGCAAGCTTTAGTTTGAACCCTCATGAACTAGAATTTTAATAGCCACATAATCATGGCCCCATCATCTCAAATTTCCCCTCCTCCATATATGTATTTAATTGCAGGAATAGTAGAATATATAGACACATTTTTTGATGAAACTATCATCAAACACAACTTCATGTACTTCTCTTCTATTTGGGAAGAAGGCAACAAGGTTAGACCTTGCATTATATATGACCAACTCTCTACGCTCTCACAAAGGTACCAGGATGATTTGTTGGCAATCAAGATAGTAGGTTTGCATAAGGCCACAGTTAAACCCAAGATAATGCCCTGCATTGACTTATTGTTTGATTTATTTATAAATGGTAAAATTTCTTACAAAATCTTACAATTTCACTAAAATAGCACACCAGTGGCCCACCTTAGTGTTAGAGAATACTAGTGAATACTTGGATATATTCCAACAACGTAGCCACCAAACTATAAGAATGGGCCCATGACCCTAGCACTTTTATAATCAGAGGCCTTATTTATGCTATCCCAGTAGCCACTTTTTGACTTGGAGTCAGAATTTCCATGGCCCTGTTAAATAGATATATGGTTTCCCTAGAATGACTTATGTCAATGAGGTGTGGATTCTCCTACTTGACCTTATTATCACCTTCAAAAGTATAATTTCCATACGAGAAATCATCAATTCTAAAATCATCAACATAATAACCAATCCAAACAACTCCCGAGATCACAACTTCTATATGATGTCCTACATGGTGGATGTTATAATTGGAACCATCCATGCATCTTTTGACGAGCCTTGGGATCCTTCTAAAGAGTACCCTATGATAAGGATATGTGAAAGTTTTAACATCCTTCACATTCACAGGTTTAGGAGTAACATGACCAAGATTATTAAGACCTTCTACCAATGGTATACCAGGCCATCTATGGCAAAGATATGCCCAGGATCTAGATTAAATCAACAAGAGCATAAGGAAGTTGGGAGATTACTGTCTCTATTTTGATTGCACCATAATCAAGATAGAGGGAACCAAAACCTACCCTATTTATCTACCCAAATTGGTCCTAGACAAAGTTGTAGACCAAGAAATTACTACCAAATTAGCTGACTCAGAGGATGTTCAGCTAAGAAATAAGAGGAAGGGAGTTGTTCACTTGACTCCCCTTAGTATTGGTAGGATTTAATACACCAAATGAGAACATTCATAATTGATGTGGAAAACCCAAACCCATTATGATCTTAAGTGGGCACCCTATAGAGAACACAACCCAAGAAGAACATGAGGAAACACCTACAAAGACTTAGAGGAAGGGTAAAAATTGACTATGAGCACATCCACACATGGCATGATGAGGTGTTTATGAATGACCTAAATGATGTAGAGGTCCATGCCATGATGAAGAAGGTTTCCATGTTAATGGTGGTGTCT
Source organism: Torreya grandis (assembly GCA_037957365.1). Taxonomy (NCBI): domain Eukaryota; kingdom Viridiplantae; phylum Streptophyta; class Pinopsida; order Cupressales; family Taxaceae; genus Torreya; species Torreya grandis. Next base: position 319,028 of record JARHVA010003554.1, read on the forward strand.
AGGCACATATACTATAATACTAAAACTACCAAAGAGTAGTCCAAGAATATTTAAAATGAGCACTAGGTTTTGGATCCTCCCAAGGAGTCCTTTTCACAAATGGGAATGCAAGAGTAAGCACCCCCTATAAAATATCCTCATGCCTCACCACCTTCCATTACCATTGTAGTAATTACTATAATGGCAATGATATATTATCCACCCTCTATAGTATAAGGTACCACAAATGCCATGGGTAGTGGTGGATTTTTCCCTATGTTATTTTTTCCTCCACTTACCATAGTTTAAGAAGTCCATCTTCCTTCCTTCCTCTCCTCATTAAATTATCCTATCCCAAATTCACCTCCAATTCATGCAATAGCCACCATACAAAGGACTGGCAGAGCCTTCTCTATGTTACCCTTTCCTCCACTCACCACAACACATGAAGTTCCTCTTCCTTCCTCATCTCATCTATTAGCTTACGTCCATCCATTCTCCCCTCATCTCCATCCAGTATCACACTTTTTTCATTAGTTCCTACTCTAATTTTCTCCACACAAAATTACAGCCCCACCATGGAGCCTATTATATACAAAAATAAACCCAAGATTCTTCTAACCTCACCACAACATGCACTTATCTGAGAGACACCTAATCAGGGATCAAGGGGATTCTTGAATGGAGGGAAGGGTTATATAATAACAGAACCTATAGAGGTATTGGATAGTGATGAAGAATTAAATAAATTTCCCTTAGATGAAGGAGAATAGGAAGATGAATTTGAGACATCACTCTCAGTATCTAATAGTGAGACTAATGAGAGTGATCTTAAGTATGAATGGATTGATGAAGAAAAGGCCCATTCAGGGGTATATAGATTTTGGGAACTAGCTCAGTTTCCACTAAGATAATTCTAGAAGAGGGAGACACCAAGGATGAAGAAAATTTGAGACCCCTAGCTTCCACAAGTGGAAAATCAATGAGAGTGTCCTTAGGTCCTTCATCCCTAAAAAGAAAAATGAAAACTACCACAATAATTCCCCTAGTTACTTATGTGTAATATGTAAGCACCTTATCCCACTATTCTTTGACTTCAACTTCTATAATTTATACTATAGTGGTGCCCAATATTATCACTCCCTCTTGTTCTTTAAATTATTTGAATGAGATTTAGGTTAGTCTAATCCATAATTCACCTACTACCACTACTATTGGGCTTACATTTGCTTCAACCATTGAGTAATTCCAAAATTTCCTTAGTACTCCCTCCATGTACTTCTACTTCAACACAATAACCCTCCTTAACTATAGAAATGAGTCCCATTTGAGATCTTAGTCTCATCTTCCATTTTTTCTTCACCTATTGCCCCATCTCATCCATCCATCCAAATTAGGATGCCACTAACCTAGCCTACTCACACCTATAATTTTATGGTGACCACCCAAAAGGAGCTAGAAAGGGACAAGCTAGTTTTGGATATAACAACCCTTAAAAAGGTCACTAGTTGGAGGTGGTCAATCCCACCTTTCTCATAAAGAAGGCCCTATTCCCCTAAGCCCATGATCCCTCTAGGAAATACTCAATCCTCCACTCTACCAAAGCCTAAAAAGCTTACTAAGTAGTCAATAACCTTGAACATAATAGAATGGCTGTAAAAGCTACAATAGGCAGAAGAGGGTAAGGGAAACTTGGTAGTCATTGAGAAACTAATGGTCAAGTTATATTTTGACAAGGAGATGAAGACCATGAGGAGGGTCAAAAGGGATACCCTCACTGTAGAAGGGTAGGAGGTGGAATTAGAACAAAGGGAAGATACCTTATCTATATCCAAAAGATAAAAATTACATTCCTCTAATGTGAGCTCTCTACCCTAGGAGGACCCCTATACCTATATGGATTCTATAAGGGGAGTAATCAAGGAAATGTTCAAAGGATATGATCAAGCCATCAAAGAATTACAAGTAAAAACCACCATATAACCATCGATGGACATCATTGATAATGCACAAGGGAAGGTTAGGAAGTAATAAAATATCATTCAATTAAATAAAAGTTACAAAAGGGGAATCATAGATCTGATGGGGAGATGCATATCTAGAGGTAGAGAAGATGATGAAAATGGATTTTAAGCTACATTGTTTTAGTAGAGTAGTTTGGAACAAAGCTTATGCCCATTTGAACTTGATATCAGCCCCTAATGCTACCTGGGCACATAATTACATAGCTATCAAAAAATATGCCTTGCTTGAATGACACCAAGACATAAAGTCTTTGGTCCTTCAATTGATTAGTTAGGAGAGGCAAGCTATGGCTATTCTGGGAGAAAAAAGGATAAAAAATGTAGTCTCTCCATAGAGAGATTTCTTACATAGATACTTTTTTAAAGACCTTCTCCACTCAACTACCAACAGTTTTAGATTAGAGGTTGAGGGTAGTTTCTATAAAATAGTTAATGAAGTGCATCAACTAGTGAGTTTTGATAGAATGAAGGTTTTTACTTTAGAAACCCTTTATGTATAGCTTGGGGCATCACTAAAGATACACAAAAATTTTATAAATAGTATTCCTCAACTTTTCAAAATACCTCTGTTTGACTTTGAGGCAATGGAAATTGACTTCCAGGATAACCGTACTCTCTACCTCTAAATTCAGGTAAGCATGGAGGCCATGACATGCATGGTCACCCCACCAAAAATTACAAGTACAATAATTGATCTAATTATGGCTCATATTCCAATTTCAATGGTCCCCTTGAATACATGCAACAATATGATGATAACTTCAGCTATAGTGGCAAAGATTTCATTTACAACTACAACAGTTACAACAATCATCCGTGCATAAGTGCCACCATTTACAACTCCCACCACATAGGCAGCCCCTCTGATAACTATAAGGCTTGTTTGGGAATCTTTCTTGTTGTAACTTTGTTTTGTGTCTAATGAGATGTCGAGTATTACTTCAACTTTACTTGAGAGATGAGGTTGGCCCCATCCCAAGCCTATAAAAAGTGTATCACCCTCTTTACTCATAGAAGAATTTTTTTGACATCAAATACAGATAAAAAATCCTTCAAGTTGTTCTTCAAATTTATGTTATATGGTGGTCTCTTCAATTTCTTATCATTGATATGGTATCTTGGTTTTTTGATATATGCAATAAAAGTTTTAAAAGTTTTGTTGTGAGTTACTTAAGTTATGTTAATTAAGAATGTCTCATATAAATTCTAGTTGATATATCTCAGTGACTATTTATGTAATAAGATCTTGTTAAGATAATTTATAATTTGGGAGATACCTTGAAGTGTGTTTTAATACCTTCAAGGGTACCCTTCTGCATGTTTGAAAGATATCACCTTGGAGATAACTTCAAGGTACCCTTGTAGGTACTACAATGAACTTCAAGGATTCTATTGGTAGATACATTGAACATGCATATGATTGGAGTTTTCTTTCAAGGTATCTCCTATGAGACACCTTAAAGGTCTTTGTAGTACCTTCAAGAGGTCTCCCATTAGATACCATGAACATATACATGATTGGAGTGTTTTTCAAAGTATGTCCTAGGAGATACCTTGAAGGGCCTTGTAATACCTTCAAAGTTAACCTTATGCATGTTTGAAATGTATCTCCTAGGAGATACTTTCAATGTACCCTTGAAGGTAATATAATTCCCTTCAAGGTATCTTCTAGGAGACACCTTGAAGGGTCTTATAGTACCTTCAAGGGTTCTCCTAGTAGATACATTGAACATACACATGATTGGAATTTTCTTTCAAGGTATCTCTTAGGGGATAACTTTAAGGGCATTATAATACCCTCAATGTTGATTGCAAATGTTATTACAAATGATTTGATATAAGCATGGCATGTGAGGGATAGTCAAGTTATGGATATATGAGTGAATGTGCAGAAATATTCCAAAATAATTAAAAAAACACATTCTGAAGTGGAAATGCATTTTTTATTCATTAATGGTGAGTTGATTATTTTAATTTTTGTTCAAACACGGATTCAAAAGGCATGTCATGATGATCTAAAGATTTTAATATGGAACAGGCTGTGTTATTAGATGATAATAGGTTCAAAGCATTTCCAAAGAAGATGCACACTAGATAGAAAGGACCCTACATTACTAAATAAATTTAAAGAAGGGTACCATTATGCTAAAAGATTTATAGGGAACCATATTGCTAGGATGTAAAAATGGTGTTAGTGACCAAAATTCCAATGAAGTAATTAGGCCCTTGTCAAGTATCAAATCCTAAGTCCTTAGTCAAAGTCCTATTTTTAAAATGTTCAATCCCAGGTCAAGTTCATGTTAAAATTGGCTAAGTCTTAAATTTAGTCTTTATTTAATGTGTATAAAGCCTTAGAGTTATCGATTCTTTTTGTTGGGACATTTTTTCTGAAAAAAATAAGTCTTCAGTCTCTTTATTTGTGCAAAAGGGCTGAAAACTTATTTCCATCATGAAAATTATCCACGATAAAAAGCCCAAAAGAGCTATGAATTTTTAGAAAAAGTGCAAAGTCTTATTTTATTTTGGCCAAAACATTTTATAAAAAAAGGCGGAAGGAATTTCGTCGAACATTTTGTCTGTGGTAAAAATTTTGATGGTCTATTTGCTTTGAGGAATTTTTCCATGGATAAAATGTTCAAAAGAATTTCATTATGTCAATAAAATGTAAAGTCCCTATTTGTTTCATACTTTTTTTCTATAGAAAAAATTCTGATGGGTACTTACCCTTCAGGCATTTTGCCTACACAAAAATCCTGACAAAGGTCATTTCCTTCAACAGAAGCGTAAGTTCAATTTGTTAGGGAAAAATGTCAAAGTCATTTTCTTTAGGTAAATTATTTCAAAAAAAATGACAAAGATGAAAATACCAAAGACTCAATTCCTTTGGTAAAAGTGTAAAGACATTTTCTTTGACAAAAATGTAAATTCATTTTCTTTAGGGAAATTGTTTTGGATAAAATGTCTGAAATAATTGTCCCAATAAAATTTTTACACAAAGGAAAGTCCAAAAGAGCTCATATGCTTTGGATAAATTATTTAGGATAAAATGTCCAAAATAATTATCCATACCGAATTGTTGCAAAAAAAAAGTACTGAAGAAAATCCTGAAACATAAGTGCCAAGAATAAAGAAAAGGCAAAAACAAGAATGCCATGGATAAAATGTTCGAAATAATTTTTTTGATGACTAGATCACTATGGATAAAAGGCCTAAAACAAAAGTCCTGAAGACCAAGTTGCTACAAGATAGAAATGGTGAAGACAAAAAGGCCCTATGACTAGAAGCTCTGAATAAATTCACCCAAACTACATAAGTGTTGAGCTTGAAGGGCTTGATTAAAAGTTGAGTAAGTTTTCATCGATCGATGGTATGTGGTGAAGCATACAGATCCTAATCAATGGTGTATAGAAGGCCAATGTTTCAAACAAAGCCCCAGACGAGTGAGATGATGATAAGTGTCACCATCATGGAAACCCTATTATAAATCCAATGGAGCATGGAACAAAGAACTGGGGTATATGGATAGAGATAGATAGTTCTTTATTGATTTGTGCTAATGATATCAATGATGCAAGATGATGTTATACTTTTCAATGAATTTGTTAGAAATAATAGAGAAGATAAGTGGCACAACTATGTGCCACAAATTAAATCCCATTCTTCTTTCAAAAATCAATGGCATGTATTTACTCAGGCAAGGATGATCCATCAGTGTGGAATGAGAGTGGGATTTTTAATAAATCTTAGAATGAATGTAGAACCAACACATGGTAGAATCACATTAGCCCATCAAGACTAACAAATTAGAGTGTAGAGAGCCTACAAAATTGCCTCATGTCTAAATATAGCTAGTAGCCAATAGTGCTTGGTTTTTTGGTTCAAGATCAACAGTGCACATTGATCCATACACATAGATCTAATAGTGCAAACCAAGATAGACTTTTTAAAGGGTCTAGGTTGAATCCAGTAATGACATGTGTCAAAACTATAATGATCCAAATATAGATATATGGTCTGTGTTTGCTCAGATGATTAGATTTGATGGTGTAGGATGATCATGGATAATTCAAAAAAGTTCAACCACATATAGAGATAAGTGAGGTTGAGGTTAGTGTGAAGAAAATATATTGGTGAACTAAGTGACATGGTGATGCCACATAATCATGCATGACATGGTCGAGGACCTTGTGTGATATAGTTGGTGAAGGCTTCCACCACAACAACAATTTGTCAATTTGCAAATGGCAAATTTGTGAGAGAGACCAAGATTTACTCAAGTAAATCAAAAGTTGAAACTAATGCATTTTTGCATTAAAAAATATGAAAAGACCTAAAAGGCCATATGTTCAAAACCAAAAATGTGAAATGTGAAAAACAAGTTGGATCCAAAAGAAAAAATTTAAAAGTGAGCTAAGTCTTTCACATCATTTCATTATTGTGTTTGTTCCTCCATGAGCAAGAACTTATAGGCTTGCAAATCCAAGGTGGGCCACTACAAAGAAGATCATTGAAAGGGCCATGGATATAGAATATTCCCAATAAATCATGACAAAATTAAGTTGTTCTATGGCATGCATGAGAGGGCAGTTGTCCAAGAGTTTCCATTTGTACAAGCAAGTGGTCTAGGGCATCTTCAGGCAGTTCTACATAAAGACAAAGTTGGTTCATCCCTCTACCATGAATATTATCCTTCCAAATTTTGTGAAAGGAATCTCCCACCATAAGATTAAATATTTTTTTGCAAAATATTCATCATTCCTTGAAGGGACAATTAGAGCCATGATTTTCTTTGCTAATGGATGAAGATGTCAGGCATGGCAAGGGAATATTTTCTAGCTAGAAGCATCTTGGAGGACTTGAAAGTTTATTTTATAATTTTGAAAGTGGAAACCCATAGTTATAGATCTAAAAATATATAAATAGATGGCTTATACTCTATTCTAGGGTTGGTTGGCCATTATGTTGGTTGTTTTATTAGTCACAGTTTTAGGTCTCCAGTTTTTCTAAGTCTAGGTTTTGCAAAAATGCTTTTGGGATCAATTGTTGTGTGTAGATCTGATCTCCCTTGCTAAAGTGGTTGTAGCTATACAACCATTAGTGAGCTTTGAGATCATCTTTATGTCTCCCTTATCAAAATAGTAGTCTCACCATGCCTATCCCCATGGCAGCATTTTCAAGTACTAATTTGTGTAATATTTCTTTTCAAGTTAATGAAAATACTTGTGGTTATTTACTAATTCTTATTGGTGAAGTACAAAAATATATTTTGAAAATACTATTGACTAGATATATAGTGATATGTTCATTACTGATTATCATTTTGATCATGGATCTAGGTTATAAAACCCTTTCTACATTATTTTAGAATCTATTGCTGAATAATTTGTTAGGGCACCTTAGGTTTATGGATTTGATAGGGAAAAACATTTGAAATATTAGTTTCATTATATGTTATAGTTTCTCAAGAATCATTTTATATTTACCATTATCTTGTATTTGAATTTTTTCTACATCTTTTCTAGGAATTATTCTCATGAAATATTACCATATACCTTGTTATTTAGAAGCCACCAACATGCCACCCTCCATTTTATAATTATCTAACTTGTCCTACCCTATCCTAAAATGAAAATAATATACCGCTTACATACTATAAGTGTTATTTGCGTTTCAAACTCATAGGATCTCACATATTTGAAATGTGTTTATAGTTTGTGCTTTAAATCTTAGCATTTCAATATTTTATTCAGCCCCTTTGCTATTGAAGATTCCTCAGAATGAAGATTGTAGTCATAATTTTATTTATCTTTAGTAGCTTGTGTATGACTTAAAAAAATTATGTATTTCATGTGACAACCCTTCACGAGTGAAGTGTGCAAACTTGGTTATGCCTTAGTCATATTTGTTCCTCGTGCCAAGAATCCCCATGGAGGTTGAATTACATAATCTCTCCATGTGAGAAAGCTACCCCATAGGTCCTCTCACCTTGGTTCAGACAGAGCCAGAAGTAGCATAGAGTAGACCATACCCTTTGTAGGTGCCTACCAGTAATTTTCTACATTCAATTTAATCTTGATATTAAACCCTTCCCTAGCTATACTGGCATACTAGTAGGTTTTTCATCATTGCTTGCCATTTTCTCTCGAGTGTGTAAGGCCAAGTATATGAGGTGTAAAAATAGGAACCAACACTCTTCTATCACTATTATCAAGGACTAAATTGAAATCTTGGTTACTTATGCATTATTAGTGACTCTTATAACTATCCAAAAACATTAGGCCCAATGATACAACATGATTGATAGAGTTTGTGATGCCTTTGACAAAATGACTATGTACTATTTGAGGGATAAGGCTCCCATGAACTTGCAGATGGCATTCAATATGGCCATCTAAATTAAAAACAAAATAAAGACTATGAGAAATCCCATGAATAATTTAGCTGATATAAAATTGGCTAATCTAAAAAGATAGTCCATAAAGACAACCAACCTTGAGGAGACTATTAAAAAGTTGGCCTCTACTATCAAATAAATGTCATACAAGCTAGATAGAGTTGAGAAAGGAATCCCTCATGTCTCTCCTAGTCAAGAAAGGGCTCTAAATATGAATCAATCACAAGGAAGGCCTACTTTCCACCACTGAGATAATGATAGAGGGAAGAGTTTTGCACATGAAGAAATGATAGATAGAAACTAGAATAGAGGGGATGGAAGAGAAGTGCCTAATCCTTTAAATTCCAAGGTAAATGTTGTGAATTCTGACATTGATATTAATTGGTGTGACAAGTGCTTCCTTCCACATCCCCCATGTGATATAACTGATTTGATTGATGAATATGTGGATGAAATTGAGACTGTGCAATCTGATGATGATATTTTGATGTTCACTTGTCAAAACCTTAAAAGTGAGATGACTACCTCCACAAAATTGTTAAGTGTTATTATTATTGATAAATTTTGGAGTGCAATTGAGAAATTAAGTGTCTGAACTCTTGAATTTGCTTGTGACATTAGTATGGCACAATCATATGAATTGAACATTCATGATTTTGATTTGTTATGTTGTATGATGATTAGGAAATATGATTGCGTAATTTTATCAATTGAGGATAGGCAGATGCTAATCATTTCAAAAATTTCCAAAAAGGAGTATCACTTGAGAAGTAAATATTAGGTTGCTGCTCCTCAATATATTGCCCCTACAAATCCAAAGATAGGGGATGTTATTAAGAATGCTAGGAAGGTTAACATAGTCCCTAAATCTTCCAAACCTGTACTTATTTTCCAAGTTGCTAAGCCAAGAGGTGCACTAGCAAAGAATAAAGTACCCATTTTTTCTAGTATCCCTAAGGGTGCTAATGAATTTAAATAAAATCCACCTTTGAAGGCTATTGTTAAAGATTCAAATCTATCCTAGCCTGCTCCACTTTAGACCTTGAGTGACTATATTCCAACTGAAGGTGTTGTTACCCTTCTACCAAATACTTCTATTCCTCAGTATAACATATGTGATATGGCCCAAGTGTTGAGCTAATTATAAATCATTGTGCCACTTGTTGAATTGTGTAGAATACCTAAACATAGGAAGAAATCATTTGAGTACTTGGAATTTGGTGAAAGGTCAGTGATAAATGAAATTGAGATGCCTTAAACACCCATAAAAAGTGATGAAGAATCAAAATAGCTTATTGAACCTACTTTGGAGGTCTATTTGAGAACTAGATTGGTAGAAAGTTAGCTAATTTTGGATCCATTTTATACAACCCTATTAATCAATGGCATGATTATCCACAACTATATGTTTGATTTTGGTGCTTATTGTAATGTGATGCCCCTAGGTGTCTTAAACAAGATTGGAGTGAATATTACATCATCCTTTGGTAATTTTTACACCATGGATTCATGAGAAGTTCTATTTGTGTGATAAGTCAAGGGATTAGTTATACAATTGGTAATTCATCATGGTAAGTATATGAATATGGATGTGGTAGTTGTATACTGACCACCTAAGTGGGGGATGTTGCTATCATGCAAGTGGGATACTTGAATGGGTGGAAGTGTATAAATGGACCTTTCCTATGCCACCATTCCATTGGAGGGTAAGATGGTCAAGATTTATAAAGAGCCAAAGATGCTACATGTAATTAAAGATCTGAAACATTCTCTTAATGAAGTGATGTACATGTATGTTGAGCTTGGCAAATTTTTTGGGAGTGTTGATACTAGTGAACAAACCGATGTTCTTGATGTTAAACCTAACAAAGAAGGTGCAGTTTGGGAGATGTGCTTTGATGGGTCTTCATCCAGTCTTGGAAATGGAGTAGCAGTCATTTTTTATGCCTCCAATGGTAAATTTTTAATGTTTTATTTGTTAAGGTGTGGAGCTAAAAGCTTCACCAATGAGCAAATGCAGAAGTTGCAAGAATCACACAGTCACCGACGATGGTCAAGAATGGACCAGAGGCTGCTGACATCAGTCATAGGTTGGCCGACGTCGGTCACAAGAAGGCTGGCAGGGATCGATGTCGGTCACCTGTGCATCCAGAATGCTATTTTCATGGATGAACAGATTGTTTGCATGGAAAGTTGAACTGTTGGTATTGAGTCCACGTTTCTATTTTAAGTAGGACTATTTTGAGCCCTTGATTAAGAGGTGTAATCTAATGGTTGATATTGTATGCTCATGAATCCCTAATGTTATAAAATAGGGATAGATATTCATAGCTTATTGGACAATATTGTAGAAGTAGAGTACATTTGTATATGTATATCAATCCAGGTTGTTGGAATTGATTGTAATTGAGAGAGAGAACTCTTGAGGGAAAGAGATCTGGTAAGAGATCTGTACATCTGAGAGAGGTGTGGAAGAAAAGAAGTTTCTTCAATTGTAATTCCTTCTTGAAGAGTTTAATACAAGTTTTCAAGGTGGTTTCTTGTATCTCTTATTCTTTGCTATTTCTAATTCTAGTTACTTATCTATCTGATTTAATTCCATGTTTAATTGCTTTCATATAGTAATCAACTTTGTTGGTTGATCCCCAAAAAGTGGTATCAGAGATCGGTTGACTAACAAGTGTTTCAGATCTGGTTAGTGTTTATTGATTACAGGTCACTCACAGGGATTTTTGTTTGAGTGGGAGAAGCAATGGCAGAAGACAGTAAACTGAGAATGGAGAAGTTTAATGGCAAGAATTACCAATTATGGAGAATGTAGATAGAAGATTATCTGTATCAAAAAGATCTATACTTACCGTTAGGTGGGATTTCAAAGAAGCCCACAGACATGGAAGATGAAGAATGAGAAGTTCTTGATAGAAAGGCTCTTGGATCTATAAGATTGAGTCTAGCATCTACTGTGATATCTAATTTATCACAGGCAAAGTCTACGGTAGAGTTAATGACTACTTTAGCAAATTTATATGAAAAACCCTCAACTTCAAATAAGGTATATCTTATGAAGCAGTTATTTAATTTGCAAATGCAGGAAGGTGGATCTATATCTAATCATCTAAATGCTTTCCATGGAATTGTAAATCAATTCAATTTAGTCAAAATAGTGTTTGATGATGAAATAAAAGCTCTATTAATCTTATGCTCTTTACTTGAGAGCTGGCATAGCTTGGTAATGGCAGTTAGTAATACTGCATCTGCTTCAAATATTTTAAAAGTAGATGATGTTGTTAGTGTAATCTTGAATGAATAAATTTGTAGGAAAAGTACAGAGGAAACATCAGGGAATGCTTTAAGTTTTGAGAGCAGGGGAAGGAAAAAAGAGAAGAGCAAGAAAGGGAGATCAAGGTCTAAGTCAAAGATGAGAGGTAGATCTAAATCCAAAAATGGCAGGAGGATAGCCTGCTGGAATTGTGGAAAGCTAGGGCATATAAGCAAAGATTGTTGGTCAAAACCTAAAGAGGATAATCAGCATGAAGGTAAAGAAGAAGCAAAAGTTGTAGGTATTGTTGCACAAGATGCTCATATATTCTCTTTGCATAATAATATAGAATCTTGGGTTTTAGATTCTGGTGCCTCTTTCCATGAAACCCCTAATAGAGAATATTTTAGTGACTATGTCCATGAAGATTTTGGAATAGTTTATCTAGGGGATGATGAGCCTTGTAAAATTGTTGGCAAAGGAAAAGTGCAGCTGAAAATGTAGAATGGCAATACATGGGTGTTGAGAGATGTCATGCATGTTCCCAACCTAAAGAGGAATCTGATTTCTGTAGGAAAGTTAGGGGATGAGGGTTGTACAGTAACTCTCACAGCTGAATCTTGGAAGGTTTCCAAGGGTGCACTTGTATTGGCCAGAGGTAAGAGAGTAGGTACTCTCTATTTATGTAATTGTATTACTGATAATTATCCTTCTATATTATCTACTTCAGATGTAGATGCAAAGTTGTGGCATCAGAGGCTTGGCCACATGAGTGAGAAGGGAATGACTATTCTTAAGTCAAAAGGTAAGCTTTCAGATTTGAAAAGCATAGATCTAGATTTTTGTGAGCACTGTATTTTTGGGAAATAGAAGAGAGCGAGTTTTCTCAAGACTGGGTTAACAAAGAAGAAGCACAAATTGGAGCTTGATCACACAGACATGTGGGGACCAGCTTAGGTTGCTTCTATTGGAGGATCACAGTACTATGTTTCTTTCATAGATGATGCTACAAGAAAGGTATGGGTCTATTGTATAAAGAATAAATCTGATGTTTTTGACACATTTAAGATTTGGAAAGCTTTAGTTGAGAATGAAACAGGCAGGAGATTGAAGTGCCTGAGATCTGACAATGGTGGTGAGTTCTGTAGCTATAAGTTCAACTGGTATTGTTATATGCATGGAATACATAGGCAAATGATGGTTCCAATGATGCCTCAACAAAATGGATTTGCTGAAAGGATGAATAGAATAATAGTGGAGCATGCAAGGTGTATGAGATTGCATGCTGGTTTGCCCTTAGAGTTTTGGGCAGAAGCTGTAGATACTACAGTTTACCTGATTAACAGAGGACCCTCTACAGCTCTGGATGGTAGAATTTCAAAAGAGGCATGGATAGGTAAAAAGGTAGATATCTCATTTCTCAAAGTTTTTGGTTGTGAAGCCTTTGTGCACATTGATAAGGAAAATAGAAAGAAGCTGGATGCTAAGTCTATGAGGTGCACATTTATTGGTTATGGCTCTGATGATTTTAGATTCAGGTTTTGGAATCTAAGAAATAACAAAATAATTAGGAGCCGTGATGTTGTTTTCAATGAAAAAGTGATGTATAGTGATCAGCTCAAGAAGCTGAATCAATCTGAGCAGAGCAATGGAGAATTGGACGAGGTGAAGGTCCAAAATGAGCTCACGGGAAAGAATAATCATAGACAAAAAAACACAGAGACTAACGTCGGTTAGGCAGTAACCGATGTCGGCAATATAGGAACTGACGTCGGTCAGGAGGAACTGATGTCAGCTAGTTACAGGCCTGGAAGTGACTGAGGTCAGTCATTGTCAGAGAATTTAGGTGGACAGCGTGTTGTGAATGAGTCTTAGATGCCCATCAGGAGGTTAAAAAGGGTAAGTAAACCTCCAATTTGATATTCCCCTTCATTATTCTATTTATTGCTCACTGATGGTGGAGAACTAGAGAGTTTTGATGAAGCAATACGGTGGAATCTAAGAATCAGTGGGAGCTAGGCATGAGTGAGGAAATTGATTCCTTGAGAGAAAACCAAATGTGGGATTTGGTTGAGTTGCTAGTCAGAAAGAAGACACTAAAGAATAGATGGATCTACAGATTGAAGGAAGGTGAGAATGGATAGATGAGATATAAGGCCAGGTTGGTAGTGAAAGGATTTGCATAAAAACTAGGTATTGATTTTGGTGAGATTTTTTCTCCTGTTGTTAAAATGACTTCTATACGGACTGTACTGTCTTTAGTTGCTATTGAGGATTTGCATCTTGAGCAGTTGGATGTTAAGACAATGTTTCTTCAAGGAGATTTGGATGAAGAAATATATATGGAACAGCTGGAAGGATTTGAGGTCAAAGGTAAGGAGAAGCTAGTGTGCAGATTGAAGAAAAGTTTGTATAGTCTCAAGCAAGCTCCTAGACAATGGTATTTGAGGTTTGACAGGTTTATGACTGAGCATGGCTACAGTAGATGTCAATCTGACCATTGTGTGTATTTTAAGAGATTGGATAATGGTAGATATATTATTTTGTTATTGTATGTAGATGATATGTTGGTTACAGGATCACACATGTAGGATATCTCTGAGCTTAAGGTGAAATTAGCTCACACATTTGCCATGAAGGATTTGGGAGGAGCAAAGAAAATCCTTGACATGAATATTAAGAGAGACAGGAAAAATCACAGGTTGATTTTGTCTCAAGAGGATTATGTGAACAAGGTGTTGAAACGGTTCAATATGTAGGATGCAAAATTGGTAAGCACACCTATAGCTGGACACTTCAAGTTGAGTAAAGAACAGTGTCCCAATTCACATGATGAGGTAGAGTACATGACAAAAGTTCCATATGCTTCCGTAGTAGGAAGCTTAATGTATGCAATGGTATGTACTAGACCAGATATTGCCCAAGCAGTGGGAGTTGTGAGTAAGTATATGGCCAATCTAGGGAAGGAACACTGAAAAGCAGTTCAGTGGATCCTTAGATATCTAAGAGGGACCAGTAGTAGGCATTTGTGTTATGGTGGGTCAAATACTTCTCTACATGGATATGTAGATTCAGATATGGCAGGTGATTTGGATGGTAGGAGAAGCACCACAGGATATGTTTTCACTGTTGGTGGAATGGCAGTTAGCTGGATTTCAAAGTTGCAGAAGGTTGTTGCCTTGTCAACTACGGAGGCAGAATATATTGCAGTCACAGAGGCTAGCAAAGAGATGATATGGATGACACGATTCATGGAAGAGCTAGGAAAGAAGCAAGAGAGTTACAGACTATACAGTGATAGTCAAAGTGCAATTCATTTGCCTAAGAATTTAGACTTTCATTCAAGAACCAAACATATACAACTTAGGTACCACTTCATTAGACATGTATTGGAGGATGGTGAGTTGAAGCTGGAAAAGATCCATAGAGATAAGAACCCTGCTAATATGTTAACCAAGCCGGTAACAAAGGAGAAGTTGAATCTTCATTCAAATTTTGTTCGTCTTCATGATTGAGTTTGAAGATGGAGGAGCTAGAAGATGTTGATATACAAGTACTGGTGCAGGTGTTTATCTCCAAGTGGGAGATTGTTAAGGTGTGGAGCTAAAAGCTTCACCAATGAGCGAATGCAGAAGTTGCAAGAATCACATAGTCACCGACGACGGTCAGGAATGGACCAGAGGCTACCGACGTCGGTTTTAGGTCGGCCGATGTTGGTCATAGGCAGATTGGTAGGGACCGACGTCGGTCACTTGTGCATCTAGAATGCTATTTCTATGGATGAACAGATTGTTTACATGGAAAGTTGAACTATTGGTATTGAGTCCGCATTTCTATTTTAAGTAGGACTGTTTTGAGCCCTTGATTAAGAGGTGTAATCTAATGGTTGATATTGTATGCTCATGAATCCCTAATGTTATAAAATATGGATAGATCTTCATAGCTTATTGGACAATACTGTAGAAGTAGAATACATTTGTATATGTATATCAATCCAGGTTGTTGGAATTGATTGTAATTGAGAGAGAGAGAACTCTTGAGGGAAAGAGATTTGGTAAGAGATCTGTACATCTGAGAGAGGTGTGGAAGAAAAGAAGTTTCTTCAATTATAATTCCTTCTTGAAGAGTTTAATACAAGTTTTCAAGGTGGTTTCTTGTATCTCTTGTTCTTTGCTATTTCTGATTCTAGTTACTTATCTATCTGATTTAATTTTGTGTTTAATTGATTTCATATAGTAATCAACTTTGTTGGTTGATCCCCAACATTATTTTTAGTTATCCTTTTAGTGCGCAAATAATACTACTTAGTATGAAGCACTCTTGCTTGGTTTAAGGATTTCCTATGAATATAGAATTAAAAATTTGATTGTTAAGGGTGAATTTGAATTAATGGTCAAGAATATTTTCAATGCTTATGCCACTAAGAATAAAAGGTTGAAATAATATTGGAATATTGTTTAGGATTTGCTTGAATTTTTTAATGTATTCAATCTTTGTTATCATGATATAATTTTAAACCAAGAACATGATAAACTTGTAGGGATAGGTGCTCAATTTGGTAGTGAAAATACAATCCCTCATTGTTAGTATCAAGTGAGGGTGCTTTTCAGGCCCTCAATCCTAGACAATGTTCATCATTGACAGGTTTTTGATGATGATGAAGAAATTAAAATGTTTCTACATTATGAATCTGAGTTCCATGATTAGTGCATAGGCTTGAAATCTATGGTTCAGGGTTTTAATGGAAAGGAAACCTTATTTGGGAAGGACATTTTTTATTTAAAGATAAACATGCTCCCAATATGACTGATAATCTTAGAAGCATCTTTTGATGGCGTTGATAGAATCAAATCAAGAGACTCATTCATTTTAAAATATGTGACTGAGTGTGATTTGGGTTCTCATCAGAATCCAAGGAAGGGTTGGCTAGGTACTCACATAAGTGTAGCTAAGAAATAAACTTACATTTAGCTACTAAGGAAGTACCAAGATTGCTTAGCATTGTCCTATTCTTAGCTAAAAGCATATAGGGAAGATTTGTTTTAGCATGTCATCCCATTACAACCTAATAGTAAGCCTTTTAGGTAGAAACAGAGGCTAATTAACCCCATCTTGGCTTCCAAAATTTAGGATACATTAAATAATCTTAGGGATGGTGGAATCATTCAACTTATCATGTATTTGTCATGGGTGTCAAACTTAGTCCTTGTACGCAAGAAGGATGGTAACATCTGCTTGTGTGTGGATTTCTAAAATTTGAACAAGGCTTCTTTGAAAGATAATTATCTCCTATCCAATATGGAAAACTTGATACAAAGTGTTACTCGATCAAAAAAATTGTCTAAATTAGATGGTTTCTCAGGGTACAAATAGGTTATGGTGATGGAATCCAAGATATCCAAGACTAGGTTCACTACACCTTAGGGCACATATGTCTATATGAGGATGTCTTTCAAGTTGATGAACACTGGTGAAATGTTTTAGCAAGATATGGATGTTGCTTTTATAAGGATGATTAACCAATTCATTGATATTTATCAAGATGACATTACTGTGTATTCTTAGACTGAAGAAGAACATTTGGGACATCTAGAGTAGGTGTTGATTAGATGTAGGGAATTTGGCATTTCACTTAATTCAAAGAAGTGCCACTTTGGAGTATAGAAGGCCAAGTATCTAGGACATATCCAATGATAGTGTCATGATTGATCTTGAAATGGTTAAATCCATTGACAAAGTGCCTATCCCATAGTCCAAGAAAGGAATTCAATATTTCTTTATACAAATTAACTTTGTAAGGAGGTCTATGTTCAATTTTGTATAGATCACTCTGCCTATTACTTCCATGATGAAGAAGGACCAGATCATCAAGTGGGAGGAGAAGGCCATGAAAGCATTCAATGACATCAAGGGAGCTTTAAAGTCTCCTCTTATCTTAACCAATGCCGATTACACAAAGCCATTTCAAATATTCTATTTTCCTTTATATAATATTGTTACTATTGTTATATTGTAAAATAATTAAGGTGGTCATGAGTAGCCCATATATTTATTTAGAAAAGCTATGTAAGGTCTTGGACTAAACTATAACATCATGTAAAAGCAGGCTTTTGATCTCTTGAAAGCTATCAAAATATTCAGGTCTTATATTATAAGTTCAAATATTTTTGCTTATGTCCTACATACCATGGTGAAGGACATCTTGACTCTGAATAAAATATCCAAAAAGAAACGCAAGTGGGTCAACAAGTTACATGCATATGACATGGATATTCAGACCACCAATTTAGCAAGAGGGATGGATCTAGCCAAGATTATGATTGAGATTAATTTGCAATTTGTTGAGGTAAACACTATTTTTTTTTAATATTGATGATTCATTGAGTTAATTTAACATGTATATGTGTTATAGAGATATTGTTTACTAATTATAAAATTTGAGTTATCCCGTTGACTTGGGTAAGAATCAAAGGAGGACTCTTAAGCTTGCTTCCCAAAAATACCTCTTGGCTAAAGGTGGACTTACATGGAATAATCCAGATGGGGTTCTCTTGAGATGCATGCTAGAGGAAAATATTGTTGACTTGATTGAAGACTTCTATAGTGGAGTATGTGGTGACCATTTTGCACCTAAATTCATAGCTCATAAAATTTTGAGAGTTGGTAATTGGTTTCCATTGCTATTCAAAAATGTTTCTCAGATAGTCAAAAAGTGTGAGAAATGTCAGTGCTTTACTGGGAGGATGAAACCTTCAGGTGATCTTCCCTTGCATATTATGATGATTGAAGGCATATTCAAATAATGGGGAATGGATTTCATTAGAGAAAATGTTGATTCATCAAGCATTAGACATAGATGGATACTAGTTGCAACTGACTACTTCACAAAATGGGTTGAGGTTATCCCTACAAAGAAGGATAAACACTAGGTGGTTATGGATTTTTTACTAAATTAAATTGTTTATAGATTTGGTGTGCCTATCAAGTTGATTATAGATAATGCCATGAGTTTCAAATCCAAGCCTTTAGTGGTACTATGCAAAGAGTATGAGATTAAATTGACCTATGCTTCCAATTATAATGCTCAAGGGAATGAACAAGCATAATCAAGTAACAATATCTTGATCAAGATCATCAGATGAACATTGGAAGTAAATAAGAAGAAGTGCACTGAACAACTAAAGTTTACCTTGTGGGCTAATAAGATTAAGCCTAAGAGAGCTATAGGCAAAAGCCCTTTTGAGCTTGTTTATGGATCTCAAGTATTTTTGACCATGAATTTGTACTTGTCCACTTATCAATTGATGTAGTAACTATAAGATTATGAGTAAATCAACCACTATGAAAACAAGATGAACTAGATTATTGAGATTGATGAAATTTGAAGACAAGCTCATGAAATACACCTCAAGTTTAAGGAAAAGTTGAAGAAGATATTTGATAGGAAGTTCACTCCAAGAAATCTCTAAGTAGATGATTTGATTCTACTTTGGGATAGCAGGCATGAGGAGAAAGGAGAGGATGGCAAATTTGATGCCATGTGGATGGGTCCCTATTCCATTGACTATCATATTGGGGATCATACTTTCTTCTTGAGAGATTTGGATGGTGAAATATTGGAGCTCCCAATCAATGGAAAACATCTAAAACACTTCCTTGATTAAATCCTTAACCTATGTACCATATTTCATAGTGTATAGTTTTATCTCTCTAATGTTTTGTTGCTTTGCCACCCCTCTACTTTGGGTATTGTTTGTATAATTTCCCTTTGTGTTCTATTGTGTGTTCATTTTCAAATCCCCTTAATCTATTTTTGTTAAGTATACCATTGTTTTTATGAGCCTTCATGAGTTTTTTCTAAATATTATTAAGTCTTGACTTCATGACATAATAGCTTGGCACCTGGGCTTGCATTTTTGGTTTTTTTCGCACCCATAGGGGGTATGCATCCCCAGGAAAGATCCAGTGTTAGTGCCCAAAATTGCACTGAGGAAATTGGGATCTTGTCAAGTATCAAATCATAAGTCCTTATCTCAAGTCCTACTTTCAAAATGTTCACTCACAAATCAAGTTCATGTTAAAATTGGATAAGTCTTAAATTCAGTCTTTACTTAATATGTATAAAGCCTTAGGGATCTTGATTTTTTTTATCGAGACATTTTACCTAACATAAATAAGTCTTTGGGATTTTTATTTACATAAAATTTCCAAAAAGGTATCTCTATCAAGAAAATTGTTTGTGATAAAAAAGCCCAAAAAATTGTGAAGTTTAGGAAAAAGTGCAAAGTCTTATTTTGTTTTAGCCAAAATGTTTTGTACAAAAATCCCAAAGGAATTATGTCAGACATTTTATCCGTGGAAAAATGTTTGAAGGTTTATTTCCTTCGAGCATTTTATCATGGACAAAATGTCTGAAAGAATTGCATTATTTCTATAAAATTTAAAGTCCCTATTTGTTTCAGACATTTTGTCGATGGTAAAATGTTCGAAGGGAACTTGCCCTTTAGGCATTTTGCCCACACAAAAATCCTAACAATGGTAATTTCCTTCAGAAAAAGTGTAAGTTCAATTTCTTTAATAAAAATATAAAAGTCATTTTCTTCAAGGAAATTATTTTGCACACAATATCTGAAACAATTGTCCCGATGAAGATGAAAATGCCAAAGACTCAATTCCTTTGGCAAAAGTTTAAAGACATTTTCTTCAGGAAAAATGTAAAGTCATTTTCTTCAGGGAAATTGTTTTAGACAAAATGTTTGTAATAATTGTCCCATCAAAATGTTCACATAGAGAAAAGTCCAAAAAGCTCATATGCTTTAAATAAATTGTTTCAAATAAAAAGTTTGAAACAATTATCCCAACTGAATTACCATGGAACAAAGGTCTCAAAGAAAAGCCCAAAAAGCATAAGTGTTGAGAATAAAGAAAAGATGAAAATGGAAATACCATATACAAATTTTTTGAAATAATTATTCTAATGACCAGATCATTATGGATAAAAGGCCTAGAAAAAATTCCCAAAGACCAATTTATTGTGAGACAAAATTGGTGAAGATAAAAGTTCCTGATGACCAAGAGATTTGAATAAATTTTCCTGAATTGCATAAGTGTTGAGTTTATGGGTCCTGATTAAAATTCAAGTAAGTTCCCATCAATCAATAAAATACAGTGAAGCATACAAGTCTTGATGAATGGTGCATATATGGCCAATGTTTCAAACAAATCCCTAGGATGAGTGAGATGGTGACAAGTATCACCATCATGGAAACCCTATTAGAAATCTGATGGAACATAGAGCAAATGACTAGGGCATATGGATAGAGATCATTTATCCATGATTGATCCATGCTAGTGAGATCAACAATGTGAGATGGTGATGGAATTTTAAATCAAGTTTTTATCAAGCATAGAGAAGACAAGTGGTGTAGTAGTGTGACACAAACTAAAACCCAAGCTTCTTTCAAAAATTAATTGCATGAATTTTCTTGGAGGAGGATGATCTGGTAGTGCAAAATAAGATTGGTATTTTCAATAAATCCTAGAATGAATGCAAGACCACCATGTGGTAGAAGCGCATTAGCCTATCAAGACTAATAGATTAGGGTTCAAATATCTTATGGGTTACCAAGTGGCACAAACTCATGGAAAAACATAGTTATTGGCTAATAGCACTTGGTATTTTAGATCAAGATCGATGGTATGCATCAATATGTGCATGTAGATCCAATGTTGTAAACCAAGATGAAATTTTCAAAGTGTCTAGGTTGAATGTGGTAATGACATGTGTCACAACTATAATGATCCAGACATAGACCTATGGTCCATGTTTACTTGGATGACCAGATTTGATGGTGCAAGATGATTTTGGACATTTCAATAAAGTTTAAAACATGTATGTAGACAAGCGAGGTTGAGGTCAATGTGAAGCAAAGATATTAGTGAACTAAGTGACATGGCAATGTCACTTAGGCATACATGATATGTTTGAATACATTATGCAATATAGTTAGTGAAGGCTTCCACCAATGATAGTAGCTTGGTAATTTGCAAATGACAAATTTGTGAGAGGGACCAAAATTTACCCAAAAAAATTAAAAGTTAAAACTAATGAAGTTTTGAAATAAAAATAAAAATAAGACCTAAAAGGCTAGATGTGCAAAAGGAAAAAATGAAAAAAATGTAAAATGTGAAAAACAAGTTGGAGCCAAAATTTAAAAGTTAAAAGTGACCTAAGTCTTTCACATTATTTCATTGTTTTGCTTATATCTTTATGAGCAAGAAATTGTAGGCTTACAAATCAAAGGTGGGCCACTATAAATAAGATCATTCAGAGGGCCATGGATCTAGAAAATTATTATTAAATCATGGAAAAATTATGTTGTTCCATGGCATGCATGAGAGGGAGGGAAACTGTCTAGGAGTTTCTAGTTATCGAGAAAGTGGTCCAAGGCATCTTTAGGAAGTTCCACATAAAGACAAAGTTTGTTCGGCCCTCTACCATGAATATTCTCCTTCTAGCTTATGTGAAAGGCATCTCTTGCCATGTGATGAAAGAGTTTGTTGTATAATCTACATCATTCCTTGAAGAGGTAGTTAGATCCATTATTTTCTTTGCTAATGGATGAAGATTTCAAGCATGGTAAGGGAATATTTTCTAGCTGAAAGCATCTTGGCAGACATGAAAGTTTTTTTTTAAAATTTTAAAAGTGGAAACCCACATTTTTATATCTAAAAATGTATAAATAGAGGGATTATCCTATATTCAAGTGGTTATTTGGTAGTTATGTTGGTTATTCTATCTATCATTATTTTAGGTGTCCATATTTCCTAAGTCTAGGTTCTATAGAAATGTTTTTTGGAACAATTTATGTGTCTAGATCTTGTCTCCCTTGCTAAAGTGGTTACTATTGTACAGTCATTACTAAACTTTGAGATCATCTTTATGTCTCCCTTATCAAAAGAGTAGTCTCACCATGCCTATCCCCATGGAAACATTTTTAAGTACTCATGTGTGTAATATTTCTTTTCAAGTTAATGAAAATAGTTATGGTTCTTTATTGTTTCCTATTGATGAAGTGTAGCAATATATTTTGTAAATATTTTTGACTAGATATATAGTTTTATGTTCATTACTGGTTATCACTTTGATCTTGTATCTGGGTTATAAAACCCTTTTTGCATTATTTTTGAATTTTTTGTTGAATAACTTGTTAAGGTACCCTAGGTTTATGGATTTGGTAGGGAAAATCATTTCAAAGATTAGTTGTAATGTATGTTCTAGTTTCTCAAGAATCATTTTGTATTTACCATTATCTTTAACTTGATGTTTTTTTGCACCTTTGCTAGGAAATATTATCATGACATACTTCTAGATACCCTACTATTTAGAAGCCACCAACATGCCACCCTCCATTTTATAATTATCTAACTTGTCCTAACCTATCCTAACCTATAAATAATACACCCCTTACATAATATAAGTGTTATTTTCCTTGTAAAAACATAGTATCTCACATATTTGAAATGTTTTTATAGTTTTTTCTTTAAATCCTAGCATTAAAATCTTTTATTCAGCCCCTTTGTTATTGAAGATTCCTCAAAATGAAGATTGCAATCACAATTTCATCTATCTTTAGTAGATTGTGTATGAATTAGAGAATTTGTGCATTTCATGTGACAACCCTTCAAATGTGAATTATGAAAACTTTGTTATGCTCTATTCATATTTATTCCTTGTGCCAAGAATCCCCACAAAGGTTAAATTTAAGAATCTCTCTATGTGAGCAAGCTATCCCGTAGGTCCTCTCACATTGGTTTAGGTAGATCCAGAAGTAGTAAGGAGATGACTATAACCTTTTTAGGTGCCTCTTAGTCATTTTATGCATTCAATTTAATCTTGATGTTAAACTCTTCCTTGATGACAATGACATACTAGTGGGTTTTTCATCATTTTTGGCCATTTTTTCTCAAGTGTGTAAGATTGAGTGTACAAGGTGTAAAATTGGAATCCAATAAATGGATGTAGGCTTAAGCCTTGCCACCTTTAATTTCACATCACAACATCTGAGAAGAGGCTATCATCACAAGGTGCATTCACATTCTAGTGATAGATCATCAAGGATAGTTGGATGCAACTACATCGAGCTCAAATTAAGTCTAGAAAAGCAGTAATGACAAAATAGGTATGGTAGAAGGACCACTAACAATCATGTAAGATAATTATTGACATGTGATCTCAAAAGATTGATTCTTGTTTGAGGTACGTTGAGTTTGGATGTAATAGGTGGATTCATTAAATAAAGTTACTACATGAAGTGACATAAGGTCACATCAAACACACACTGTGGGGTAAATTATAGATTTTGGAGATAGAAAAGGTCACTATCAAATTCAAAATATTAAAGATGAGGAAGAACACTCATACACAGGAAGTCAACTTATTTAAAGAGATTGGCAAGAGTAAATTAGATGTTAAAATCCATAAATGAAGGGAATAAACAACATCAAAACATTAAAGACTTTGGAAAACAAGAGTTTTCTACTATCTGATCTCAATATACTCCTGTGTACAAAAATTGAGACCCATATTTTGGTATAAAAGAGAAATCAAAAAATGTAGATTACATGTAGTCATGGATAGGATCAATTTGTTGATATTGCTCATAGATGCATTAGAGGAAATGGATATTTGGCTAGGTATTAGACAAACCAAATTCAATGACATGGATCCTTTTAACTTTATGTAAATGGTTAAATTTAATCTCTTCACCCCATTAACATAACTATGTGCACAATCAGGAGCTCTTGTACTTTAACATCCACTTTGGGGTTATGATGCAGAGAAGCTAATCAATTTACCTACATTTAGGCAACTAGATGAGGTCATGTATTCCTTGTTAACTAGATACAACTAGGGGAATATTCATTTTCCCCAAGATATCACTATATGGCTCAATGCGCAAACCATGGTGAGAGCCATAGGCCTCCTAAATCATGGAAAATCCTTATTGTAATACAATTCCACCATACTACAAATTCATTCATTTATTTAGGAGAAGTTTCCCACTAGGGAAATAGAGGAACCCCGATTGACTCCATTGAGGATGTTACAATGCACATTCTGGTAGAGTGTATAACAAAGAGGTTTTGGTAAATAATGAAATAAGACAAGTAGGTAACAAAAGGAGTAATTGACATTGTATATCTCATGATACACTTGAATGAAAACTTCAATTGGCTTGAGTTTCTCACATTCAAGCTTACCACTAATATCAATAAGGTACTTTCAATTAGCTCACACAATTTATAATATCATTTTCTAGTTTTATTATTATACATCATGCAACGGAAGTCCCTACTAGGCCAAGTTAATGTTACTATAGACTTTTAGCATTAGGGGAAATTTTAATAAAAATGGGCCTCCAAAATAAATTTTTAAATTGTGAAATATGACATATGAATTTTTAAAAATCAATTAAAGTATGACATCATCCCTTAGGAGTGACATCACTTTAAGAAATAGATTATTTTTTATCTATTATATAAAACTTACTAAATCCTCTAAACTAACCCACTTTGGTTAAAATAACCGTAGTTGTTTTATTCTAATCTCTTCAATTTTAATAGAAAGTGTAATGATTTTTTGTTTTCTTTCATATTAATGTATATAGAAGGTATTATTGGTAGATGGCCATTACAATATCTTCTTGTAGTTGCTTCTTCTTCTCATGTAATCTTAGATGCCAATCCCTCTCTGTAGCTACCTCTTTTTCACCGTGTCATTGATCTTCAAGTTTAAAACCTCTCAAAGCAGCCTTTTCATCTAATACCATTGACATTATTTCCATATCAAGTTCTATTATTCTCTTTTCTTTAAATCATCCCAAGAGCAATACCACCACCATTATTTTTATCTCAACTATTTCAACTCAAGTGAAATCACATTCTATTTCAGTCAAGGATTTCAAAAAACTCGAAAATCCCCTCTACACTTTTAATAGACTACAAATATACATTTATCTCCTTGTCTGGATAGGACATATATATTATGTATCCATACAGTGATACATACACTATATGATTATTCGTAGATCAAGTAACTACTACCATTACTGTATCTTCCTGTAGTCACTATTTCTACTCTTGCCCAAGCCCTCTTAGTGGCTTCTTCTTCTGCATCATGCCATTGATCTTCACCTTATTCATTACCTTCACACAATCCTTGTTATCACCACATTTAAGGTTAAAACCTCCTGGGTAGACTTTTCATCCAACAACATTAACATTATTTCCATATCAAGTTTTGTTATGTTCTTTTCTTTAACTCAGCCTAAGAACAACATCACCACCATTCTTTTTATCTCTACTATTTCCACTCAAGAGGAACTCCATTCCATTTTAGTCAAGGATTTCAACATACTTAGAAATCCCATCTATGCTTTCAATAGACTATAAATATGCATTGTGCTTTCAAAACACTACACATATGCATTTTTCTCCATGTCTAGATAGGACATATAAAATGTATATGTACTGTGGTCATTTTTCTTTCTAGGAGAGCAAGCCACTTCATGTATGTTTGTTGTATTTAATAATTATATCATGATTTTGTCATGAGTTTCATTATATGTTGGCTAGTGCATATTTTATTTTATTTTATTGTGAATTGATGGGATACCTCAATACATTATTACTAAAACAACTTTTTTGTTTTCCCTTACCAAGGCAATAGACAAAAAACTTGAGTTAGTTAGAGGATGTGCCTTACCACATTCATTGTATTTTAGTATTATCTTTCAAGACTGGTAGGAAAAATATAATTTTATACAATTATGTATAAAATATTATTACATGATGTTCAAGAAGAAGTTATTGCTCTTATAAGCATCACTTGGACTAAGAGAAGACAATATTATGAGTAACTGGAATGATTTAACACATGGTGTCTTGAGGATATATCTTTTATTAGGTTTCACCCTCAAATTTCATAGGATGTCATGCAATATTTGGGACAACATTCATTGGTAACTAAGTTACACAATGGTATTAAGATCAAGGTGTATGAGTTGGCCATGCCAACTACAACTCCAATGCCCTTTTTCATCACAATGGTTGAAGCACAAGATGAATAATGAAGGTAGCGATCCCTAGTCATGATGTTAGTGTATCCTATTCAAAACATCCCTCTAAGTGCACAAGAGCCTAGTAAGAGTAAGAAAAACCACAACTAATTATGCAACCATAGGCCTCACCATAGTAGTCCATAGCTCACCCATAGTAAGAAAAAGGAAAATAGAAGGGACTTGCATAGAGAGCCTCACCACCACCAGCTATAAAGAGATAAAGGCAAACCAAGTCTTGGTTGGATAACCCACATGTGACAAGGATAGCTTATGAGTGAGATACCATAAATTTATGGGTTGCTAAATAAGAATTTTTTCAATACATCATAAAAGACATTGGCCAAGAGGTTTACGATAAGGAGGAAGAGAAAGATTTATTTTTCTAGAAAGTAGTGTGCACTTACCAAGTGCAGAATAAGGTAAGCAGTGATATTTTGGTCGACATTACATGACCCCCTCCCTCTATTATTATGGATATTATAGGTCAGGAATAACCTCGATGCAAACTTATAGCAATTTTTTTCCAAAAATATATATGAATTGGTTCATCATCTGTGTAGATTATATATCTACTAGAAGAAAAGATCTCAGTATGGCCACTATTTCATAAACAATGTACTCATCATTAGGCCAAGCCTTCAACCATCCTAAAATAACATATGGTATATTTTGTATATCCATCTATAATAGTTAGTTCTCATTAGGTGAAGTTTAAGGGAATGATGAGACATAAGGATACACTTGTCCCTATGGTCAAGTACAGAAAGATTTGTATGCTCAAAGATGTGTTTATGAAATCTAAATATTCAAAGCAATAACAATATAATATGGAAATAGATGATGTATATGTAATAGAGGTGTCTATAGATACCTCTATGTTAGATATAGTGTAAGAAAAGGATGTTGTGTAGGATACTCCAGATCCTAAAGAGGAGGCTATGAAGAAAGAAGATATGAGAAAAAAGAAAAGTAGAGAAGAAAAAAAATAACAAAGAGTCCATAGAACAAGAAGATATATAATATACCTTGGATCCTAAGGAGGAGGATATGAATAAATAAGAGAGGAAAAAGAGAAAAATAAAAAATAAAAAAAGAAGAAAGAGGCCATGGAACAAGCAGTTATGCAAGAAAGTCAATATGCATAATAGGAACAATAAAAATAGTGGGCCAAGGAGGAAGAAAAAAAAAAGTCTGAAGAAGTTAAGGTTGAGAAAAAGAAGGCTAAGGAAGTTTAGGCCAAGAAAAATAAATCTAAGGAAGTGGAAT
This sequence comes from Torreya grandis, assembly GCA_037957365.1. Lineage (NCBI taxonomy): Eukaryota > Viridiplantae > Streptophyta > Pinopsida > Cupressales > Taxaceae > Torreya > Torreya grandis. Next base: position 347,072 of record JARHVA010003554.1, read on the forward strand.
TTGAAAGGAAGAGAAGGGATAATGAAGAGGTAGTACACAAGGATGAATAGGCACAAGCTATGTAGAGACAAAATCAAATAGAACAAGAAACACAAGAGAAATATGCCAAAGAACAATGCTAAAATGAGGAGGAAACCAAGCATGAGGCAGAGGTCTAAGTTGCCAAGGAAAAATATAAGGTTGACATCAAAGCTAAAGTGGAGGTTGACATCAAAGATAAGGCTAAGGCATATGCCAAGGTTAAAATTGTGGCCAGAGCCAAGGTCGAGGAAGAATCCCAAATTAACATTGAGGCCATAATCAAGGATAAAGCTAAAGTTGAGTCACAGACTACAAAATAAAATGAAGGTAAAGAAAAGGTACAAGTAAAACACAAAACATTCCATAAGGATGTGACCCAATCAGGTTCACCAAAGGATATTTCACTATCAAAGTTTCTCCCCTCTACCCAATGGTTCTCAAATTTCCTTAACACATTATCTCATTGAAACACTCAGAGCCACATCCACTATGCTTGCTTCCACTTCCATGGAAACATCTTTTGATGTTTCACAACTACCATTGTCCAAGAAAATTTGAGTAACTGCATTATAAGAATCCATTAAACAAAAGGATTTCAAATTGGAACATATTGTTTTTTGACTACATGAGAAGAAATTAGAAGCACAAAATCAAATTGTTAAGGCTAGGTAACTCATCAATGCTACTTGTCCTACTCTATCTATGCAAGTCCTTGGTGATCAAGTAATGTTTGAGGATAAGCGATTCACTACATTACTAACTCAACTAACAAAGGATTGGGTGAGCACATAGAAACTACACACCAAGGGTAGGATATTTACATTGAAATGGAAGACATTTATGAGCTAATAGAGGAATATGTACATGACTTAGATATTATTACACACCAAGCTAAGAAAATTGTGCAAGGAATGATTGATAAGAGGTAGCACCTTGACAAATCCTTGGCTTCTATGAAACCAAAGTTCACAATAATGGATATAGATAAAGATATAATATGTGATCAAATGGCTACTAGAGAAATATAGACCGATGCATTTTGATAACAGTTAGATGTTAGGGATACCATGATGAAGAATCTCTAGGTCTGGTAGAATGACATAATGCACAACACATTTGTGGTTATTCAAAACCAAAATACTATAGAGAGGTTGGATTATATTATGCTAGATATCTTACTTAATCTAGAAAATGTCAGAGACTTCCTTATCATCATAGAAGAAGAAGATGTGCAAAATTTAATGGCCATTTAGATTCCACTACGTGTTTTGTTTACCATGGTAAGGGAAGTTCTTGATAGTTGAAAACATGATTAATCATGAAATCATGTAGGTTGAACCAAATATTACACATATCATAGATGAACCTAATTTCATTCCACCATAGGATATCCAAGTAATTTTGCAAAAGAGAAAGTTGGATATAAAGGCATAGTCTGAGCAACCACAACCTACACATATGCCCTACTAAACTTTAGTACCACCTCTATATTAGGTAAATATGCAACTCAAGATTTTTAGTTTAAGAAAATAATTCTACTTTGTAACATAGTCATAAGCAATCAGAATGGGGCCAAATTGGTTGAAAACCCCTAACCAGGATGGCCACCAAGTTAATCTAGTCCATGAAAAACTAGAAAGGGCAATAGGCAAATATTCTACTTAGTTGAAAACACAAAAGGGAAGTTAAGTAGTGTGGAAAGGTTTTAAACCAATAAATGAAAATTGGAGTGATTATTTCTACTTTTAGGAAAGGCTAATCTTTTCTAGATTTAGTGAAGATCAGAGTTCAAATTTTTTTTCAAAATGAAACAATAATTTAAGTCTAGGAAAGTGTTGGATGTGGAGCAGGGCCTCATAAAATTGAAAGTGTATAATTGATAGACACATGTGTATAGGATATCATTTTGTCATCTATATGATCTTTTGGATGTCTTTGGCCTTCTTATCCAAGCAATAGATATAAGAATCAAGATTTTTTATTTTTTTATGCTGGAAAGCTATAATGTGAAGAGACAAAGCCATATAAAAGGCTATATATAGTTCTATGATATAATGAAATATGGTTTTGATGTTTGATAGATATTAATAGACTAGCTCTGTTATGGTTATCTTAACATTTTTTTACGTATTCCTAGTGTGAAGTGTTTACTCTATTTTATTTTATCTTTTTCTATCTTGTATTATGTTGTTTATGTTCCAAAATTATTAATGCCATGTTAGTTTATATTTATATTTATTTTTGTGTGTAAAATTAAGTATTCTATAAATTCACTCATACTATTATGATTCTTTTTTGCTTCTTGCTGAGCAAGCTATTCTTATAATTAACATGTTATGTAAAAATTCAAGGAAGCTCTACTAACATTCCTTCAACATGCACATGATGGGATTTTTGTCAAGGTATCTTTGAGGAGATATAGTGAAGGTATTTATAGTACCTTTGAGTGCCCTCCTTGGCCTATAAACCAATCAAGCATAATTAATAGGACCCTTGAACCCCATATAGATCATATATATAGGTTTGTGTGTTTTATATCTATGATCCAATCCAATCTACATATGGAGGGGGGGCGGGAGGGATTTGTAGTAACTTTGAGTATACCTTAATGCATGTTTTAAAGGCATAAGGTATCTCCTAGAAGATAGATTTTAAACATGCATTAGGGTACCTTTGAAGGTAATACAAGGTCCTTCAAAGTATCTTCTAAGATATACCTTGAAAGAGTTTGTAGTATCTTCAATGGGGCTCTTAGTAGATACCTTAAAAATGCATATAATTGGAATTTTCTTTCAAAATATCTCTTACAAGATACCTTGGAGGGCCTTGTAATACCTTCATGGGTACCCTTATGTATGTTTTAAAGGTATCTCTTAGGATATTCCTTCAAGGTAGCATTGAAGGTACTATAATTCCCTTCAAGGTATCTTCTAGGAGATACCTTGAAGGGTCTTGTAGTAACTTCAACGGTTTTCCTTGCAGATACCTTGAACATGCACATGACTTGAATTTTATTTCAAAGTATGTCCTATGGGATTACCTTGAAGGGTCTTGTAGTAGTTTCAAGAGCTCTCCTCATAGATACCTTGAACATGTACATAATTGTAATTTATTTTAAGGTAATTCTTAAGAGATACCTTGAATATACACATGATTGGAATTTTTATTTGAGGTATCTCCTAGGAGATACATTGAATATGAACATTATTGAAATTTTCTTTTGAGGGATCTCCTAGGAGATACCTTGAACATACACATGATTGAAATTTGGTTTCAAGGTATCTCCTAGGAGATACTTCAAAGGGCCTTGTAATATCTTCCATGTTGAGTGCAAAAGTTCTTGTAGGGATTTGATATAATAGTGGCACCTTTTTATTTTGCAATAAACCTAATGCTATCTCAACTTTAAATGACACACAAAAATGTCACATGCATTGGTGAATCAATCATATAATTTTGAGAATTTGTCACATATCTTTTCACCTTTTAAAAATCAAGAAAAAATATAATCTAATGGGATTTTTCCAATTGTCACCCAGTCACATCATTCTAGCTTACAAAGAAGTTATAAGGTTAGTGACATCATAAATCAATTTGAACACTCCATGTGAAATCTAATTATGCTCTTTTGAGGATTTTATTATTTTCTAATTCTCATGATAATATGATCCTATCATATCATGCCACTTGGCACTCAATAACCCCCATAATCAAGATGAAATATTTCAATTTCATATTATAGAGATTGCATGACAATATGACACTTGGAATAAAGTTACTTAAATTAGGTAGTTAGATGTGACATGGAAGCCACATTATATTTGGGAGCAATGGGCTGAAGACACGTGGACCCATATCTCATGGAAATAATATGATCAAAGGAAGCTATGAAACTTGATGACTACATAATCAAATTAAAATGCAAAACTTTGTAAAGTGACATGGAAATTGGGTCAATCAAAAATTTCATATAATAAAGATACACAACAACATGAGCCAATAATAAATTTCCACTTATAAACCAATAAAAGTTTTGAGGCCACATCAGTCTAAAGATGAAAGAATTTGATTCATGTGACAATTGAAGATGAATAATTAAATGGAAGGGAAATATGTGGTAAGGTGTCACAATAGATAGGTTCACTGAGAGTTTTATTTAATATAATGACACAATAGTGTGAGCCAATGAAATCCTACCACTTGGAAAGCTAACAAGCATCCCATGACCATGTTGGACCAAAATAAAATGGGTCAAGAAAGGAAACATTAAAAGGAGATACGATCCATTCCTAAGATGTTAGATGCCGAAATATCATGCTTCTCACCCAAATATACCAATATCCAGAGTAAAATACTAGAATGCATGAAGAGACACTAAGTGTCAGGCATGTGTCAATTATGACACTTGAAGGACACGTTATTTCTCAAGAGTGCTAGTTTTTGGTATGAATTAAATGTTGATGGAGTCTCATTTAGATGGTTATAAAGCCAAGTCATCTCAAAAAAAAATTAAGCCTATCATGAGAAGACACAACAAAAAACCAAGATCAATGGTTGGCCAATTCCTAAAAGTGAATTTTTGAATCCATCAGAACAAAACCAAAGCACCACCTAGGATTTATGTTAAAGTAAATGAAAGATACCATTTATGGCCCGTATCTTATAATTCAAAATTTTGATAAAAATATAGGGTTTAAATCTTGTTATATCGAAACTTAAAATTCACCATTTTGATCTATTAAAAACTATGAAGTACTCGGTATCATTAATTAATAAACTTATATACATTCATTCACCATTTAGGCAACCCACAAGGTTATCAATCAAAAATTAGAAGTCATGGAAAAAGTAGGAGCATCTGAAGCTGACAAGATAGACTAAGACCCATTCCTATATTCCTATGGAATAAACACAGTCTTCCAAGACACCAACATCAATGAAATTACATTGGTCATAGATGAAAAAACTACAATGACTTATTCTACCATGTGTAGAGGATGGTAGACCAGGACAATGATGATAAGGAATCTCATAATGTTGCAGAGGAAAGGTTTGACATCTTGGCACTTAAGTCTATAAGATACATAAAGTTGCATCTAATCCAGAGGTGTTACCTTGTGTGGATTTAGTCCACCAAATTTTCATTAAATCTAGGTGTGTGGATCACATGATAAAATCTTTAAACTTTGGTAATGATATTGCTTATAAAGCTAGATTGACCTTTCAATCTTATTATGACTTTCCTAATCCTATAATTGTTTAGAATCAAGACACCATGACCCAGTGGCTCAATTCATACAATATAAAAGAAGTCTTGAGAAGTTGGTCAGAGAACCTACGAAGGTTCATTTACAAGTATAAAATAAATTGGATTCATATCACCCAGGTCTAAAAGGGTGTGAGAAAAGGGATGGCCATGATGAATAGTTTGCATGGAGTAGAAGACACTAGCCATATGGATGAGAAATGGATTCCACTTTTGTCTATGACTATAGATGAATCCATGACTGCCCCCTCATGGATGTCATCTCCTAAAATTTGGCTACCAAAGTCAAGAAGACCATGGCCAAGTAAGACAATAATTTCTATATGATGTCATACTTAGTTGATGTTATTTGTACCAAACTCAAGTTCCCCTAGTTTAAAAATTGGGACCCAAAGATGAGATGGACCATCCCCATGTCTTCACAAAGGTTATAATTTATAAATATATGTAGGAGATGTAGGTTGTTGTGAGAAGTTATACTTGATTATATACAAATCCATCCATGAAATAATTATGCCCAAGCTATCAACAAATATTAGGGAAACCATTAGCACATTGGGGGCCTATTGGTACTACCTAGACTACAAGATAATTAGATTTGAGGTAATCAAGATAACCCCATTTAGATTACCCACCACAGTGCCAAACAAACTGGCTAAGAATGAGATTGCCTTCCAACTACACACAGGAGTAGATGGATTGTGCAAAATCAAGAAAATGGGTTTAGCTCATCCCCAATTGGTCAAAATTAACTGATTCAAAATCAAAACTTGGCACTCAGTCATTAGATGCTACCAAACATAGGTCCAATTTCAATTTATAAAAAGATATCGATAAGGAATGGGATGCTACACACTTGACATTCAATCATTACATTAGACATATGGTAGTTCTTAGTATCACATATCATCATGAGTCTGAGGATGGAGACTAGTTCTACCTTAATGCAACTCATAATGAAGAAGTTAGATAGAGGCTAAAGGTTGATAGAATCAAGAAAGTGAAAGGAAGACTAGATGGTGCCATGTTTTTTAGCTATTCAAGCACTAGGATACTCAAGCAAAAACATTGGCATCTTCTATTCATACTCTAAGTATTGAATAAGAAGGGTTAAATGACCCTCAAATCAACTATAAAATACTCCATGCATTATATCCTACTTTAGAGAAAGGAAGGACTGGTGCTAGGAAACAAGCTAGGTAGGCTTCCACCTTAGGGGTCCCATCTAACAACACATCCCAGGTGTAAAGTGATACTATAATGCAGGCCACACCTTCAATAGGAATAATAATAGCTCTTAATCCAAAAAATTCAATGTCAACATCACCTCCCCTTCCTCTTAATGGATAAGTACCAAGTGATACATTTCAATAACATATTCCCTTACTCCCTCTTTCTTTTATAAGTAACCCTTGATTGTATTATAACTCCATTAACTCTAAGTCATGTCCACCTCCAACCTTACAGGCCCCTCACTAGACTTGTAATCAGGACTATAACCATGCCATTGCCCACAATCACCTCTTTCCCCATATCATCATTTTTAGCATCTCAATGATGGCCAATATTCCCCTACTCATGCCCATGCCTATGCCTAATCTTGATCCACAATTGAATAATAAGAGTCCTACTATCATCCTTCCACATGTTCCCCTATTCTTTGCTAGTTATTTAACTAGTACTAGTGCTTCTTCATCCCCTAGCTCTACATTCACATTGGTCATAACCATTTATACCTCCTAGACATCTGCCTTTTAAGGGCTGAATCCAACTCAACCATTAATTCCCTCCTCGGATCCCCCAAATGGCTCTTTAGATAAATCATGGATTAAGTATATGCAGCTAGCTTCTAGGGAGAACTCATTCTGAGTCATAATGACCCTCCCCAAGTTTTAATGAAATTTGAAAAGGAGTTTGGAGTATTGAATAGGTTGACCAAGAGGAAGGTCACCCATACTGACCCAAAAATCCTATATGAAAAAGAATAAAACTTATTTGAGCTGACAAAGAAAAAGAAGAGTAGGTAGGGATAACAACAGTAATACAAAAGGACCCCCTCTTAGCTTTCAAAGCAACTATGTATGTGGATACCATATTGGTTAAGGGAGTGCAACAAAGAATGGTTGACTTGAAACAACATCACAAGGCCACTTTACAAGATTAGACCATAACAAGAGTGGACTGAGCTATGGAAGAAATATTTGATATGTTAAATACCTTGGCTCAGTACAAGGTAAAGGGAGATGAAATATATAATAAAGTCCTTAAGGCAAAAGTTTCATATGGAGGATACAACAACAAGATAATCAATTTGATGAGATTGATTGGAATGAATAAATTTGAAGACCTAAACCTAATTCCCTTAGAGGACTTGAGTATTACTTAGTACTATGTAATTGGCAAAAGAAGGAATTTGAACTAGTGGATTGAAGATATGAAGTCCCTGGGGAGATCCCTTATGCAACAAGGTGACAAAGCTATGACCTTACTAGATGATGCTGAAATTATACACTTGGATAATAAATATGGCTCCATCATTAGTAGGGATGAATTTAGGGCTCAAATATATAACTTCATGGTGAACTTATGAAAGAAATCCATTGAAAGAGGTGTGACCTTCAGAAAAGAAAAGGTGGATTTAGAATCCTCTACCAACCAAAGAATAGAGAAGGTTGAGGCTATAAATGAAGTTATGGGACCTCTCCTAACTAGGCATGATGCAATGGCTGGGCTGAAAAAAGATACTAAAGGATCCTATCATTGACATGAGATTAATTAATGGTGAGTATAATAAATGCTCCCAAGTATGGAAGGGGTAGGTTTAGGCCCAAAAATAAACTTTTTCCTCAAGAACCACCACCTCGTTAGCCCCTCCTATAATGTCTTCTTCCTCAACTGGCACTAGCACTCCATCTTCTTCTATAGTAGGAGCTTCATCATCAAAAATACTAGTGAGATCCCATCATAGCTCCTCAGGAACAAAATACCCACCTATTGGGTTCCTTTTGAATAAGAAACATGTCCCATGGTCCCTTGAATTGCATTGTAAAATGTTCCCATATTTTGAATAAGGAATATTCTATAACTTTAGAACATAGTAGACTCTATCTAATGACAAGTGTCATGTTACCTGGTTCCTTTTGTAACCACATAAGTCATTTGAATGGCCTATATATAAGGGTTGTCCTCTTCGTTATAAACCAAAGATATATTTTTGTGAATTAATGCAAAGAGAGTAAATTCTATTAATTAACTCACCGTTTCCTTTATTTTCATGTGTCCCTGATTCTCAAACTATCTTAATAATATATGATCTCATTTATTTAGTAGTTAAAATATGGTATTAGTGTTTCAAATGCATCTTGTCACTTTATGTTTTTATCTAGGATAATAAAGTCTGTTATGTATGCTATGTTTTTATCTTGCTCTACAGTGAATGTCTTTAAAGTAAATAATTATAGGTAGTATTTTAAAGCATCATTTTTAGATATGTGCATTATATTCACTTTAGAATCCTCACTACACTTATGACATTTTGGGTCTAAGCATTATGATTTCATAAATTTTAGTTTCATTTGAATTATTATAAGAAGAAATAGAAAGAGATGTATTGGTCTTTGTTGTTGCAAGGCAACTTTCTTTTCTGCCCTATCTTACTCCCTCCTTTTGAAAATTTTAAACATGAATCACTTTATATTAAAACTTATTGTGTATATCCATTGTTTTGTTTAAAATTTTGGATTATATTGGTAAATACAAATCAATTTACATCATAAAAAATTTAGATAGATTATGTCACTACCATATTCCTATTGTCCCTATAGCAAGGTCTTATTTCAGACTAGAAGGTGTCAACCACATTATCTCTCCAACAAAACTAAGTAACTCCCCAAAGTTTTCCAAGACCTATACCATAATTTGAGAAAATTTATTCTTATTTTCACATTATGTCCTTGACACAGACACACATCAATAGTTTGGAAGGCCCTGAGGATGAATTTGAATATTCTCAATCTACTATTTCTTGTCATGCACTTTTAGGTATTAGTACTCCTCTAATTATTAAGGTGGTGGGTTTCCTCAAGAAATAGAATTTGGATACTCAATTGAACTATTTCATTTACCCATATCTAAAATTTCAAATCCTAATTATAGGTGGGGGTATAGTCAATTGTTATAGTAAATGCCATACTATAAATCTATGAGAGACTACATATTATACTATCCTATGTTTTCTATTATCATGGATAGGGCTAAAATTTTCTGGATTGTAATGGCTCACTACTTTATACACAATTGAGATGAATTTTGAGTTACTATTGATGCTCATTCATTTAGAAGGAAGGACATTTGAATTGCATGGCTTATTGGCTAAATCTATGCAATTGGTTAGTTTTCATAAGATGATGAAGATGATAAAAAAAATGTGCAAAGTAATTATTGTGTGACTATTTTCCATAGAATATAAATCTACCTATATTGAATTAAAGCTGGTGGAGTCTACCCATTTTTGTCTTATACATCCACTTGACTCCTTTGACCTCTATTCCTTTTGGAAGGTCAACTAACTCTCAAGTCTAATTTATCTCTATGGTAGAAACATAGAATGTGCAGGCCCAGGTGGGAAGCAACCAACAAGACTAAGTAAAACAAAGGATTGAGACTACAAGGATAGTCCAAACCAAACAATAATGCTGAAAATGCTCTAAATAAACATGTAAAAAGAGATGAAATAGGGGAGGGTAGATTTATAGATATAAAACATAGAATTTGCATATATTAATTTCATCTAAAATACTATTACAAATTGTTTACAATGCATAAACTTGTACAACTATGACTGTTCAAAAGACTCAAAATAATAGAATTTCCATTTTCAATGCTTCATATTTTCCATGTTGGGTTTCAAAATCTGATTTTCATCATCAAAATTTTTAACATCCAATTTTGCAATAACAAACTTGTACAACTAAATTGTTCACAAGACTCACAGTAGCAGAATTTTCATTTTCCATGCTTCAAATTTTCCATGTTGGGCTTCAAAATCAGATTTGTATCATAAAAAGATTTAGCAACCAGTTTTAAAATAGCAAAATCTCCAGCTCCACAATAATGTCATGACTATTATCATAATTTATTTAA